>JACAXG010000137.1:502930-1088163 GCA_018881555.1 Amblyornis subalaris | reverse complement strand
AACATAAGGGGTGTAACGGTGGGTGGTTCCAAGCTCGGGAAACAGCCCACTAGGGGAGGAGATATAGGCGGTTCACGACCGGGAGACGGCCCACCCCGAGCTGTGGGCCGGCCCACTCCCGGGAGTGTCTTGAACGGCCGCCACAGCCTATCTTGATAAATCAGATACAACATCATCCTTCTGCTTAGAAACATGATTCTGAATGCACAATCATAGCAGGTGTCACTTTTATTTAGCTATCAACTTCCCTCAATAGTGGACTGACTACAACAATGTGTCATTGTTGCTTTGGTGCTTATAGCAAATTTTGTTTAGAACTCTCATTTCCATACTACTGTACTGGCACATCTTTTATGTATATATGCACCCTCAAACCTTTTTCTGAGCATCTCACCAGCTGTTACCTTACAGTATTCCAGAGAATCAGGAAAGTAATTATAGTATTCTCCTCATCACAGAAGTAAAGACATTGAGACAGAATGTGTCCCAAGTCACCACACAAAACCGTGGCAAAACTGAAAACAAAATGTGTGTTCTTCTGGCTGGCTCTGCAGTCCCTAGAGACATGTTATTAAGGCTGCTTTGCAATCAAAGGTATGACTGCAGCAGGAATAGAAACACACAGATTCACTTTAATCTGGTTAAGAGATCTAGGAACTAGCATCAACTTCAGCGAAGGCAGTGCAAGCCAACTATAGACTGTGAGAGGTTATTTATGTCACTAGCTTGCACTGTTGTTTCTGGTGCTGTACAGTCCATGCTGCCTATAGAAAAACAAACAAAGCTAGGCCTGTAAGGGCTGAAATTATCCTTCTGACTGCAGTTATAAATAGCTGCAGTCCTCCGCTGCATATTTAATATGAACCTTACAAATGGAGCTTAAGTCCACCTCCCCCACAACACTAATACTTTTTCCATCTACCCTCACAGGAAGAGGAATGAATCCATCAAGTAGCTTCTTCAAACACTGTTGGTTTTTCAAGCACTGCTGTTCCTGTCACTTCCTAATCAGCATTACAGCAACCAACTATTTTATTATGGATGAGCTGTGAATGGATGTTATTTACTATCGGAGGGATTCCGCGGCAAATCCACTTAGTGAACATGTCATATAGGATGAGAATGCACCAATTGTTTGCCATTTCTCTTGGTAGCATTGCATGTTAAAGAACACAGCTGCTTGGAAGGACCATCAGTCAGGAAATTCCTGCACAGAGAAAGCCCTGGACAAGGGAGAAAGTCACACTCAGTAGTTGCAAGCAGGAAAGAGTCAGACTGACCAGAACAGAATGCATTGGGCTTGCTCTGCTCTCTGACAGCGTTCCTTCAGCTTTTCACCACACATCTCAGCAAGCTTTCTCTGGAGCTGCAGCTAAGTTGTGAAGCCAGGAACACATTGTAGGCAAGAGGATGCAATCTTCCTTCTGTCGGTATTGAAAGCACCACTGACAACACAATTCAGGTTTCAGCACACATCCCTCTGTTGCTTGCACTTCACTCTTCATCAGGAAGCATAAAGCAAGAAGGGGAATGGATGTTAGATATATTTTCCTTTCACATAGTGCTTGTCTACAATATTGAACACTTTAATAGATAGCCACTCAGAGCTGGATGGCTTTGTCTTTGAACCAACTGCTGGCACACCAAAGGATTTGTTAGATGTTCAGGTGATTTAGAGCCTTTCTGGAGGCTGCACATGCAGCTCCTAACTGGAATAGAAACATTTGACCTCTGTGGCTTCTGAGGTGTCCCTGATATGTAGAGATGGGGAAGAAAAAAAAAATAAAGGAAGAAATATTGAGTTGGTGTCAGAATGAGGCTGAGATCATCAGACAAATCACTTTCCGTTTTATCCCCCGGTTATCTTACACATTTTTATTTGTTCTGATAGTGTAAAGGATGGGAGTCATGCTTAATATGTGGCATCTAAAGGAAAATCTTAAGTCAAATCAGGCTTGCTAACGCTAGCAAAACTGTGGCTAAGTGACTTGAGGACAGAGGAAATTGTTGTAAAAAGCAGTTTGTTCCTGATTTCAGAGCTTTGAACCAATGGCATCTACCACTACACGTACCAATTCCTTCATGTAGCACTCTCAGCAACAGCTTAGGCAGGCCCAGAAAACACAGCTGAGCAGAACTGCAGCTAGTAACTCATAGGAAAAGAGGATTCTATAGAGGGAGAAAGCCAGAGGCAGCCACCAAACTGTTACTGCCAATTTACTTACAGATAAGAATTTCATCCCAGAGACATAGAACATAAATCATAAATCACAAATCACAGAACATAGAATGGTTTGTGTTGGAAGAGTGTTGAGGAAGATGACCTGTCAATCAGTCTTCTGGACATGGATGTAGATGCAATTCGTGTATATCCCTAAGAAGTTTGTTAGGCCTGTGAGAAACTTGGTCTGTATCCGTGAGAAGCTTAGTTTGTACCCATGTGAAACGATGAAACTGTAGAAGCTAGAGCATAAACAACAGAAAGATAAAACTGCACCTGGACTAGGGAGTTCTTCTTAGCTGGTATGTGTTTTAACAATAAGCAATCAGTAGTTCTGTAAATAGGCCTGGAATAGATGACCAATAGTRTTATATTATTGTTAAGCTGCAGCCAATTAACTTGCAACATGTATACTGGAAAATAGTATAAAAAGGCCTTCCGATGTATTAAATAAATTCTCTTCTTTCCACCGTACCTGCTACCTGCGTGTGTGTACTTTGTGTTGTTTCGGACTCTATAGTGACAGAAGGGACCTTAAAGATCACCTAGTTCCAACCTCTCTGCCATGGGCAGGGAAACCTTCCACCTGACAAGGTTGCTCAGTGCCCCATCCAATCTAGTCTTGAACACTTCCCTTCTGGGAAATGACAGCATGAAGAATAGGGTAGAAAATTTCTGTTTCTTACCAAAATACTTTGCTCTAGGCTGCTTTCGGTATTATTCCTTCTCTAGTGTAGAATTATAGATGCATTAGCCCCAAATGTGCAATTGATTCAAGCCTCCCATTCTCTAGGAAGAATTTTAAGTATAATTTGGGAATATGTTAATGACTTTATGACAGTATGGTACCCATTCAAATTATGATTAAAGTCATCCTTGCAGAGACTTGTGAAGAAAGAAAGGTAATCTTCTGCAAAAGATGATGCTTGTGACTGTTCCTTTAGCAATTATTCATTTAGGAGCAACTTGCTATGCACTAAGACATCAAATAAATTGATGCTCACTAATTTGAACTCGATAGAGAACACTGAGTAGTTCAGAATATCATTATGTCCTCTTTGATTGGTTATGTTTTCGTTCACACACAACTGCCACGGCGGTGTTTTCGGTGTTAGTATGCCGCAGCCTTCTGGAAGCAGTTCCGGGCGGGAGCACTTTTACTGACGGCTTTGGCAGCTCTCACGGTCCAGGATAGCAGGCACCGTGAACACTCTAGCACCGTTCTCTGAGGCGGCGGAAAGCAGCAAAGAAGGCAACGGGTCTTTGGTATGGTCTTGGCATGGTTTATTGTCAAGGGGTCAGGGACCAAAGAACAAAGAACGCTCTGGGTGCCGGAGCTTATGAGGATAGCAACGGGGGCAGGAAGAGCATACAGACCAATGATCTGAGGGTAGGTAGGTGAAGGATAGGAGGATATCAAATGGGAACAGAGGGAAGGAGGGACTTGGGGAGGGGATCCAATGGGGGATACAATTCAAACGAAAAATCTGGAACCTTAGCCATACACGGATAGCCATCAATCAGTCCCTCAGGGGGAGGAGATGTGGGTGGTTCAGACTCTGGAAACCGCCCACCACTGTGGCCGGGCCAGCCCTCTTCCTGACGGGGCTTGAACCACCGCAACACACAGCAAGGTTGTATTCATTAAGGAGAGTGACATTATTGAAATATTTGATGTGATGCAGAAGTAATTTCCTTTCTTTCTCAGTTATTTTTTACCTCTTCTAGAATGAATCTCCAGTCTGTTGTTCTTGATAATGAGCAAAGGCATCCAATAACCCTTCTGGTAGAAATGGTGTTACAACAGGAAGCAAGACCTCAGCTTTATTAAAATGTCAGTATTAAATAAAAACAACTTCCATGGTGTATTGGTTCCCAAACCTGTATAAATGGCACTGCAAGTCCCACACTGGATGATCTCAGGTCCAATCACAGTAATTCTCCATTCTACCACAGTATTTTGAACAGCGTGGTTTAGTTCACCAGCCAGTGGAGGGTTTTTAAGACTGGGTTGTTGAGTGATTGTTGACAGCCCCCAGACACTGCCAGCAGATATGCTGGGGTGCAGGCCAAGCGCTCACAAGGCTGGCACTTATGCCCAGATGCCTGAGATCTTTAAGTGAGATCTTCATTCACACATTCCTTTTGGTTAAGGAGGAGATGTGCTATGTCTGCTACTCCTTCAGCAGAGCTTTTCTGGTAAGGGGGAACAGGAAGGAAAAGCAATTTCTGCCCAGAAGCAATGCTCTAGCCATCAGCCCTTCTTTTCACTCCTTAATCTCCAAGAGACGGGAAGGGCAAGAATACGGAAGGAGATTGCATAAGCTTCAATGCCACATTCAGCCAAGACAGGCTCATGCCAGTCCCTGGTGTGCGGCATCATGGTCAGCACTGCCTGCTTCTGCATCACCTTCTCACACAAGTACTTTCCTGTCTATCTCAGCCCAGCCTCTAAGTTTTTTATGAGAAAGACTCTTTTTATGAGGCCTTCCTGAGAAAAAGGAGAAGGTCTTTTCCTTCTCATTTCCAAGATTTGCCACCAAAATTATCTGCCCACACAACCTGGAAACCAGCTGACCCGCCTGCCACTACTACTGTTTGTCTTCTCCACCTCTTCTTCAAATTCCTCCTTGGAGCGCGAGCTCCTTTGGTCTCTTGGAGCCTGCCCACATTGTTTGAAATGTCTTTCTCTCTACGCAGCATCATGAACAGCCTAAGAAATTAGGCTAATGGAAAGATGGATTTACTATCCTCTTTGTGTCTGTTTATTTTTTTTTCTATTTATTTATTATTCATTTCCACTGGAATTTTATAGCTACCAGCTGGCTCCCAGACTGAGAACCAGCAAACATCCTGAGGAGTTTCCAGTTCCACTTCTCTGAGCATGTCTCCCACGCAGTACTTCAGGAAATTTTTGAACAAGGTTTGTTCCAGTGCATAGATCACAGATAAACTGGGGGAAGGCACATGGCTAACAAATCTCTCTCTCCCAACAGATCTGAGTAACAGATCTGCATTTGTTCCAAACAGTAGCTTAACTTTGTGTTAATACTTTTAAGGCCCCTCCCTTTACATGGAACTGTGAATATGGTGGTAGTACTCCCCACAGGAGGCTACCTCACTGGCCAATGTGTATCACCTTGCTATTTCAGTGCAAATGGATATAATATTATAATCTGTTATTAGTAAAAGGTCTCAGCAGAAAAGCCTGACACTTTCTTAAGCTCCACTCCAACAGCAAAGCTGCTCTTCTAAGCCTACACTGGAGAGGATAGGAATTTCCCATGTTTAGGCTGTGCAAGAATTTTACAAGGGGAGAGTTACATAATTCAAGCACCCATCAACAGTGCTATAAACTAGGTTTGAAGTGTGGGTCTGACTAAGTAACATTAGACAGTAATTTTTGTCCAAAAATTGAGACTGGAAATGCAATTGCTTTCCCACTGAAGCTGATTGCCGAAAAAATACCTATATGTTGTTAGGATAATTTGGTGAGGAATGCATCATTTAAACTGTCACACATACCCTGTGTTCAACAACCAGACCATGAGGGTTCTTGGTAGGAGCTATGCTGTATAAAAGGGCTATATAAAGAGCTGTACAAAGATGCTGCCATCTTCACTGGCAGAAGTATATGGATGATCTGAGCTCTACTCATGATTTTAAACAACTGGCAAAGTTTGTGAAAACCCAGGCATTTCAACTTTTCAAGGTATATTCAGGCATTACAAAGAAAAAAAAAGTAAACTGACTTTTAAATGTGCTGCACAAAGACATTCCAACTGCAGTCAATTAGTGGTACATATAATTTAAAAGCACATCCTGACCACACACAAACATAAAAACTGCAGTTGGCCAGATTGCAACCTAGCACATAAGCTTTATACCAGTTGAGAGCCCACCCTGATATTTCAAGAGATTTTGCAGCAACGATTGTCTTCCGGTGTATCTCAAGTCCACCATCCAAAGAAGCTGCTTGTCCATTTTTCAGTCCTGGCTTTGTTTTTAGGCAGTTGAACACCCCTGAATATAAACTGGTAGTAGTGTTTTCATGCACATGGTATGGACATTGTCATTCAAGAACTGAAAAGGATATCATTAAGAAGAAAAAGCAAGGATTTTTGCCTGATCTAAAAGTACCATGCCATGTACACAACCTTCACTGGACATTCCAGAAACACAGGCAAATAGGACCCTTTCAAGAAATTACTTCATCTGTCATCAGAGAAACAGGAACACCACAGATCTCTTCCTAAAACAAATATATGTGTGCGCGCGCACATGTGTGTATGCGCTATTTTATTGTTTATCTGCAGAACAGAAGCATGTATAAACTTCAAAGATGATACTTCAGTAGCCACTTTTGGAAAATAATTTCTAAAAATAAAGTGAAATACAGAGTTCTGAAAACACATTTCAATATGGATGATCTGGGTGAAAAAATTCTACTTTCTTTTCCCCTTCAGAAGAAACTTTTGAGGAAAAAAGCCTATACTACCCAAATAAGGTTTTGAAACTCATAGCTTCTCCTAGATTTTAAAGTCCTTTTCAGTTAAATGGACAGGATATAAGAGAAAGGAACTATCACTAATATTGTTTCTGCATCCTCATGTAGACATTCACCTCTACCACATCAACCAAAGAGGGTGTAGAGAATGTCTGTCTACCCTGCAAAGACTCTTAGAGGAAAACTTGTAGCAGTTTTTCTATCATAACATTTTAATAAAAAATCAGAAGGAATGGGCACTACCCATTGCACAACATGATCTTTTCTTCAAATTCCAAACATAAACCATATGGCTTGTATTGCTTCCTTTTCCTTTGCATTCTTTACAGATGTTACATTTCTAGAAATACTCCTCTCAAAATAGTCACTCTGTTTTGATTTTAGTTTTTTCAGAAATGTGTTTTTAATTTTTATCTCATATTTTCTTGAGTTTAAAGGGAAACATTAAAGATGACCTAACGTAATGACTGTGTGTTTTGTAAACATACACAGAGAGAGGTATAAGTAATGGTGAAGGCTAAAACAGAAATAAAAGTAATTTTAAAACCAGTATAAAAATACAGTTATCAGTTTAACAGAAAATCAATCAGATTTAAAACCAAATTCTCTTCAAAGACTGTTAAATTTTTTGAGTTTTATTATAGTACTATCCTCCTACTGACATGCTCCATATGCACAGCAGAAGTATATTTCCAAACATTTTCGGTCATGTTAAACGACCTGACTCCTAAAGTAAGGTGAAAGTTGAAGGAAATGGGATTATTGGAAGAGATGTGGAAATGGTCATGTCAATTTATCAGAGTCTGGACTATGGTGAAAGACAAGGACTGTTTTAGGGAGCAGAGCTACCATTCAAGAATATCAAGACTGACTAAGTGGTAAAAAATACTATGTTAAGAATGGATTAGAGGATGACAATTTTGATCTGTGTAAGTCACGATGTTTCAAAAGCTATTATTCTTAATTGACACAAATATAAAAGGTTTCAAAAGCTTTTGTGCAATATAGTGGTAAAGAAAGCTGCATTTTCAGACAGAAAATATCAAATGTTCAATTTAGGTCTTTTGCTTCCTTTTCTCTCTTACTAAGTACTGATAAGTACTTAGTACTCTTACAAACTACTGATAAGACCAGCACCTCAAAATTCTTTCTGTTGAACATTTGATCATAAACGAGGGGTATAAATATTTGTACTTTTAAAAAAAAGTTTTTTACATAAAGAGTAATATCCTGTTGAGAATACAGTCTGCAATCCATTTACAGAGTGGAAGCAAGGAACGGAGAAGGCAAATGGCTGCTCAAGGTCACAGGGAATGTCTTTTGAATCCGAAACTCCAAACAATATAGTACCTCAGTTACAAGAACAAACATCCTCCCCCTGTACCCAAAACTAACGAAGGTGCTGGAAACAAAAAGCACACATAATTTTTCTCAAAAGCTGCCAACTAATAGAAGAATTATCACTTGTTGTTAAACTGTTTCAGATCTCTTTTCAAATTATGTATTACTTATGCTCTACAACAGAATTTATTGCTAACAAGGTCAGCACCAAAACGCACACCATCAAAATGCCTTTGTGAGTGTGAGGAGAAATTCCACCATATATATTTCTTGAGGGTACAATGACACAAAGGTAGAACTTGACCTCAGCAGTGATAATAGATGAGAAACTTGAAACACAAATGTTTTCTTAACAGGCTGTCTAATGCCTTGCTGAGACGGTCTGATGTTAAAGTATGCTGACTTCTTAGGATGAAAAGTGCAAATTGTCCCAGATACAGATATCTTTAACTCATCACCTGTCTGTCTCTTGAGGAAAAGTCTAGTAAGATTTTTCCTGAGAATAATGAGAAGGAACTTTTCAGCCAGCTAAGCTGGAGTAAGAAACAATTTTCTTCTGTCTCACAAGAACATGGTGGATTTCACCCAGTACAAGGGTCAGGGTGCAGGAGGCAAACCCGCAGTTAAGGGCTGAGTCTTGTTTCCACGTGGGCCTGCACTATGATATCCCTCCCTGCCGACACCTGGGTGAGCACAAGCGGCTTGCTGAACAGCTGCCCTTACAGGTGAGCCTGCACTGTAGGAGGTGGAGAGTTGAAGCAGCCATCTGTGTGCAGAAAGTGGAAAGCCTAGGGCCCTAGGTCATACCCATAGCACCACACCTGCTGTTTCCAGGTGACTGAACGGAGCCTGAACCAGTGACTCAAGGAAACTCACACTCAGACAAAGGATTTTTAACTGACGGAATTTCCCAAACTGAAGAATATTCCAAGACTCCCAGTGTTAGGCCCCTCCTCCCTGCTCCCTGGCCATGGTCACTCTCCCTTATCCATTTCAAAACATGCGGGTCTAGTTACTGCTGATTTTCAAGACCAAAGGAGAAACATTGCTAACCAAACATCCTTTCTAGAAGTTTGTTTGCTAAGTGACAAAGACTCCTTCTTTGTTTCAAAGGGTAAACAAGAGATGCCCTGCTCATTCACAGGAAACACGTTCTGTCCTGTCAGCACGGATTAGAGCAATACTATTGATGCATAAACAGCACATCAGTCCCTACAGGACTGCTACGGGAACTTCTGGTTTACATCTTATCCATGTGTTTGGTCAGCTCGATGTAACTATAACTTTGTCAGTTTTAGGCGTACTATCTTACAACAATTTTAATTGCCTACCAGATGCAAGAGACCTAACTACATCTACTCTTTGTCCGTCTTTCAACTTCCTGTATATAATGCTGCCCACTGAGGGTTTGTGAAAAGACATACAATTCCTTGTGATAGTCTCATCCCCAATGTTTTTTTCCCCAGCCAGCTCACCATGAGAGTAGTCCACATCTATTCTTCTTAACTTACGGAAGTTCTCTTTCATCCCAAATTTTGCAGGTCAAACTCAACCAAATCTGCCACTGAAATCGTGGTCTGAAAGGTTACAGAGTTTGGTTCAGATTTACAAAACCATTAATGGTTTATGTCTCAATTAATTAGAGGAGGGGAGGGTATTTTAAATTGCCCCTTATGTTACATCTCCTCCGAAGTGTCTGCCTGTTTGAAATGCATGTGGCTCTTACGTGTCTGTGTACTAAAGGATCTGTCTGGTAGCTGGGACTGTGAAACTGGTTTAATGCAATCAGCTACACAAAAAGATGCTGAACTGCTTGTGGAAACTTATTTTAGATTAAAAGAAAACGAAGGCATGGTCTTTAAAAGGCCATTCAGAGGGGCATCAGGCAGGAAAGCAGAAGACCGCTTTTTGTATGCAGGAAAACCCAATTATATTTTCTTTAATTTCTATGAACAACACATCATTTAAGGTTTTTCATCTCTTGTCAGCTCTGTGGAAGACCAGACCTAGGAAAGAAATCCAGGCCAGCAGGCGGAACATAATTTTGATTGCACAAACCTGATTAAAAGCAGAAAAATTAAAAGTCTCTAAAAACACAGAGAACCACAAAGATTAAAATGAGAGGTAAACATATTGCCAAGTCTTGTCAGTGAATAAGGCTGCAATTCTTAGTTCAGGATCAGCAGACAGTCAAGGTTTTAAAAGTGAAAAAAACTATGGAACTTGATATTTGTTGGAGATAAGGACAAGACATACAGAAAAACAAGAAACCATGTTAGAACTGGGCTGACATGAGATTCTCTCATGAGAAAGTGGCACAAAACAACAGAAATGTTGTGAGATTGCATTAGGTTTTGGACTGAAATAACAGAAAAACTGCCATTTTTTTCTGATTTTTACTGGTTTGACAATCTGAAAATCTGAGCAAGCAGGGCTCAGACAGGGATATAGGAGCTGGGATTCTCTCTGTCTCAGCTCAAGGCTTCAAGGGCATCAGAGGCTCTGGTTGCCAGACAGCAGCAGCCCTGGCAGATCAGGGGCAGTTGGAGACTTAATTTTTAAGCCTTTCTTGCCTTCCCTGCTCCAGTGGCACTTGCTGGTTGTCACAATTCACACAGTCTTCTGTTTGTGGCTGTGAATAGTGCATCACAAGCTTTCCTAGATTAGAAGAACTGGTTGAGTTGAAGCAGTAGAGAGGAGAGTTTTGGGCCATCTTTCTGCAATGATTTTCCCTCATGGTAATTCCAGATAGCCACTGTCAGGTCTCAATGTGCTTTGCAAAACAAAGCGCTGCCTTAGCAAAAATCATGTTGCTAGGAGCCCTATTGCTAATTTCAGCCATGAAGCTAAAGTCACCATAAAGCACAGGTTCTTCCACATTCCACCAGCATCCCAGAGCAACGCTGAGCAAAAAAGCAAAGCTGTATGCGCTTCCACCCATAAAGGCAGAGTGACTTGAATTGTCCTCTGAAATTCATAACAGAAATCACCCTGATTTTGCAAGCCAGTTTGTCAAATTTGCAAAGGAAACACTACACTGCAGTTGCCAGAGAAGGGTGTTTGGTGAGTGTGTGTGTACAGCTGATGCTCACACGTGTGTACACTGGAGGAAGGCTAACTTGGTGCCACCACGTACTGTATATCTGCACAGGGGCTCACACTAGATAGTAGGCAGGAGAAAGAACTAAACGCATTGGTGAAGCTGAACAGATGCGCATAGCAGATTTCACTAACGGATAATTAAGCTCTTAATGCTGAGTTATCAGCTCTGCTACTGAATTTACTCTCCCTTGGCCTTTACCCAGAAAAAAATGCCAGGTATTTCTCTACCCATGGTCATTAAAACAATTGCTTCCAAGTTCAAGGCGGCTCATGTGACTAAGTTGCTGTTGCAAAAGCACTACTTTCACCTTAGGTCTCCTGCTCTATGACACTAAAATTATTCTGAACATCTAAACACACAGCAGACTGACATTAATGCAAGTCTGGAGCTTGTTGATTTGCTTAGGAGCAGAGACCAGCTGTGCTGATGCAAAACACCAGTACCAAAGTTTGAAGAGACTGGGGTAAGTCAAGGGACAACCTAATAGCTCTGATATACAGGGCTGCTAACAAGTAATGGATTCAGCTTCTTTTATGTCAATTAAGGTTTGATAAAGCCCAACTTAATTGGTCAGATGAAGAGTCACCATATGTATACAAGATAAAAATATCATTTGGTAGGGGAGGGGGTCTGCTTTCTTGTAAAATTCTAAGTTTTCCTGAGAAAAACCCCAAACATTTTTCCTTCAAATAAATATTACTGTGTCTGTGCTTAGTCATACAATTTTAATATTGCATTACATTTTTCTTCATGTATCAGATGAAATGAATCATGGCATAAGGCTTTTGCAGAAAAGTTTCCTTTTCCATGGTTACTGAAATGCACTTCACAAGTGTTAGACTTCCCCCCCTCCCAAAACTTCTCTCACAAGTAGTGAAGTGTTGAGGGTTTTTTCACACAAATTGCATATAAGAAATGTGAGGCAAACATGATCTCACAGGGCACTGTAAATACACAGTTAATACAAGCACCCACTCCTTTGAAATGCCTGCTTCTTGGTAGACAGACTCTGCTATTTTTGTTGAGTGTTGTGCCAATACAGATAACCTGGAGTGTTTCCAAGAATGGTCTAGAAGAGACAGTCTAATGCACAGGAATGCACACTAGGGCAATTTTCCCACATTTGACACAATCAAGAGAGTCCCAGTAACCCAAGCCTGTAGTGGAAGGCGATTGACATGCTGTGACTAAGGAAACAGTTCTGTGTTTCGATGCCGACTGTTTACTCAGATGTTGCATCTCCAGCCCTGCGGGGTTGATTTTAAAGTTGGAGGGGTCGTTATTGGCTCCAGTAGAAGCCATTGCGAAACTCACGAATCACCTCTGTATCAAGGTGCCCATCTTTAGACAGGACCCTAATCCACTGGGCTTTTATGATGGATGGGAAGCCTTGTCTGATGCTGTTACAACTGAGCAAAGGGCAGTTTGGCATGGTTGACCTGCAGTTAGAATGACATTTTTTTCATGTCACAACTGTTTTAAGGTCTGATTTTGCCAGTCACACAAAAAAGTGAAAAATGCTCATTCAGCAGCCTGAAATAAATAAAAAAAAATGTTATTGATTGCTAGTATGTGAAAAGAAGCTGACTATACTTGTGTGGCAAAGAAACAAACTGAGAGGTGAAATTTTGTAAAGCTGATTCTTAACCAGTTAAGTAATGATTGCAAAATTTCATGACATTTTTTAAGCTATCTGGACTCAAGGGTGTCCTAAAGTATTCATGCCACATGTTTTGATATCCAGAAAATGGTGAAGTGGAATCCAGCTATATTTATAATTTTAATTTTATTTCAAATTTGATACTATTTACATTTTAACACTGCGGCAAGTAGATGTGTAGGGTGCTGCTTGTACTCTTTTTTTCAGTGAAATTACATCAAGCAAAGCTGTGTTTTTCTGCACCAAAACACATCAAAATTATAACCACCACTCTTTATTTTCATTAAAGATTACTTTCCATTTCACATCTGAACTTACAGATTTACCTGATAATATCAAATAGCATTTTCATGCTGAGGATTTGTTGGATACTTCCGTTGAAAAGGTTCTTTAAGTTGAAAGAGTAACATATACTTTTCCCTTATATTTAAAGGATAAAACTGTCCCACTTTCTTTCAGTAGGTGGGAATAGACTTTGACTGACCTAGGCTAATACCTAGATCTGACTTTATTTGTGAAACCTATTGGCTTTATTCAGGAAAGATCAGCCATAAAAGTATGGACACTCATGATTAGGATCAGGACACTGATGTCATCTGATGTCGTGGTGGTTCAAGCCCCGTTGGGAAGGAGGTCGGCCTGGCCACAGTGGTGGGCGGTTTCCAGGGCCTGAGCCACCCACATCTGCTCCCCCTGAGGGACTGATTGACGGGTATCCCTGTATGGTTAAAGTTCCAGATGTTTCGTTAAAATTGTACTCTCCATTGGATCCCTTCCCTAAGTCCCTCCTTCCCTCTGTTCCCATTTGATATCCTCCTATCCTTCACCTACTTACCCTCAGATCATTGGTCTGTATGCTCTTCCCGCCCCCGTCGCTATCCTCATAAGCTCCGGCAGCCGGAGCCATCTTGGTTTTCTGGTCCCTGACACCTTGGCAAATAAACTGTGTGCCGAGACCACATCAGAGACCCATCTCCTTCTTTACTGCTTCCCGCCGCCTCAGAGATTGGTGCAAGAGTGTTCACTGCACCTGCTATCCCGGACCGTGAGAAGTGCCAAAGCCGTCGCTAAAAGTGCCGCCACCCGGGGCGCTTCCGGAAGGCTGTGGCGTCCTAACACTGAGAGCAACGCCACGGCAATCTACTCACCAGCACCAGCAGAATCAGCTCCAATATTTTGGAGTTGTTCTGTGTCCCACATTTTCCTCCCATTCACAAACAGCTTTTCAAGGCAGCTACAGAAGAGATTTCCTTTTTTTTTTTTTCAAACTGTCCTTCTTCTAAGGTGTTCCTGCCCGCAAGGTACATGTTTTCAGAATTTAGGATATGGGAAAACCATGCTGGATTGATTCCAGTTACTTGACTTACAGTGAGAATATCCATCCCCAGAATAGTTTTCTTGGTTATTATTTGCCAATTGACACAAATTAAGAACAGATCGTTTTTCATTCTATTTCTTCTTTTCTCGGTCTCTATTTCCATATTTCTGTTATAGCTTCCCCATCTTATTCCCCACCTCTCTCAATTTCTTGCATTTTCCTATAAAAAGAAACATTCTTTCTTCTTCAATGCTAAGAAGCTTTACTCAGAGCTTGAGTATGACTAATGGAAAGCAATGTTTTCTGATATACCTGAGTGAAGAAATGTTTGGAAAGGATTTTCAGCATGTGTCCTTACATTTGTTCTAATGTATTTTTATGTGATTTGTAGGCAATATTTAGTTAATTCTATAGAAAAGTAAGAAATTAGCTTTCTGTAGTTTTCTGTTTACTAAGAAAAAAAACAAGGCGTTTATTCATATCGAAATATTCACTAATCCCAACAGCTAACAGCAAGTATGAAAAAGGAAGTTATTTGGTAGATCTAAAAAAACCCAGGATGTTTAAGGCAGACTGAGGTGAAATTGGTCTACCTCTAGTAAGGGGATTTGCTTTAAAATCAGGTACCAGAACAGGAAACAAAACTGCTTTTGTTATATCTTTCCTGCTACATAAAATTTTAAAAAAATCACCTCATCATTTTGATGGCTACTTGATCTTGTATGCCAGGAGGTCTTCCTCTTCATTGCTCTTGTCCTGACCAGAGGTATGTGGACTGTAAGAGGGTATAGCTTTACAGAGAAAGGGACCCATGATGGGAAGGTGAGGCTAGTCAATATGATTGAGAGGATAAAATCACCATTGTAATCACTCACATGTTACTTAATATTTTTTAGCAGCAATTGCACCTGTCTATACTCAAGCACCTTTTATTGGAAGTTAACCAGCTTTTCAACATGGAGCTAGAACAAAGAGCAGCACACATATTAGAACTTGCAGTACAGGATCTCTAGAACTCTCATATGCACTGTTGAACAGCAGCTGGTAAAGGAACAGACGAATTCCTTTTTTTCTCTGTTGTCTGACAGTTTAAAACATCCCATATAAATATGATTGTGAATCTTCGGTGGCAGTGAATAGCCCAAGTGTGCTCTAGGACACAGGAACACTACAGGCCCATTTCTGTTGATGTGCAACCTCAAAAGTTATTCTGAAAACACATGTGTAGAATAAAATAAATTCATCAAAGTAATGATCAGTTATTTTCCGAAGTGTTGCCAAAAATATAGGATGAGAGAGGGAATGTTGTAGACTTGCACTAAACAATAGCAGAAAGAAATTCAAACTGCATTTTAGTAGATTTAGCAAACCACTGAAGAATGACTTAAAATGTTTTGGAACTGTTTAGGAATGAATACTACAGATCTTCCCAGGCCATTAAGTTAGCATAAGCCATAAAGTCAAGCAGCATACAGCAGTTTCATGAGAATGACCAGACATCACCTGTATTAAGCGGTGCTTGTATTATTGCCTATTAATAGGCAATTAGTTACAGCATAATGTGACAAGTATACTTTTACTCTTGATCAGGCTGCCAGCTTCTTTCATTTTATTTTCCTCATTACAATCGATGAAGAAATAAGAGAAGAATTACAATGGAAAAGGGCAAGCTAGGTACAATTGCCATGTCTGCTCCACGCTGAGTTAAAATTCCTCAGTGGACTATCTTGCATCATATAAGGTATTTGCATGCCCCTGGAGTGTCGTTTATTCTTTATTCGTTTATGTAAATTGGTGCAGTTGTTTGGTTTGTGAGCAGCATGGTGTTAATTTTTACAGTTGATTGCAGAGTTAGAGAGTGTTATGTTTAGAAATACATTATCACAACAGAAATAGCCCCTGAAACTATGTCCTCAGCTAAAATACTGAAATGAGGGACAAGGGGCCTGGAAAAGCCAGCCTTTTATGACAATATGTAGGGCAGGGTCAATTTTGTTATAGGAAAGATCCTAGTTGGGGCTATTTATATTAGCATTCAGCTTTTGTTGAACACTTCCCTCATAAAATTGGCCTATCTCTGCATATTAATAAAGCATTTTGTTTCTCTGTTCTCATTAACAGAGAAGCAACTGATTATGCCCATGAGTTGTATTACTGCTATTCAGCTCCCACTTCTCCTAATAAGTATTCCCAGGCCACGAGGTCTGTGGTTAAGTAACATTATCATAAATTTTCCACAGGAAAGACTATGGCACAAACAGACTGCTGGAGAGAAAAAAAAAGGTGTCCTAGCTAATGGTTAGGCTTACACACAGTGTCCTGCAGCTCCTTCCATATTCAGGGGGCGTCACCAGCTGCTGGAAAGCTCTTTGTCTTGGGGCCAGAAGGGAATCTGCAAAGTAAGTTCCATGGCAGCTTTTGGCACAGATAGTGCTGGGAGACAATGCAAGACTAATACAAATCAATAGATTTAAATGTACTGAACAGAACTGCTAAAAAAACTTACAACTATTTTCTCAGATATTTGCTGGTGGAACTGTATGCTAAAAATGCTCGTATAACAGTTTTAACAGCTCAGTCTATCTTGTCTTCCTCTTATATAATAATCAGATTTTACATCAGTGCTCCTTTCTTAGTCACAAAATAAGAAAACTTTACTTTTGCCTATATGTGCTTTCACCAGTGACCTTCAATGTACCACTTATATGCAGTTTTGAACACACACTATCCAGTGAGCATGGTAGGCTTGATGTGACCAGGCAAAATGCCACATTAATTCAGTTTTCATTCTGTTAGAACCCAGACAAACATGTCCACAGCACATTACTGCCCCAGCTCCCTTCAAGCCCTGCTGAACTCTGCTGCACTGTGGAGTACGTAGATGTACTCCATGGACAATCTTCATGTCACCCTTGTGTTGTAAGTTATTGGGGTGGTGAGGGCGCAGAGGCGGACTTCTCCTTCTGTGCCCCTGAGAAATTGAGAACCCTTAAAGTCTTTGATGTCTTACAGGATTACAGTAAATAACTGCAAAAAGGCTTAATAGGGAACACATTTATATCATAGAAGCAATGTTTTCTAGCTGTGGAAAGTATTGGGAAAGCAATGTGAAAATGAAAAGGTGCGTTTATATTAAACATTATAAAAATTATAAACACAATTTTTTTTATACTTATAAAAATTATTTTCAGAAGTTATGGCTATCCAGTCTCCCATGTAATAGACAAAAACATGCAACTAATGTGACCAAGAAAGCTTTTCCCCACACTCTTCATTCAAGGGTAATAATTCCTTAAATAAATTTTTTTAAATGTTGAGGATCACTTGAGACATAAGAAGAGAACAAGGTGAAGAGCAGTTACTTCCTTTCCCCAAACACATTGCCATGCAAAGTATTGAACTCCAAAATTTCCAGATGGGTTTTCCCTGTGATGGAAAGTGCTTGTGTGTGTTCAATGTTCCTCCTGAGTCAGCTCTCCCAGTAAGTCAGTCCTTTGCAGAGCAGTGCATGGGAGCAGCTGCTTCTGCTACAGTGGCAGCCAGGACAGTGAATAGACTCATGTAAAATTTCTGTTGTGGAGAGCTGAGGCAACATACGGTTTTGCAGCTTAACTATGCTGCCTGTAGATACATGTCTTTTTGTATAGTCATCTGCTTAGCACAATTAAAGCTTAAGGCTCCCTAAATTTCAGTTTATGTATGCATCAAATGCACAATTTTCTTATGCTTATAAGAAACAAAATAATGTGCCAATTGTAGAAAAGCGGGTAAGCTCACATGGCACTGTTCCTGATGCGAAGAGTAGAACAGAAGTAACAGAAGCTGGCCATATTAAACAGTGGCACATTCTGTCTACCTGTGATTGCCCTTGTTCTCTGTCATACTACTGACTTCATAATGGAAAGCTACTATATTCAAAAAATGTTAAAAGGAAACGAAAAATGTCAAACCCACCACACTGGATGAACACCAATTCACAGAGTTATACACCTGGAAAACAAGTTTATTCAGAGTTCCTTTCCTTTCTGTGTGGAGGCCCCCTGGCACTTCTGAGAACTCTGTGCAGTAGCATACTTCGTACTTCAGTGACTGGGATTTTCTGTGTCTACGTTATTGATGGTAAGTAGTTGGTAAATGTTTAAATCACGGCACATAGAGATAATACAGAACAGTACCCACTGTGGTATTATAAATCTCTAAAACTTATTCTTAAACTAGTTGAGATGTAGTCTAGGGTTGCTTGTTCAGGCTTAATTTGACTTATCAGCTATAATACCATTTGTCTTTGAAGAGAAACAGCTGCATTTTTAGCTACTAAAGCTGACTTGAGCACTTTATATAAGAGACCAGTTGAATCAACACAGATACAGTCTCTTTCATATTCGTTAACTGTCCCAGCTGAAAAATGTTCCAAAGCAAATAAATGAAGCAAACCCAAGCAATAATAGAAGTATAATATTTTAGTGAATGGAAAATTTTCTGTTTCTGAAACCAGTGAGACCCTTCCCCACCCAAGTGACAGAAAACCTTTTATCCCGTCATGCAAGTGACTAATGGCCTCCTAAAGGTCTTCTAAAGAGCAACACTACTCCCTGTGTCTTAAAGTTACATACCACTACCCCTCAGAGAGGGTAATAAAAATCCAGGCCCAGAAGAGGCAATTTTGCCTGCTGCTGTTTTGGATTTTTATCCACTGGAAACTGGGAGCCACCAAGCTGGAGCCTCACATATGCCTCCCTGAGGCTTGCTCCACTGCTGGGTGCAGTGCATCTCAGAGAATGATTTGCAGGAACTCATGAAGCACTGCAGCTGAGGGAGGCAAAGAGGGACTGGACTTTGTATGTTCAGGAGGCTAGTAGTGTGACCACCTTTGGAGACTCCAATTTTTTTCCAAGCAAGAGACCTGTCACAACCTTAAATTAAGAAATAATAAATTAATTAATTTTATTGTTGTCGCCAGCCTAATGCACATTAGCCAAAACTAATCATGGTATCAAAAAGAGAAGTAAGTTTAAAATTATGTCTGCACACATGCTTGAAAATCACAGCTAGTCGCACACCATTATCTACCAAGAGAAACACAGGCACTTGGAGAGTGCTGAGGAAAAAAAACCCTCTTTATTACTGTAGTTCAATCTCATTGTTACTGCTTTCACCTGTGCTGAAAGGAGATGAGGGAAATGATATAGCCTCTGAATAGCTGAGATCCCTGGGCAAAGCCCTCCACGTAGCTAGGCAGCAGCTTCTCAAAGCTTTGTATGTGGTGATGATGCATGGCACAAGCAACCTGAATTCATCTTTCCATAAAATATGCTGGAACAATGCAGACCTTCCATGGTCCTTTTCCAAACCTGGACAACTCTTCAGGACAGCCATCTGTATCAGTCCATCTCACCGTAGGACAGGGCCCCAACAAAGGTGATGAGGAACCCTTTTTTTTCCCCCTCTAAAGACATGTTTCATCAAACACTGAACACAACAGACACACTGCCAAAGCTCCTTCCTACAAACAGCTTCATAGAATAAACACATCCAGTTCCTGAAGGAATTAAAATTTTCAGTAATATTTTTATCTATTTCATTATGCAGAACAGAAATGCTGAACAGGATGGCAGGATGGTGCCCCAAACAGCAGGTGTGTTGGCAGGTTGGAGACCTTAGAGAGTGTATTTTGACTTCCACTCACAGGGCCCAAAAGGAATTATATGAAGCATGCTAGCAAAGCCAAGTGATGTCTTTACTGAGCATTTTAATTCAGTATCCTCATTTTAATGAGGCACAGGGGACAAACCTGATGTATTATTCAGTTTACAAGGCAAGATACAGTAGAAGATAGATACTCAGCCTTTAAATACAGATAAGCAGTAGAGAATAGCAGGTAAATAACACCATTTAGCTGGAAATCCAGCATTTCTAATAAAGAAAAATAAACAGTCTTTCTGCATATATGTTGTATCTGTTTCACATAATACACAGCAAAGCATAATAAAGGAAATTGAAATAACCAATTGTACCTTGGTTTTTACAAGCAATGTGAGACAAATCTATTTTCCATGATGACACTCCAATTGTGTGAGATGGCTTGTGAGATATTGAGAATCTTGTGAGCTGTTATTAACTCAGTTAAAAACTGTTTTCTAGTAACATCTGTGGCAGTTACTAAATAGAAATTAAAAAGAGGTGAACTTAAGTGTGCGGGTAATTAGGAAATATGCAATGGCTACAATAACTGGATTTGAACTGAAAAGGAATGCTTTTTATTTTTGACTACAGCATTTTTGAATCTCTGTTACTACTTTACTTCAGAGGAAGTGTAACGAAGCCCAGTGAAGAGAAATTCCAATGGCTCACCACACAACTATTTCTCTTTTCTGCTTAGTTCTGGAACAGAAGTGAGGTCTCACTCCATTCCTGACAGATCTGAGATGACACCAGTCATCATCTCAGCAGGGAATTCATCTGCGCAGTTGAAAACTCCAGCTACCTAAAAAGCCAATATCACACGATTGCCCCTTCAGTAAAGAGACAAATCTGCTCCGGTGGGACAGGAAGAACATATAAGTGTCTGTAAAGGAAAGACTGCAAGCAAATTATTTTGTGCTGTGTCACTTACGGCCACCATGGCAACAAATGGATTCTCGGGTTAAATCCTGATGTTCTAGGAACACCAATGTCCCTAGGAGTCAGTACACCAGGCAGAACAGCAATGGTAACCAAAGTGATGTTGATATAGAAGGACACACAGGGTTCTCCCTTGTCAGCTGACAGGAAAAGGATGTCTCGTCATCACTTCTTGATCACCTGTCAGAAAGTTATCATCAATGCACTCCAGAGACTTCATGGATTACTTGTGTCCTGTTGTGCTATCTCGCCAGCAGTTACCAGGGTGTCTGAAGTACTCCATGGGGACCAGGACGTGTGAATGTGAGGCTTCTTGCAGGTGTCTCTGAAGGCCTCATCTACTTACACTTCCTGATGAGGGGATCTGCAGCAGACACCCACCACAACACAGCTCAGATGCTCGTGTGCTCAGTAGCCTTCAGTCACAAGCTCTCAGCTGGCTCACTGCCCATGCACTGCCCATCTGCCAAGGCAGACCTTTATTCATTCCTACCACTCTCTCACAGCAAGGGCTTATACAAACTCCTCCTCACCATCGTCTTCCTGGCTCATCCCTCTAAAAAGCCTGTGTTCACCCATGGCAATGATCCTATCATATGGACTATCCCACCACATCTCTGTGACTCCAGTAAAACCATAAACCTGCAGAGGCAGACAGACCTCTAAATTCCACCTATGTGTCCCCCAGCTTGCAGAGGGACAAACACTTTTGACAGGCAGGCAGTCATGCTGTTTTCCTACAAAGGATGTGGTAGCTTAGCCTTGCTATGGTGTTTAGTCTGAATATGGTGCTATGCTGTTTAGACTGAAAGCCCTAACATGCAAGGGCCTTGCTGGTATGACACAGGGTGTACTGAGTCATTCAAATCAGACTATTCACATTTTCCATTTCAGTAGTGGAATATTACTCTGGACCTCTCTAGCAAACACAAGTATATATGCACACACCTATAAAAACAAAAAAATCACACACTACCGAGAAATGCCAATTCATAAGAATGACAGGCAGCACACTAACAAAGAGCCAAGTTAGCTGCCTCTAGTAAGATTCAGTATGTCTGCCTGAACAATAAATTACTGTTGCTTTAGTGGGTGTTTGTGAGAATCGCAATGCCATTTATTCCCCACATGTAATAATTTTGGGTATTTCTTGTGGTTTCATTTTATGAGAACGGCTGCTCTGAAATACCCAACTGATATATTCTACATATCCCCCATGAAACTAACGATGCATACAAGAAATAAATCTCCTTTTGCATTTGTACAGGGAATCATTTAATTTGGTTTGGTTTTTTGCTTTCCTCAGGAAGGCTGAACACCTGTGTACCTATAGAAACTAGTGAATTAATTCCTTATTTTGCTTTGCTTACACATGCAGCTTTTGCTTTACCTATTAGACTTTTACTCAATCCATGACCTTTCCCACTTCTACCTTTCCAATTCTCTCCCGTATTAGATGGCAGGGGAGGGACCAAATAGCTGTGTGGGGCTCAGCTCTCTGCTGGAGATAAAGCATGACCGAACCATTCTCTGTAACGGGTATTCCCTGATCCAGCAAGGGCTGATATATCTGAACACAGTTAAGGTAATATGGTCATTAAATTGCCTGACTCCACCTTAATTCAGGTACATCGGCATCTGGAGCCTGGTGACGGAACTGCACTGCACTTGCACCTGTTTTCTTTGTCAGCTTTCCACCACACACCAGAAAAGATAATAATTCAGTTACTAAAATATGTCTTTAAAAGAAACACAAAGTATTTAGATAAGGGTCACAGAAGACAGAGTGATAGCGAACACGGTAACATCAGACTGGTGTCCAGTCACTAGTGGGATTCCATAGGGCTCCATCCTTGGGCCAGTTCTCTTCAACAGCTTCATAAATGACTTGGATGCAGGACTTGGAGGAATACTAAGCATGTTTGCTGACAACACTAAACTGGGAGGAGCTGTCGATTCCCGTGAGGGCAGGGAGGCCCATCAGAGAGACCTTAACAAATCAGGGGTCTGGGCAATCACCAATCACATGAAGTTTAACAAGGGAAAGTGCTGGATCCTGCACCTGGCATGGGGCAACCCTGGATGTATGGACAGACTGGAAATGAGATGCTGGACCTGAGGGTCCTGGTCGATGGAAAGTTGAACATGAGCCAGCAGTGCCCTGGCGGCCAAGAGGGCCAGCCGTGTCCTGGGGTCCATCAGGCACAGCATCACCAGCCAGGCAATGGAGGGGATTGTCCCCCTCTGCTCTGCATGGGGCAGCCTCACCTCGAGTGCTGGGGCAGGTTTGGGTGCTGCAACAAAAAATAGACATTAAACTATGAGATAGTGTCCAAAGGAGGGCCATGAGGATGTTGAAGGGCCTTGAGGGGAAGCTGTATGAGGAGTGGCTGAGGTCACTTGGTCACTTCAGCCTGGACAAAAGGAGATTGAGGGGACACCTCATCACAGTCTACAATTTCCTCGTGAGAGGAAGCAGAGGGGCAGGCACTGATCTCTTCACTCTCATGATCAGTGACAGGACTCAAGGAAATGGCCTGAAGTTGTGTCAGAGAAGGTTTAGGTTGGATATCAGGCAAAGGTTTTTCACCCAGAGGATGGTTGAGCACTGGAACAGGCTCCCAAGGGAGGTGGTCACAGCACCAGCATGACAGCTTTCAAGAAGCATTTGGACAATGCTCTCAGGCACATGGTGTGAGTCTTGGGGTGTCCTGTGCAGAGTCAGGAGTTGGACTTAATGATCCAGATGGCCCCTTCTAACTCAGCATATTCTATGATTCAATGATTCTATGATTCTATGACTATTTCTGTTGGACTGCCAGAATGTGAGGAGCAGATTTTCATTCATGTCACCAGATAAAAAGAAAGGAGAAATATCAAAAGACTATTAATGTGTAATTTGTGCAAAAAGGCAATCTTCATAATCTCTGCTGCTAGCTCAGTACGAGACGTTAAAAGTGGGTACATTAGTTGTATTGTAACACCTTTCTACAGTTTATGTCAAGAAAACAAAAAGATTACTGTGGTTGTCAAAAAAAAGTAAGAATAGAAGTACATAGTATGCTGTTATGTTCCCTCGTTATTAGTCTCATTATCTGAATGTTCTTCTACGTATCTGTGGTTTTCCAGGACCATCACCAAATGAGACTAGCTACACTTAGCTAATGCAAGTCCTAAAATAACACAGCAGGAGAGATGCAGACAGAAAAAGCTGTATTTGCAAGAGGAAATATAAAATATAAAAATTCTGGAAAATAAGAGATGATTAGTATGGTATTAGCAAGCTAAAGGACTCTGTCACCACATTGCTGACACCAGATATAATGTAAGACCATTCTGTAAAACAGTAAAAGGCAGTACATCTGGCACAGTTCAAACCATAAAATATGTCTTGTTATTCAGAGCCCTTATATAAGGCATATTAAGATTACTGTGTAACTACTTTATAGAAAACTGAAGTTAGTGAGTTCTTAGTGTTTTTTTCTCTCATAGAAGAGTGTTTGGTTCTCATGTATATACAAAGAAGGGAAAGGCCTCAAAGCCAAATTATTCAATCAAAAGCATAGGATTAGGATTCTCTAAATCCTGTATTCTCTGTATCAGGTTTGTTTCTTTTCATGGCAAACGTTAACAAAGGTTTCTCCCTCACCCTTTCATTGCCTTTCGCTCCTTGTCTACTAATCTGATCCTTCATTTATGGCAGTAGAAATGTTTGAGGAGACTTTGCGTGGGTTGGTCCTGGTGGCTTAGAAGTCAAATTATGATGTTTACGGAAGTGCCAATATAGGCACCTAAAAAGCATCCTGTCTTGAAGACACAGATTCTTCTTCGCAGCATTCAATTATTCTGTTTTGGTCTGAATAGCAATTGAAAAAAACCCAGCAAGTTAGTGTTATTGACAATGCTTGATAAAGCTGACACTATAATCATCCTAATTCTGTATACATGTAGATTAAGAGGTCAGAGAATTTAGTCCAAACACCTTCTGAAAACATGTTCTGGAACAACTAAAGCACCCTGAAGAAAATTTATTTTGAGCTTGAGGTCCTGTCCGGTGACCAATGGCATGTTAAATCCTCACAAAGAGATCCCCAAGACATACTCCCTGCTGGACTTACATGTGGGTGACCCTGTGTTCTGGCACTATTTTCTTTTATCCTATGAAGTTCATCTGTAGGATAAAATTGATATAGATGACAACCTAGAAATCTTTGTCTCTTTATAATATTCCATCTCACAGAAAGGCAAGTAGGATTTTTCCTGATTATTTTCAGTAGAGGGAAGAATCCTACTGCCTTTCTCTCCAGCACTGTATCCAGAATAGGACTACAGCATAAAACTTTAGGGTAGTGTTGTGAAACACCTAGGTATCCTGGTACACTTCCAGTATTTTCCATAAATATTAGTATTTCCATAAATTTTCATATTTTCCATAAAAACTATTTCCATAACTAGTTTTTTTCAGCTCCTATCATCATCACATGTTTTCACAAACTGGCTTTCTGTACACCTCTCTGACCTCTTAACTGCTTTCTATGGTCCCTGAGTACCAAAGCGCTTTCTGTTTTCTTTTCTAGTCTTTCCAATGCACCTGTAGATTTATGCTTACTATTGTCAGAAAGGCATAAGAATGACTTTCTCCTCTTTTGCCCACTTTCTGAATGTTTCATTTG
The DNA here is from genome assembly GCA_018881555.1 of Amblyornis subalaris. Classification (NCBI taxonomy): domain Eukaryota; kingdom Metazoa; phylum Chordata; class Aves; order Passeriformes; family Ptilonorhynchidae; genus Amblyornis; species Amblyornis subalaris. The sequence continues at coordinate 1,062,719 of JACAXG010000137.1, read as the reverse complement.
TACTCTGAAAGAGTCAGAACTGTTTTATATCCAGCAGAAATTTCCAGTTCACTGAAACCTTGAGAATACATCAAATACTTTTAAGTAATTCATGTATGCGTCTGTGGGATTGAAAAAAACCTTTTATAGCAAATACCCAGGCAAAAATTTCAGCAAATTATTTATGATGTCTTGGTAACCAGTGAACACGGAGGTGAGACATGAACAATATTTATTGTGGATAAACTTCTCTGCTTAGCCTAGGCAACTATAGTTTGTACAACATAAATTGTCCTCTTTCCTCGTTTGTGCATTCCTTGGGATCCAGTGATTTAGAGAAGCTGGACAAGGCTTCACCTTACTTTGAACATTATTACCTAGGTGATTGGGAGAGATTGCAGTTAACCATGTTCTACTTCCAGTGAACTCATCACAAGGCTTCCAGCATCACTTGTAACTGTTTGACTCCCAGCACCTGAAAAGAGTTTAAAGCGGCAAACAATCACAAATTGTAATCTGGCTGCAACTTTTTCTTACATAGTCTCACAGATTTGACAGTGCAAATTTACCTGTGTGGTTTGCCTCGGGCAGAACAGTCTTTCTGAAGGTCAGTTAAACAGCTCACATCCCTTTGTAGTCCTATGGCAGAGTCCTGAAGACTCATGGCATTGAAGGAAGACCTCTCATTACTAGCAGAGCAATAAACGCTCTCTTTGTCTGTACATGAAAACTAGTTGATTTGCTAAGTGATACTTGAAGGTAAAAGCAGAAAATGTTTTAAGAATATACAAATCTCCACATACATGCCCCTGGAAATAGCTGTGCTTACCATACCAAGGCAACTATCTTTCTCTTTGGGAAATTATGTGACAAACAACCTGTCACTGAGTCTGGATTTAATCCTATAGTCTGGACTATTGCAGTGAAAAACAGCAGTTTGTTACCAGCAGACGTCTGAATTTAGGCATCATTTGGAGTGAACCAGGCTGTGGAAATATTGGTAATCCTCCTGTAAACATAGTGCTATCTTCAAAACTGCTAAAAAAGAGAGCACTAAAACTTGGATTAGGACTGTTTTGTATGCCTTCTTCATCAACAGAAAAAAAGGCCAACAAATTGCTACCTGTTCAAATGTGTGCAGCTACTCCATAATCTCGTAGATGGCAATCAAAATAAATAATCAGACATCAGACTCTAATGACTATTTAATCTCCTCATGAAGAAAAACAAGTAGCTTTCCTGGGTGATAACAGCGATGTAACTGTGCTTACACCCAGCAGAGATCTGCTCAGAGCAGTGATGTTGTATTGCAAGCTATTTGTCAAACCAGCCAGCATTCAGCTGAATGGGGGCTTGGCATGCTGACACTGTTGGCACTGCAGGCTTCCTACTCTCTTACACGTTTTACACTTTCTATCTGAATACTGCAGAATATGAACCAAATATTTGCATTGTCAGAAAAATTTCTGCTGCACAGACAGAGAAGCAGAAAAAGCCTGAGATCCATTATTTCATTAAAGACAGCAAGCAGAAATGCTTGCTTACACATTTTTAAGAGAAAATGCAGAGCCATCTCCAGCATCTGCAGTACCCTACATTCAGAATTTTGAGCAGCCTAACATGGACGTAATATTGTGATGCACAGTTTCATATGGATTTGCTGGACAAAAATTCTAAAACATAGTAATTTGGAAGAATAAAAATTCTGTTCAGCCACATTTTTCAAGTTATCAATAAGTACACTGTGGGGATACTGTTAGAAGACAAGTACCTCCAGCTGGCATATCAGGCTAATTTTTTCTGTCTTTATCTGAAATTTATGGTTTTTAGTTACCAAAAAAAATGAGGAGGACTCAGAGAAAGAGAGTAGAAAAGAAAATGTATGGGTTTCAAAAATTATGCCTATTGATAAACCTTTAAAGATTCAAGAATACTTGAGAGGTATGATGAGACAGGAAAATCCAAATATTTTATCCTCAAAGTTCTTATGCTGGAAGATTTTGCGATGCATAGCTCGATTACTCTAAACTTTCAGGTTAATTCTTTTTTCAAATACATTGCTATTTGGGACTTTCTTATGCTGTTCAACATAATCTTTATACTCTCAGACCCTGTTTTTTCTGTGAAGGCCAAAACTTCCATACCAACAATGAAGATGTCATCTATTGTAACGAAGTAAATCAGCAGTTTCAGGCTTCTCGATCTTGGCAACAAGGCTAATCAGTCATAGCAATCCAAGGGAAAAAAATCCAAGGGCAAAAATATTTGAAAAAATAGTGCTTTCAATGAAAAAAATATAAAAATACAAAAGTCGGTGCCCTCCCATGAGAACTTCAGAACTTTTCAGTAGTGTTGGTTGATGGAGAAGCCTTAAAAAGCAATGTTAGATCTATCTCTAGCATGAAATTCATTTGACATTATGAATCTTACAGATTGTTTGACCTATCCATTTTGAAAGATCTCATCAAAAGCAAAGCTTTTAAAGGGTTTACATTTAGCATAGCGTGGTACTTCCTTTGGATAGCTAACAATGAGTTTGACCAGAATCCTAAAGGGTTTGAATACTACATATTCTCCTTTGCATCTAAAGCTAAAACCTCTTTTATCTTTCCAAGTAAAGCTGCTACAGAATTCAGCTTTTCATGCAAGTGACATACTCTTAAAAACTCTTCATTTTTCAATGCAAGTCCCTGTACTCAGTTTACCCCTAAATTTGTGCCCCGAGAAGAACTGATTGACCAAGAAAAGAAGAAAGTCTTAGGTTCCAAATACTAAAGTCCTTCTCAGTGGAGTCTCTCTGGGTCTAGAGAGGGTTAAACTCAGAAGAGCAATGGTTTACAATTAGTCATGGTTGCAAGAGGAGAACTATGAAACTGGGGAGAATTACAGCTTAATCATAGCCCCTGCTCTACAGCAGTGATACAGGTGAGTTCATTTCACAGCCACGCAACTTCCTGTGAGATCTAATATCTCACTATACCAGTGAGCTGCACTATACCACAGTATATCCAGCACCAGATCTCATGCAGGAAATAAAATTAACTTCTGTGTCTGCCACTGGTCAGAACTGTAGGCACATCATCTCATACTGCTTTAATTCCAATTTTCGAGTGTGATTACTCCACTTAAAACAATGGACATCACAATTATACCTCACCTTTCTCACAATCAGTCTCACCCACACAGAGGAACATGATTAGAGGAATGGAGCACCTCTCCTACGAGGGAAGGCTGGAAGGCTTGGGATTGTGATCCTTGGAAAAGAGAAGGCTTTGGGGTGACCTAATTGCCTTTCAGTACCTAAAGAGAACCTAGAGGAAAGATGGAGAGAGACTATTTACGAGAGCATGTAGTGACAAGACAAGGGAGAATGGCTTCAAACTAAAAGAGGATAGGTTTAGATTAGATATTAGGAAGAAATTCTTGATTGTGTGGGTGGTGAGGCACTGAAACAGGTTGCACAGAGTTGTGGATGCCCCATCCCTGCCAGTGTTCAAGGCCAGGCTGGATGGAGCTCTAAGCAACATGATTTAGTGAAAGGTGTCCCTGCCGATGGCAGAGGGGTTGGAAGAAGATTATCTTTCCGTTACCTTCCAAACCAAGCCGTTCTATGATTCTATGATAACATAGAGGAGAAGCAAGACTAGGAGGAACTCCTAGAGCAACCTCTTGAATCACAGAGTGATGGCCACAGTGCAGGATAGTAGGCATTTAGTCCAGAAAGACACATAGAAAATCCAATCATTTTGCCTTAGGTGCATGGTATTGGTCAAAACCTTTCATCAGCCTAATGATAACCATTCAGAGATCACACACAGAGAAGCACCACATGGCGTTCATAAATAGTTTACCTCACCCTTGCTTTCTGAACTTGTGTACCTTACAAGTTCTACAGTTGTTATAAAGATGTCATTCAGGCAGAGAGAAAAGGGTTGGAATACACTTTTGCTGCTCTAGAAGAATCATCATACAACCTGTCTTCCAGCAGTGTATATAACTTGGCATTGCTGGTGCAGAGGGGCAGTGTAGACTACAGTGTCCAAGGGCAGTGTGCCACGATCCTCTGTCTTCCCAGCCTGCTGAGCATCTGCATTGAAGGAACAAATACTGGTAACACAAAACAACCAAAAATCCTGCAGGAGGATGAAGAAAACTTGAACTGGTGTTTCCTGATAAACAGAAGAACAAATTTTTTTTTAAAAAAAGAACAAATATGTCAATGAATAATATCCGGATAGGAACTCAAAGATGTTTTCAGAAAGAAAATGCTATTTGTTCTCCTGTAATTTGTGGGAATTTGTGGGAGACTACACTCCATTACATTGCCTACTAGACTCTGTTTCGCTGTGAAACAAAAATACACTTCAATGAAATGTACAGGACAATCCAGTGCACAAGTCAGCCCTAAAATGGTGGATTTGGCTCATAAATGCACACGAGATAAATTAATATTTATAAATATTTATTTTGTCAAGATACTGTCCATATCAAAACATCATTAACACCTTGAGGAAAGAACAGTAGTTCAAATCAGCATAATTTAAATTATTTTCATATTTTTTCCTAAAGCATTCTCAAAACTCAAAAGCCTGGTTCTTAAAACTAGGCTACACTACATATACATTTATCTAGCTCCCCTTTGCAGAGCTTTCTTCTTGGCAGGGTTGGTATTGAGGGACATTTCCCATATAGTTGATTAACACCGTATTTTCTCTATCAGGCTGGTATAACATATAGCAAATTTCCCAGAGAGTCCAGTAAAAATTTTGCTGAGGAAGTAACACTGTTGTTCATATCTGAACTTTCTATTCAATTTTAGAAAATAAAATTAACTCTACATCCTTTTCCATCTAAAAACCCCAAGACCTGAGTCTTGCACTTCCACTCTCACCTTAGATCACAAATAATTTGCTCACAGCTGTCTCATTTTGTGATGAGGCTTACATCTGCTGGTGGTCTTTGTACAGATGAGAATCTGTTCCTCCTAGAAAACAGAGCTCCTGTGATATGTATTTCTAATACTAAACCTAAAATCATAGCTGGAAATCCACAGACACACCAGAAAGCAGGTTCTTTGTGACAATGCTGTGAGTAGAAAGAGATAGTAGCAGCACAGTGAAATTCCAAGTGAGGCACTGTAGGTAAGTATTAATACAAGCACAAAAGTAATTCCCATCATTCTTCATAAACATGCTAGCGTGTCTGATGGACTGCATGTATTAAACACAAGTCTCTAAGTTAAGCACACAATTCTAGTGGAAGCTAGCCATTTTCACCTAAAAAAGATTTAAACTGAGCTCTTGACCCTAGACGTTCCTCTTTGACAGAGCTATGACAGTATTTTGCAAATCTGTGAGATCAAATGGCAAGTGTCAGTAGCGTAAATTTCACAATATCATTGCACACATTCCCAAGGCGCACTATATATGTAACAGTAAAAGCATGGAACTTGCATTTGTAAATAAAAAACAGATCATACTCACAGAATATTTGTGTTTGTGTATGAATTTCTGACACTGAAAAGATATACACACACCTTAATTAGATCTAATTTAGCCAGGCAGGATTTACGTAGAATAAAAGAACATATAAGTGTACTGAACATCTTCAAAGCAAAATAGTTCTTAATGTTGTTGAGAAAAACAATCAGTGGAGTGTTTCAGCTATGGTACAGAAGGCATACTTAGCATGTTGCTTATTAGCGTGAGTACCAGCTGTAACCTTATCCTTGCTTCTAATATGTCTAGAAAATCCTAGAATTCTAAGACAAAATAGGAGAATTTTCTACGGAAATTACTATAATTTAGACACTTCCAAGGTCCATTCTGTTCTGCTGAATTCTTCTGGAACATTATACTATAGCTATCTGTCATCTTGACCAACATTTCACAAAATTTAAGATGAGATACATGATTTATAAATAGCTGACAAACAGATAGTGGTGCTCTTGACTTTGAATTTTTTTGTATGAGGAACCAACTTTTTCTCTTGTAACTGTAGTAACTAAAAATGGGTAAGATTAAGAGAAAATTATTCCAGATTTAAATATTTGTCTTTTGGGCCTTCAGCTGCATTCAGGAATTCTCTTCACCTCCCAGCCTTAATGCCTTGGATCTATGTGTGGAGAGCAGTAAAACAGTCTCCTAGACAACAGAAAGTCAGTGAAGTCTGTTGATGTCCAAATTCAGGGCTTTGAGCAAAAATGCAGTCCAGAAAGTCCTAGATGTCTGTGCTCACCTTTCAGTTTCACTCTTTGTAAGAGAGATAGCTATAGAGATTCTGGGTAGTGCCCGTTCCTGTTTCTGCTTTTTTTCCAGTGGTATAACAGAGGGTCCGTGATATAGAACAAATGATAGAGAACTTCTTCCATGAGCAAATCTTGATATGATAATTTTCAGTCATCCTGCATCCAGCATTTCAAACAAATTCCATCCTCACAAATTGAAGGCCCCTTTCTCCACTTAAATGGACAGATTTTTGGTATTAAGGAGGCATGAAGTTATTAGGTGTCCTACGTTCACTGTACTCTATTGTTTACCTCACTTACTTTTAGTGTTGATTTTTCATTCACCTGGAATGCATGAAATCCAGATCTTTGAAAAGACAGGAGCAGGGAAGTAGGGTGGCATTCACAGCTAAATACATGTCGTGCTTTGACATTGGCCAAATGCCAGGCATCCACGGAAAAGCCCACTCACTCACTCTCCTCTGCTCTGCAACTGGACAGAGGAGAGAAAATTTAACAAAGGGTTAATGAGTTGAGATAAGGACCAGGTGAAAACACTTAAAGGGCAAAAGAGGCTCAACTTAGTGATATAAAGTGAATTTATCACTAACAAGATCAGAGTAAGAGAATGAGAAGTAAAATAAGCCCTTAAGAACACCCTTGTCTCCCTCCAGCCCTTCCCTCCTTCCCACAAATGGCGCAGGGAGATGGAGTGGGGATTTTGGTCAGTTCATCACCCAGGATCTTCTTTCCACTGCTCAGGGAGAGGAGTCGTTTCCCTGCTGCACCCTGGGGTCCCTCCCACGGGAGACAGTTCTGCGCAAACCTCGCCAGCGTGGGTCCACTCTCACGAGCAGCAGCACTCCCAAAGCTGCCGCAACGTGAGTCCATGCCATGGGCAGACAGTCTTCCCAAAACTGCTGCGGCGTGGGTCACTCTGCCACGGGGTGCAGTCCTCCAAGGACAGGCTGCTCCAGCCTGGAAGCAAGGCCTCTCTCTCCACTGGGACTTCCTCTGGATCACAGCATCCTGGTATCCACCCGCTCTGGCCTGGGCACCTCCCCCACGGGCTGCGAGTGGATCTCTGCATCCCCTGTGGACCCCCATGGGCTGCAGGGGGACAACTGCCTCACCATGGTCCTCACCACAGGCTGCAGAGACATCTCGGCTCCGGCGCCTGGAGCACCTCCTCCCCCTCCTTCTGCACTGACCTTGGTGCCTCCATTGTTGTTTCTCTCACATATTCTCACTCCTACTCTTCTCTAGTTGGAATAATTACAACTGTGCCACTAACTTTGTTGTGATTTCTTCTTAAAGATGTTATCACAGAGGCGTTACCACCATCTCTAATTGGCCCAGCCTTGGCCAGCAGCACGTCCATCATCAGAGTCATCAGGGATTGGCTCTGCTGGACATGGTGGAAGCTTCCAGCAGCTTCTCACAGAAGCCAACTCTGTGGCCCCCCCGCTACCAAAAATCAGGCCCTGCAAAACCAACTCAATACACTAACTAATGAGATAATATCTAAAAGCTGATTGGCAAAGAGACTTCCAAAGGCTTAACTTCTCTGGAAGATGGCAGCACATGTCCCAGAAAAGATGGAAAAAAAAGGCAGTAGTGTTTTTCATTCCTAAGCATCTTCCACAGCTTTGTGCGCCTTTTTATCCACTTCTGTATTTTCAGAAGTCAGTTTGTACTCCTCCACTTTATAGTATCAGTCTCAGCTGTGAGCTTATCAGCTGCTCCCACAAGCGGTGTTTTTCCAGAACTGTCTAAATCTCCACTATTCCTCAAATCCTGACACCGTATCCATTTTCATATACTACAAAAACTAAGCACCTAGCAGGTAGGTGTCACAAATTGTGCTTTCTAGCTGCATGTTAGCAAGACACAACACACAAGCAGTTTTTAAATTCTCCACGTGGCTTCTTGCTTTCCCTCTCTTGTTCCTTTTTCTTGTCTCACAGTAAACTTTGATTCAGCAAAGCACTGAAACTTGCCATTGACTTTAAAATGTGGTTTTAATTCTCACCCAGGTGGCCTCATCTCCACCATGAACAGACGTGTGTGTGAGCATACAGCAAAACACTTGTTTTGCTGAATTGAAACCTTGCACTGCAAGTTTTCCGAGGAGGCACCACTTTTTTCATGCATTTGCAAAGTATTTGGCACAAAGACTTTAGACTGTATGGACATTTGAAGGTGCTCCTCAGTGAACAGCAATCATAGCGATGGCAGCTACCAACTGTCATAATTTGGCAGCCACATAGAACTAAATGGGAGTCCAATGATGTCTTTATACATCAAAGAGATTTGCTGGGAAGTCATAAAGACCAATATGACACATTTAAATATATATTGGTATATGGTAGAGAGAAGGCCACCTAAAGCCTACGACGGTCCCAGCACCAGAGGTACTATACTCCCAGCTCATTCCAAGCATCTGCAATTTCTCGTCTAGGAAGTGCAACCCAGAGTCCATTGCTGGTTTCAAAAATTTGCCTCCAAAGGAAGGCAAGGGTCACATTTTCAAGCACCTTGTCAATTGCATGAAAATGTCTTTTTGCACTACCAAGAGCCCACAGCCTTCTTTAAAGGACAATGGATGAGTCCAGTAGAGACGGTAAGTTTACCTCTCTGATTGACAGACTCCTTATCATTGTGACCTCCTGCAGGGATTACACAAGTATGTAAAACTGAGATGGTCACAGCTAGCTGTCAGTAAAATTTGCCTAATGAGCCAAGAGTTCCTATGTACACTCTGTACATAGTTCCCACTAAGTTAATGGATTTGCATGTGCTTGCCACTGTGAACAAAAGCTAAGGTTTGTTTTTAAGACGGTCATTACACATTTTTGAGGCAGCATGGTCCACATGTTTCCCATCCTAGGCGCAAATACATAGATGGTACCAGATGTTGTCCATTGGACAGAAAGAATCTAAGCTTGAAGTTGACAGCTGTAGCTGATGAGGTCATCAATACAGTTTAGAGATGGAAAAAGTTCAGTGGAAAAAAACATGTCACTTTTTCTCTTGTTTGAAGTCACTGAGCTTCAGGGTTCAGGGGAATTGTTGCTTTGACTTTATTCTTCTGTAGACGGGTGGCTGCTTGCCAGTGGCAGCTGCATATGGGATCATTTGCATTGCATGAGGAGTCTCTTGTTTAAAGAGAAGCTCTTCCTTTCCTTAGATCATCTGCTTCTTTAGAGTCAGGGCCACTGTTTCACACAGATTGTATTTTTCCTTTAATCTTTCCTCCTTGCTTACTCTGTACTCGTTAACAAGTATCCAAAGCCAGGTTTAGCAGATTCATCTGGGATAGATGAAAAAGGCAGTCAATGGACAAAGAGGGAATTATTTGATATTCCTGTGGTTACATACTTACATGAGAGGATTTTTGCAGTGGACATATGCTCTCTTACATCACCATGCTACAAGCAGGAGTCTGAAAAACTGTTATTTGCTGCACGCAGAATGGATATTTAACCTGTCTTGGGAACAGTGTTCTGTGTTTGCACCTCGTGTAGACAGTGGGGTACCCCTCCCAGAGACCCACATCAAACAATTGAGTGCCTTTCATCTCCAGGAGCAATGCAACTCTTTTCTTTTGCACCTGACAAATCAGGGACAATCAACTATTTTAATGGGTTTTGTGGGGGAAGTAACGAGTGAGGGAAAGAGAAAAAAGTTCCCCTAGAATGATATTATAAAAGCTGTGACTAACATATTAGCAATTTGGCTTCATACCCTGCACACAGGAGAGTGCCTAAAAGTAAAATAAGATTAAGTGACTGTGATATAGCTCAGATGCTCAAGTCCAAACTTGCTGGATGGTTGCCTTTTCAGATCTAAGGCATACACTGTAAACACTTTCCATACTTACGATATAAGTTGTCTATTTATCCCCTTTTGTTTCCTCCACCTCCTCTTACTTCCCTCCCAGAACCTTCAGTATGCAAGATTAGGTGCTTTCCTGTTGTCTGATACAGGTTTAAGATTTGCTCTGCATGGCTGCTCTGGTTAAAGACAGCCAGCAAGACCCATTCACAAGTAATGGCTGTCTCTGAATTCCAGTCTGTAAAGTAATTTTGCCTTCAAAAGTTAAGAATCTTATAAACTATAATAAAAACCACAAGTGGACAGACCTAATTAAAGTGGCAATAGCATTTTAATACATGCCATCTCATAAAGGAGAGCAGACATGGTTTTAATACGATCTTTCTTAAAGTAATCAGCTAAGCTGAGGAGCAAGAGGAGACAAATAGACTCTTTAAAAGTCTTGTTAACCTTCTCTCTGTTTTGAAACTCCTTTGCACCTTCCCAAAAGAAAGGAAGAAAAAGAAACAAGCAGAACAAGCATGAGAACATGCTAGACTGTTTGTGAGTTCACTGTCTTTGCTTGATATACATACATCAGTGGCTGACTAGAAAGGGGAAAGGGGAAAAAAAAGCACAAAAAACCAAAAACAGCAAGAGGAAGCATGTCCAGGCGCTTAATCTTTGGGAAGCTAGCCAGGTTTCATTTATAGCCAGCCAAGTCAGATTTGCCAGCTGAGACTCTCTCCCTCTTCTGTGTCTGTAAACTGGTGCAGACATGGTGAGTCAGGGAGTCACAGTGAATTACTGTGGAATACCAGGAAGAACAAAGTGCTGTTAGCAATGGTTGCAACCCAAACACATACCAAAGAGCGACTTTCTGATTGTGATTTTTTCTAAAAGAAATGCAAGCAATTCCTATGTATTACAGAAAGAAAGGAGGGTCTGCTTATTACTTGTTTTGTAGGTGGTTTTTGTTTTTGTTAACACAGGGTCTGTTAAACCCCTGGTGTATAGTAACTATAGATTCCACTTGGTTCATTCCCTTTGAAGTCAGTTTGCTTTTGTTCTTTACCTAACTTGATGCAATTTTCTACAAGCTAATTTGTATGCAGCCCTGGTCAGAACCTGCCACCCAGAATTCTGTATGTGAATTTACCATCAGGGAGAATGAATTTACTGTAGGGATAGAGATGGATTTTGTGGTGGGAAAGTTGGAGATAGAATAAATACAGAAAAGGAAAGAAAGAAGGAAAGAAAGAAGGAAAGAAGGAAGACAGGAAGAGAGAAAGAGAGAAAGAGGGAAAGAGGGAAAGAGAGAGAAAGAAGGAGAGAGAAAGAAAGAGAGAAAGAGAGAGAAAGAAAGAGAAAGAAAGAAGAAAGAAAGAAAGAAAGAAAGAAGAAAGAAAGAAAGAAATGTTATTGCAAGCACAAATAACAAATATGGGAAACCTGAAAATGTTTGGGGAAAGCCTGACAATAGCATACCTCTAACACGGTGGCAGAGCAGAGGGAGAGGTGAAGCTACAAAGAACAACTAAAAATCATGCTTTCTTTAAATGTTCTGCATTTTTAAAACTTTTCTGTACTTTTCATACTATGGTATCCACCAACTGAAAACTAAAAATTCTGCAAACTCCTGAAACACTCAGGACCTTGGAAAAGCAGAACAGGAAAAGCATAGGCTATGTCTACAGAGTACAAAAAAAAGCAACCTAGAATTCTGTCTGCCTTACAGATTTAGCGAGACTTGTGTTCCCTCTGCTTTGCTGTCACTTTTTTCTATTATCTACTGTTCTTAATTTGGATTCAAAACTAGTTTGGTGCGGACAGTAGAAAAATTTTTGTGTGTGCTAGCTACTGCTCCTATGTGAAGGCCACTTATGAGATTTTGCCAAAATGTTACAAAAGATTAAAAAGATATTACTTCCAGGAGGAACAATGTGAATTTTGTTGTGAAATCACCTAGAAAAATCAAATTTAGCCTTAAACAGAAGACTGAACTTTTATAAAGAAATACTAACAACAGCCAGAGTTATAATCAGTGGAAAATATTTTGGAAGTGATATTAAAACTCACATTTTAGGGCTCAGGCCAGTATTTATTATGGGCCAAAATGAGACTTAATACAGTGGCAGGGAAGGAACAGGGTAGCTTAATCCGCATCTGCTTGCTGTTATTTTCCACCACTGTCTTTGAATGATCTCATCGATCTGAGAGAGAGGAGTCTGGAATAGATGGACCTGAAGTCTGATCTATTCAGACAACGCCTGTGTTTTATTAGGTTTATTTTGTTTAGCAGCAGCACTGTTTCTGGCATGGCACTGTTCACAAATACAGAGAGCCCTGACTAAGCTGAATCATCATGAGATTGAACTGATGCTGATGGGAAAGCGCAGCACTCTGCAAAGCTCATCATTTCTCATATAACACTGCCATGAAAGCTTCTGCCCTCAGCTGGCCCAGTGCTCAGGATTCACATGGCTTTCTCACAGCTCCTCTGAGTGAGAAGCATCTTTACCAAGACTGCCCTTGAGAACACATCACCCCTTCTTGTTGGACTTTGTAGTTCATCCCTGGCAGCAGAGATGTTAGGCAATTCCAGAGTTGGTTACTGCATTTCCCCATAAGTAGGTGCAGAATCCCCCACGGGTTCAAATGGTGGTAAGGTTTCTGCTCTGTAGCATAACCATGCCGAGACCTTCCTCACAGCTCTCACCTTTCCCCAGCACCTCAAGTTCAAGACTCAAGGACCTGCCCATGAACAGCCCAACTGACCAGCTGGCTCTCCTCAGCCTGCACCACCCGCCGTGGCTGCACTCCAGATGCAGCCACAGCTCATGTCCAGCCTTACTGAGCCTTCCATACATGTCACTGGGCTCTCAGGATCAGCACATTGCACCTGCTGCTTGTGTCTGGGCAACAGGGCTGAAAGGGAGAGTGCAAACTGTGAAGCAGCTTCATTGCATCTGAGCCTTGAACAGCCACTTCCCAGCCAAAACAAGACCCTGACTGTGGAAGCAGTGCTCTTCAAGAACACGGCCTCCTGGTGAATACCTCTCCCAAGAAATTCACCCAGAAATCGGAGACCTGCTTGGAGCTAAGCTCTTGGAGTTCAGGATGAGGTGTGTTGGCTGAGGGGTCACCCATGCCATTGTAATTCACAGATTCAGGCATGAGGTGGTAGTGGTGGTCCTCCTTCTACTTGGCCTTGGTGTCCTCTGTTTAAGGTCTGGCTTCAGGCCTGGTTTTGGCTCAGTTCTTTGTGCTCTAACGAAAAGCAGCGGTGGCAGAGAGATTTCCTTGAAGTCATGTTGTGAAAATGGCAGATGAAGATGGTGTTTTCAATGGTTATGTTTATCTTTTAAACAGATGACGCAGAGTATCATAGAATCATAGCATCATTTAGATTGGAAAAGGCCTTCAAAATGGTCAGGTATAACAGCTAACAAAGCACTGCCAAATCTATAGCTGTCCAGCTGCCCAGAGGTCAGAAGACTCCTCCATTCTCCATTTACTAAATGATTTCACTAAACTATGAAGCCATGAGTACCAGGTGTCACGCTTTGCTGGAAATTTGGTGCCTCCTTCTAGCTTCACACAGTGAATTTTAATGCTATTACTGGAGAGAACAACCTATGAAACTCATGAAAGAGAATGTTAGCTTAATTACAGTTTTAACATGCTTCTCATCTGACTGGCCTGCTACAGTTATGTAGGCTAGCATACAAACTTCAGCCTCTTTGGTTAAAATGAAATGCAAGGACCAATGTGTAAGCAGTCTCAAACCAGACAAGGACAAATATAAGCCACACTTTTTTCATTAAATATCTGATTTTCTCATTTCACACTTTATCTAAAAGTAGTAGCTTGCTTTGCAGGCTGGACTCCTAACTTAAAGAAAAGATTTAGCTTTTAATTTGTTTAAATTGAGATTGTCACAAGCGTCACTCGACCCCTTGACAGTGTTTCAGAACTTCTTATTCCATAATTGAGCAACAAGTATTTCTGCTAATGAACAAATTTGCTTTACCTAGATCTAATATTTTTTTAAACTGTTTTTCCTTATTCAAGTATCATTCAAAGCATCAAGGGCTCAAGTGAGAACAGATTTTTTTCTGCATCTGTCTTCATTTATTTCAATTCCAAGAATCACAAGATACACACAACAAAATTTCTTGTTGATTCCTTTTATTTGATGGATATTGAAAGAATTAAAATAGCTAGCACTAATGAGCTCCCAATGTTGCTACTGTTGATAGTGCTTTTCAGGCCTGAGTGGCAGGAAGAACTGTTTTAAAACAGTATTTGTTGCCCAGGTCAATAGGCACTTTGGGCCATGTTGCATGATCAAAATCTCTCATTGTATCTCCTACATGTCTAGTAGCATACTAGCTAGCATACTTCTCAGGAATTCATGGGCCCCCTCTATCTACCCAAATATATTTTTGAGAAATGGCATTTTTAACAATATTTGTGACAATATCTCCAAAAGATGCTGCAAAGTAGGAATGTATAAAATTCAGCCACTGCTGGGACCACAAAGCAGGGCCTGATCTGCATTGACAGCATAAAATTCTGTAAGATTAGTGCTTTGTGTGTAGGTCAGGATTTTCTCTTGTGCTGGTTTTGGCTGGGATGGAGTTAATGTTCTACATTAGTGCTGGAAAGAGCATTGGTAACTCAAGAATGTTTTCATTATTGCTGAGCAGTGTCAGGGCCTTTTCTGCTACTCATACCACCCATCAGAGTGGGCTGAGAGTGCACTAGGAGTTGGGAGGGGACACAGCTGGAATGGCTGACCCCAACCGACTCAAGGGATATCCCAGGTCATAGGGTGCTGTGCTTAGTATATGAAGAGAAGGGAAGAAGGTGAAAGCAGGGGGACACAATGGAAGTTATGGTGTTTGTCTTCCTCAGGCACTGCTACATGTAATGGAGCCCTGCTTTCCTGGGGGTGGTTCGGCACCTGCCTGCTCATGAGAAGTGACGATTGAATTCCTTGGTTTGATTCACTTGCAAGAGCGGCTTTTGCTTTATCTACTAAGCTTTTCTTAACTCATGAGGTTTTTTTACTTCTACTCTCCTGATTCCTTCCCCCATTCTACCAGGGAGGAGTGAGCAAGTGGCTGTGTGGTGCTTAGTTGCCATCTAGGGTTAAACTACAACACACCCAAATACGCAAACAAAATGCTGTGCATTGACTCAGTGGAGCAGGAGAGAGCAGGGAAGTTTTTGCTTGCACTGCACTTCAGGTGGTCTTTCTACCCTTATGTAAGGCTTCAAAAATGTTGCTAATACATGAAGCTGACAGACAGGGCATGTGGAAATAACTCCATGAGTTATCCCCATTTTCTTCAATGAAAGTCATGAAGAATCTGTAAATCATAAAATTACCTTTGCTGCCCACAATATTTATTAGAAATATGTTATGTGGCTTACATAAACAAAGTCACGCACTGTCCAATATTTTAGGAAATCAGTTGCAGTTCTTTCATATCGGCAGCAGCAAGGTGTGCTGGTTTGAATGTGAACCAGCAGGGGAAATTAACCCCACACAAAATACCTCGAGAGATTTTAGGTCAAAATTACAATTTTAATAAAAAGGTTAAAATAAATGCAGGAATACAGAAACACCGGCCTAAACAAACCTACAGAGCCATAGTAAAACCTGACACCTCATTGACCAGGGTGGTAGCTGTGTAGTCCAGTTAGGCACTGGTCCTGTAGAAGTCTGGTCTGCTGAGCATCCAGTGTTGGTGGTCCGGAGTCCTCTGGGTTTCCAGTCTTCTGGTAGTCCAGTGGTCTGGTAGTCCAGTCGAGTCCAGTCCAGCAGAGTGGAGTCCAGCAAAGTGGAGTGGAGTCCAGTTGAGTGGAGTAGTCCTGGTAGAGCCGTCAAGTCCAGTCCAGAGTAGTGGAGTCCAGTCGAGTCCAGTGGAGTGGAGTGGAGTGATTTCTCCCATCTCAAAACCTGCTTTTATGTCATGTTTCTTGGCTGGTACCTCCCCCAGGGGCGAGGACTTCCACAATGGAAAAGGATTTTCCCAACATTCTATTGGGTGCTTTGGCAATGAGCTCACATGAGGCTTCTCGAGGAGAAAACGGTTTCTGACATTGCATTGGCAATGGGCCATTAATCAAGGTAATTCACTCAGGGTGGTTCTGAAGTTCTGTTGGTCCATGCTTATCAAGTCCAGTAATGGGCCATTAATCAAGACAATCTACTCAGGACGGGTGGTGAAATGGGCCATTAGCTGAGATGATCTGCTCAGGATGGGTGGTGCTTGCTGTCAGCCGGCCGGAATGGTTATCTCATTTGAGATAAGGAGTACCACCCTACCTCACATGAGCATAGCTTCAGGGACCAGGTGTCTAACTGTGAACGATCCAGCTTATCTAGGAAATATGTGGGTGGTAATAGAATATATCCTTTTATGGTTAACCCGGGACACAAGGCTAAAGTGCTGTTTTGAGAGCTATTTCAAGATACTGCCTCTGTGTGTGCCATGCCACAGCCTCTTGTATTTCTAGCCACTATACTAATCTGCAATGAAAAAAAGTGACTGATGCATAACAATATTCATTCAGTCTCTCTCTGTTTTGAACTTTTTTTCTATAAAACAACAATTTCCTCCTTGTATTTGGTAAGTGAAGTTGTTTCATAAAGTTACACTTATTTATACAGAGCTTTAAATTGCAGCCTATTTGCAAGCATTTTGTTTCATACACTTAAAGATTTTTTTGAGCCTGAACCTGCAGGCCATTCGACCATACAACGTAATTTACAGTGCAAACAAAACAGCTCTTTACATCACACGGAGAAAGTGTGTTACATGGCGGAATTCAGCAGAATGGACTGTCTTTGTGGTGAGTTCAGCCACTTGCCACTTGACCAGGACAGAAAGAGTGGTCCTGCAGCAGCACATGCCCTGACAAGATGAGTTCAGGTGGAAGACTGAAAGGAAATTCCTGAATTTGTTTGTAGTTTCTTCACCTGGTTCATCAGCAGAGATGTAGCATCACTCAACTGATTTGAACATTGGCTCCTACCATCTGCAAGCCCTTGCTGAACAGTGCAGCTCTCCTTGTGTTTCCTCCTGCCCTAGCAGTACCATCCCAAAGATGAATTTGCAAGTAAATCCAGTCTCAGTATTGTAAACAAGATCAGGCAAGGGATGGCCTGCCACAAAACCTTGACCAAAATATTTCTTGATTTCAAATCCAGGAGAGGTGTCTTGTTGCACTGGTAGAGCCTGAAGGGAAAGCCACTCGAAGGAGGGAGGAAATACTTATGTTAATATCACCCTTTCTACCATCAAACTACAGCCTCAGTCACTTTCAATGCTATGTGCAACTCTCTGATCATTTGGTGGGCATGGTTTTGTTAGTGAATCTTTTTACAGCTGCTCAGTTGCTAGCAAAACATAACAAGTCTGTAGCTTCTTGTTGCAGGTGACTGCATTGACAGTTATCCTGTGCTTCACATTCAAGCTTTCAAACAATTGTGCTCTTGCACTGGAAAGCATGCAGACATCCAGTAATGTGGGGGGCACCAGTGTTTGGGCAGGTCCTGAACATGCTTATAATAGTTGGAGAGCTTTGCTGCTTGCAGATGACTGGGCAGAAAACTACAAAAAGTCAAAGCTGGAAGAAATTGTGTCTTGGAATCAATTCAGCTTGTGTATGAAGACCATCCAAATGCATACCTGATGTGCTCTTTGAGAAACCACTGCTGCTATCCTGTATTTGATGACAATGAAGTAGTGAAAGATTGTCAGGAACATTTATTTAGTCTCCCTCATCTTCTATTCCTCTATATCCAGGCTAATGGTAGAGGTAGCTCACAGCAGTAGCTGATGGATTATCTGACAAATTGTTCAAGAAATTTGGAAAGGATTTATTAGTCGAAAGCCAGTGTACACTAGACCCAGACAAATGATCCAATATTCCTATTCCTTTCTAGAAGCTAATGAGTTTGTTATGGAGGTGAGCCGAGAACTATCCTGAAGAGTGCCAAATATTTTCCAGAGTCAGAAACTGCTGAGATGATTTTTACTGCCAAATGCTTGAGGCCAAAAGGGAACATGGACAAATTTCACTGTAAGAAAAGACGGATCCAGCAGATGTGGAGGAGAAACATTTGGGTCAGAGTTGCCTGAAGAGCACATGGTGCCATGTAGAACCGTAATACCTGCTTCTTTAGGCAGAGTATTTTAAGAAAAGACAAGAAAAGAAACAAAGTGCAACTCCTAATTGCCATCCCATTAGCCAACTCCCAGGGAGAAGGGGGAGGAAGAAAGAGTTCCTGGGAAGATAGAGTCGCTCTAAATTTCAGCTGGCACCAGGAAAACATAAAAGATCCGTTTGTTAGGTTCTAACACACATTAGCACTATTTATCTAAAATTGTGGTGGGATCACACAATAAAACATTCACAGGCCTCCCACTTGGTGGTCTCTCCGTAAAAGTTTAGATCTCAGTAGAAGTCATTCGAAGACAGCCTGCTTGTTTCATCACCACTGTGGATCTCAAGCACTCCTCACCACCACTTTTGGTTCCCTCAGCCTGCCCTCTCCTGAAATGTGGATTCATTATTACAGCCTGCCATGCCTCCCAATGCCCATGAACCTGGGCTGATGTCAGGCCATATGCTTGGAAATACCAGTCTTGCCCCCTCTCTCCAGAGGCCCTGAGAATGCAATGTTTCCTGCGTCTTTCACCCCAACAACCACCCTTTCCTGAGTGTTCCTCCTTCCAGTTGGCCACAGCATTACAGCCCCAGTATGCCAGCTTCATGCATGCCCATAAGTGCAAGGTCACCTGATGCACGGTGACCCAACCTGATGCCCAAGGCCATCTATCACAGATTGCCTGTATAAAGCTGCTCAGTAAAATGCTCTGCCTTTTTATTAAAAATATTTGAATTAGAAGTTGTATTATAAATTTAATATTTCATTCATTCTCTTAGAAAGGGAAATGCCTTGTACATGTTTTCATGGTCCATCTGATGATACAAAGCCTGTTATAAAGAAGTGAAGTTATCGATGATTATAGGTATGTCAGCCCTGGGCCTTCCCACCAGATTAGTCACGTCTCCTTCTAGTGAATATTGGCATTTGTCCTCTTGATAACTACCAAACAATAATTCATCACAACAGAAAGATAATTACAAGTCAAAGTAATTACACTATGTAGGTAAAATATATCTAAATAAAAGCACTGTCATTAGGGTGAGAGCAGTAAGAACAATTCAGCCATCAATAACTTTCTGGTTGGATCCTTCAAGGATGACTAGTTACAAGACCAGGTAACAGCCCTCTATATAAGGAATTCATAGACCTGCACGACAACCCCTTAAGGGGGACCAGATTTTTAAGCAAAGAGGCATGACCTTGCAAGTCTTTTGGAAACATCTAGGCAACATATATGAACAAGTTATTTGCTTGGACATAATAATTCTTTAAGTCATATATACACTAGTCTGGTATTCTGATCTTCTCAGACATCTCCTGATGAAGGTCACAGTTTCATGCAATGTAATGCGTTTTAGAATTAAATCCAGTGTCACTTTATTCATGCCCTGACTCCAGAGGTTCTTAGATCAGCTTGGCAGGAGGTCCTGAACAAAACATTTTTACTCATCTGTGCCTAGTCTCCTCTAGTGGTAGCTGCAGACCAAAAACGCTGCACAAAAGCAGAAAGGTGCTATTTCCAGCTATTTCTTTTGAAGCAGGTTTTCACAATACTGCATTGCTTTGTCAGCTTTGAAGAATAAGGGAATTCTTTGAGTAGAAAAGTCTGACAGCCAAAAGTACTTGCAACAAATAATGATGCCAGAAGTTGCTTTTCTTTGAAGAACAAACAGAATCAATAGGAATTTCGCATTAAAGTGGGAACTTCCAGTAAACAGGCAAAAAGAGCAGAGAAAGCACAGGTTTTCTCCCCAAAAAGGACATTGGAAGAAAAAAAGAGAAACAGATCTATCTCATAGTGATGAGAAATGAGACCTTCGGCTTATGGTGGCTATTATGGGCACTTCTCAATGCCCAGGCAGAATGGCAGCAGTTGGTATTTCATGAAGAAGCCTTAGCATTGCTGAGATACATAAGGAAAACACAAGCCTTGCTTTTACATAGTGCAAATAGAGATACTGCCCATGAAGAATCCTTGTAGTCAGTCATTCAGACAACACTGGGATGTGTAAGTCGTATGTCCTGAAGTGTTCTGAGCAACCTGCAGTCTGGAGCTCTTTGGCTTCAGAAAACCAGGCGGAACTTTCTCCCCGAATATTTTCTTTTGAATACCGATATGATCACAGAATCACAGAATGCTCTGGGTTGGAACGGACCTTTATTAAAAATCATCCCTTCCTCTCTATCCAATCTGGCCTGGAACGCTTCCAGGGTTGGAGCATCCATAACTTCTTTGGGCAACCCGTTCCAGTGCCTCACCACCCTGAGAGTGAAAAATTCCTTCCCAATATCTAATCTAAATGTACTCTCTTTCAGTTTGAAGCCATTCCCCCTTGTCCTGTCACTACATGATGTTGTAAATAGTCTCTGTCCATCTTTCTTTAGGCTTCCTTCAGGTACTGGAAGGCCACAATTAGGTCACCCTGAAGCCTTCTCTTCTCCAGGCTGTACAATTCAAATTTTTGCCTTTCCTCACAGGAGAGCTGCTCCATTCCTCTAATCATGTTAGTGGACCTCCTCTGGACTCTATCCAAGGTCCATGTCCTTCCTGTGCTGGGGAGCCCAGAGCTGGATGCAGCACTCTGTGTGGGGTCTCACCAGAGCAGAGCAGAGCAGAGCAGAGCAGAGCAGAGCAGAGCAGAGGGGCAGAATACCCTCTCTCGCCCTGCTAGCCACACTGCTTTGGATGCAGCCCAGGATAAAATTGCCTTTCTGAGCTGCAAGTGCTCATGGCCAGATCATGTCCAGCTTCTCATCCACCAGCACCCCCAAGTCCTTCTTAGCAGGGCTGCTTTCCATCTGTTCATCCCCCAACCCGTGTTTATACCAGGGGTTGCCCTTCATGAGATTCCCACAGGCCCACTTCTCGAGCTTGTCCAAGTTCCTCAGCATGGGATCCTGTCCTTCAGGCGTGTCAGCTGCACAATTCAGCTTGGTGTCATCAGCAAACTTGATGAGGATGCTCTTGATCCTTTTGTCTATGTCATTGATGAAGACATTAAACAACACTGGTCCCAGTATGGACCTCTGAGGGACACCACTCGTCGCTGATGTCCGTCAGGACTTTGAGCTGTTAACCCTACCCACTGGCTGCCACTATCCAGCCAATTCTTTATTCACCTAACAGTCCACCCATCAAACCCATGTCTCTCCAATCCAGAGAGAAGGATGTTGTGGGGGACTGTGTCAAAAGCTTTACAGAAGTCCAGATAAATGACATCTGTAACCCTTCCCTTGTCCAATGATGTAGTTACTCCAACACAGGCCACTAAGTTGGTCAGGCAAGACCTGCCCTTGGAGAAGTCATGCTGGGTGTCTCATATCACCTCCCTGTCTTCCATGTGCCTTAGCACAGCTTTGAGGAGGATGTGTTCCATGATCTTCCCAGGCACAGAGGGGAGGCTGGCAGGTCAGCAGTTGCCAGGGTCCTCCTTTCTACCCTTCTTAAAGATGGGTACAATGTTTTCTTTCTTCCAGTCCCCTGGGACTTCACCTGACTGCCAGGACTTTTCAAATGTCAGGGAGAGTGGCTCGGCAACTACATCAGCAAAATTGCTCAGGGCTCTAGAATGTGTCTTGTCAGGTCCCATAGACTTCTGTACAGTCAGGTTTCTCAGATGGTCACCAACCTTCTGTTCTCTTCCAGTGGGAGGAAATTCGCTGCCTCAGTCTCTATCCTGCTCTCCATCCACTCACGATGTGTGAGAAGAGAGGTTGTCATTGGACACCGAGGCAAAACCTTGTTGATTACTTCAGTCTTCTCCTCATCCATTGTTACCAGTTTTTCAGCATTCTTAATCATGTGGTACACCTTCTTTGTCTTTCCTCTTCTGGTTAACATTCTTGTAGCAGCCTCACTTTAGCCTTTCTCATCCCATCCGTACCACAACCATACTGACAAATACCTTTAAAAAAAACTTACAAAACCTTAGGTAGGTACACTAGAAGGAATTTTTTAAGGGCAGAAGAGGAAGGTCTCACATGTATTTTACTTATTCATATTGCCTCATCTTACTGCCATTTTTTGCAGAGCCAACAGAGATGCCACAACTTGTCTTCCCTCCCCTGTCTCCTATTTGGTAACCCCTTCTCTCATTGGTTCTTTCAGTGCTGGCTCAAGGGGGCAGGAGAAGAGCAGGATAAAAAGGACCTGAAAAAGAGTCAACAGATGGCCCTGGAGAGCAGTGGAGATGGAAGCAAAATTCCTCTGACTCAGTAAGGCAGTCTGAGCAAGGTTAGGGAGTGAGGAAACATGAGAAGCCAAGAAAGAAGCAGCTGCAGCGAGGGGAAGAGTAAGCGTGAACTCGGCAGTCTTCTGTTTCCTACCAAGCAGAAAGTCTGGGCAGCTATTTCACCCTCCTTCACCTGTCTGTACTCCTGCCCCTTTCATTTACTTCATGTTTCTCCAATCCATATTTAATGTCCTGCTTCGGTCTTTCTAAATTACCTCACAAGAGCATTTAGGCTGCTGATATTAACACAGCAATGTTTTCAGTTCCTTCTGATGGTTAAGGACTAACAGAGACTGAGCCTGAAAAGTACAACAAAACAGAACAAACCAAGCTAGATTGTTTCACATGGAAAAATATTAAGCCTCAGAAATGGAAATATTTTGTGGCCATGCTGTGGTTTTTAAAAATTTTCCTCTTGAAGAGTTTCCCTATCCAAGACAAAGTCTTGGGCACAAGCTTGAGGAATAGCTTTAAAGAGAGAGTGTGATTCTATAAAGCCCTGTCTGTGGTTAGCCCATTGAGCACATCTATACACTGCAAACATGACCTTAGTCCCTTAGTCTTCTCTCTTTCATTTTTTTCCAGAAAAGTTTCATTATGAGTCTGGTTGACATTTTTGAAGAAAGGGAATTGCAGTTCTCATAATAGTCCTTGATCTGTTCCAGCATCAAGGACACTTACAAATTCTCATCTGCACATATGAGTTGCCCATGAGATGGGCATCTCATAGTTCATTGTTGTGAGGAAAAGAAAGAGGCCACTTACAGGGAGTACTGATCTGATCAGAAGAAAGTGCAGGCATTAGAAGTCCACTACCTTAGACTAAAGATAACTGGGAGAAAAACATGGCTAATTCCTTAATTTCCAGTCCATTCTCACCTGTTGCTCTACAAGAAGACTGAAGTTGTGCTGATTCCAGACCAGACTGTGGATTGCCTCCTTACATTGGCCTGATTACCTGCAGTCCCATGTGCTTGCTTAGCATTAGCTGAAGCTACATTAATCTGTGGTGGCCATGCACCTAACCTTGGCCCAAAGCTGTGAAGACAAGGAAAGCTGCAAAAGACAAGAATGGCCACCAGTGCCTGATGTAAAGAGATGCTCATGGAAACTATGGAGGATTTCGAAGGAGGGCTGCACTGAGACACCTTAACCAACACATACAAGAGCCAATGGTGTTTGTAATCAGGCAGCACCCATGCCTTTATAGTTCTAGGCACACACGTTGTATGGCCTATTTGCGAGACACTCTATGCTACATTTTTTCATACTCACAGCACTGAAGCTTTGAAAACTGTAGTAGGAAACATCTTATGTTATTGTACCTAGAGAGAAATGCCTGAAGTCAGCTCCCTTTGCTGTTGATCCTCAGAGGAGCAGATCTTCTGAGGCAACACAAAGCAACTGACCTGTATTTTGAGAAGACAAGATCTTTAAATATTGAATAATATGTGAGCACAATGATGTGTGCTGCCACGCCATCACTTACAGACTCTGAGTGTTGTAACCTTCACCTCCCCATACCACCTACCAAACCCACTCTTTTCCAAAAATAACCACTTTTTTTTTTGTGCAACAGCTGAACAGAATCTGGCTGAGCTTTCTGCTAGAGTGTTGTGAAAATCAAACCTGATGAAGACACAAAGGATTCCACTTGAGAGACAAAGCTAAATGGCAGCAGTGTGTGAATGTACATTTTTTTGGTGGTGTATGTTACTAGGTAATCCATGTAAATGCACTAAATTTATAACTAGAAATTGATCTAAAATGTAGGTCTGCAAATCCTCTTGGAGATTGTATCGGGTTTGCATGGCCAGGGTTTTGGTAACAGGGGGACTACAGGGGTGGCTTCTGTGAAAAGCTGCTGGAAGCTTCCTACATGTCCAGCAGAGCCAATCCCTGGTGGCTCCCAGATGAGCATGCTGCTGGCCAAGGCTGGGCCAATTAGAGACGGTGGTAATGCCTCTGTGAGAACGTATTTAAGATGGAAAAAAAAAGTAATTGGGCAGATGTAATTGTGGCCAGAGAAGAGCAGAGTGAGAATATTTGAGAGGACCAACCCAGGAGACACCAGGTCAGCGAAGAAGGAGGGACAGGAGATGCTCCAGAGCTGAGATGTCCCTGCAGCCTGTGGTGAGGAACATGGTGAAGCAGCTGTGCCCCTGCTGACCATGGAAGACCATGGGAATGCAGAGATCCACCTCCAGCCCATGGAGAAGATCCACACTGGAGCAGGTGGATGCCCAAAAGAGGCTCTGATTCCATGGGAGGCCCTTGCCGGAGCAGGTTTCTGGCCCCTGCAGACCTGTGGAGAGAGGAGCCCGTGCTGGATCAGGTTTCCTGGTAGGATCTGTGACCCTTTGAGGGACCCACACTGGGGCAGGCTGTGCATGAAGGACTGCACCCATGTTGCAGCAGTTCATGGTAAACTGTTGCCTGTGAGATCAACTCACATTGGAGAAGTTCATGGAGAACTATCTCCTATGGGAGGGACCCTACACTGGAGCAGGTGGAGGACTCCCCTTCTGGAGCAGTTGGAGAACAACGTGTTATGAACTGATCATAACCCCCACTCCCTGTCTCCCTGCAACTTTGAGGGGAAGAGGTAGAGCTGGGAAGGAGGGAGGGCTGGGAGGAGAGTGTTTTTAAGGTCTGTTTTTACTTCTCATTATCCTGCTCTGATTTTGTTAGGAAAAAATGCAATTAATATCCCAAAGTTGAGTCTGTTTTGCCCGTGATGGTACTTGCTGAGTGATCTCTCTCTGTCCTTACCTCAATTCATGAAACTTTCCTTATATTTTATCTCCCCTGTCCAGCTGTGGAGGGGAGTGATAGAGAGGCTTTGGTGGGTCCTATGCTAAGAAATGCCACACTCAACTACAAATCTTAACTTGAAGGTGGTTTTGGGTGGCCAGTTGCAACTTGAAGGTGTTTTTGGGTGGCCTGTTGCAATATCTCTTCTGGCAGATTTAAATGTCTCTTTAAAAGCCTGTTGTGGACTAAACTTTCAGCAACATTGCTCTCCAGCTGCAGCTCAAGACAATAGGTTAAGTAGGATGGTAACATTTCGGAAAGCATGTGTTCTGTGAGAACACTGCAAGAAACACCACAACTCTGCTGTATCACATGAACTGATGTCCTCAACTTGCATGCATGCTCTTTTAAAATGGCAATAGCCTTAATTCTCCCTTATTTTTATTACTAAGTACCTTACAATATCCAGAAATAATTAAAAATACCAAAACTGCAGAAACAATTACAAAATACACAAAATGGCTACAAGCAGCAGGAGATCAGTTTGAAAGTTTGCAGTGAAGTTACAAAGGGAGCTCTTTAAAGCCCCTGCTCCAGCCACACAGTGACCCCACTTCCGCCAAAAAGTCATGGGTGTATAGCACAGCAACAGGTGGATAAATGTGAGTGGGTAGGGAGGGGGGAAAATGGTGCGAATAGTAAGTTGCGTGTCCGTAGTACATTTACTCAAATATATTCTCATTCGTATTATACACATTGTGCTAATGAACTAACACAAGCTGCATTTTGAGAGATTTAATCAGGAAAGCATTTATTACTAAACTACTGCATGTAGGACTGTGAATGGGAATAAGGAAACCAAAGAGCTGATCTGAAGCAGATTTGAGAAATTCCTCTGTATGTGCAAAGATAGTAATGCAGTAAGCAAAAAGGCACTGCAGTCAAATATACTTCTGTCTTTCGAATAGGTGAACTTGGCATTGCCCTTTAGCTTATGGTAAAGTTTTTGGGACCCATTAAGCAAATGCACTAAAAACAAGGACTCTCTGCAGAGGCAGATTTAGGTTGCAAAGTTCCACTTCACATGAAATCTCAACTACAGTGCAATGCAAATAATAAAAACCCTATGATCACAGGAGATGCTTTAGGTGCACACCTACAGTCAGTAGCTATAGTTTTCCCCTCATGCAGAAAGTACTACCCTAACACTAGACACGCACACATACCCTCCACTCTCTCTCAACCCTTCAGGCTGTGCATACAAAATACAGCCACTCTCAAAAAGCCCAAGATTTTGCTGCATTTCCTCATCTGTTCAGAAGACCTACCAGGTTGTCATAAACCATGTGACTGTGCCAGCCAGATGAAAACTACTCTCAGAGGGTATTTTTAGATCCAATACAATACTTTTGATCAGTCACATCCTCAGTTTCCTCCCCTCCCAAAAAGCTTTTCCTTTTGGGCCATATGCTAGAAAATGTCTCAAGTTGCATCTTTCCTCCACAATGTCAAGTGATGACAGGTGAATTGTCACCCTAAGTGCTGTGTTGTATCAAAGGAGCAATTCCAAAGCTGCACTCCAAATGGCTACAGAGGAAGCACCCTGGTGCTAACTAAAAACAGTATTTAGGAAAAGTAAACACTATCTAACCTTTCTCTCTGTCATCTGCCAAAACATTCATTACTTGCTTCGTTAATTTTGCTTATTAGGCCCTCACTGTTGAGCCATGACTATCACGTGATCTAATTATGGTTCAATATATATATGCAAGTCACTTCTTTTGCCAAACAGACTGGGTTGGTTTTGTTTGGTTGGTTGATTGGTGGTTTTTTGAGTCACACATCACTCAAGCCAGTGTGTTTTGGATAATTTTTCTTTATTGTCTGTGAAGACAAAGCTCTGTTGAATGCACGTTTTAGCATCTTCTAACCCTTTCCCAATCTTACAAGGTGAAGTCTTAATTACTATAGCTTACCTTCCAATTTCCCAGTGTACACACACTCTAATTATTTATAGCTCAACATTACTATCTCCATAGTACTTATATTCTTCTGAATCAAAAAAACATTATTAAAGAACAGACTCTCAAATAGAATAAATGAACCTAGCTTCACTCTCTTCTCTGTATTGACATCAACTCCACCAGCAGGAATCCAGCATTCAAATGGTAAAAAATGTCACTCTTCCCTTTCCCCATTGTATTCTGAAAAAGAACAAATAAATCATTCTGCAACTGTAAGAGTATCATCACAAAGACCAACTTACAAGACTCATGCTTACAAAACCTTTCCTTTCATTCTGCAAAAAACTCACAGTCTTGTCATTATTTATTATTAATTTTTTTTAAGTAAGAAAGACAAGTTATGCAAAAGTTCATAAAAAATCACCAAAACAAAAGAGCAACAGCAACATCACTGGGGCAATAGAAATAAGAGGATTTGGACTTTCTTACAGCCTGGAGGAAAGTTTTGTATTGAATTCATTCTTTAAAAAAAGCAAAACAGAAAAAAAGAAAGGAAAAAGAGGGGGGCAAACAAGAAGAAAGGACAACTGAACAAGTGAGAGTTTTGTTGATGGTGGTAGTTTAATGACTTCCCTTTTCGGTGCTCTTTGACTGCTTTCCAGCCGCTCCCCTCCTGGGCCCATTTCTGTGGCACACTGGGCTTGGCTGGGTGCCAGGGTGACAATCAGTGCCTAAGCAGCCTCTTTGGCCAGAGATTATTCCATGGGTTCCTTTGTTTTATTAGTGGGGAGGTGGGGGGCTGCGGGGGGCCACAGGGATGATTTCTAAACTGAAACAGGATGTCCCGCTGGTGTCCCAGGCTGTGAAAGTCTCCATTTCGTCGGCTGTACCGGTGATGCAAGATGGCTTAAGTTAATCCAGCGAGACTAGACTGCGGATTTCTTCTTTAGCTTTTTTCCTTTAAGACACAAAAACCTCAGAGGGATGCCGCCTTAACAGACAGCTCTAGGGAGGCTGTTCCTCAGGATAATAAGCCAACTAGAAACTATCATGTTAAAACATGCATCTGAATATACCTATTATCCACAGACAGAGCTTTCCAAACTAACTGTGATTCAGTCTCCCAGACAATTATACAAAATGCTTCAAGGAAGTAAGTGATTGTGCAGGTATGCAAAATCACACACAAACAGATATTAGTCAAATAGTTCTCAAATTCAGGCATTTAGTATTTCTAATGCCTAGTGTGGCAAATGACATGTCAGCAGGTTAAAAACCAGAAAATAGTACGTTCATCAGAATTTAGTTCAGCATCTACTGTTTTTGAAAAATATAGTCTCAAAAAATGGTATGATTGTTATGCATGAGCAGCATTTACTGGGTATATTTGTATTGTCCATGTTTTTTATTAAAGAAAAAAGAACAGAGCAGTGCATTAGAAAATATTCTAAATACACCATTGTCAAGCTCTTACACATCTTTACAGAAAGCCTTCTCAAATAAATAAATAAAGATTTTTTTTTCTGTATCTCCTGCTGGTATAGAAAAAATCTGATACACACTACTATTTTCAGCTGTTTTAAGTAAAATACGACATCTCTCCTTATGAAAAGAGTTTCTTTTCTGTTGTCATCAGCAATTATTTGTAAACATAGCGTTATGTTTTACAGGACACTTCTGTTTACTGAGCTACATTATTATACGGGTAGTAAAAGCTGAAAAACTTTAAAAGACTCAGCCTTCTCAGTTTCCCAGGCATTCCCCAATCCCTCACCAGAAGAGAGAGCACCACACCAGACAGAACTTCAACCACTTGCACAAAGTTGATCTCACTGGGTCCATAGCAAAACTGATGTTGAGCAACAAGCTTTCTCAGACTCAAACCGGCAGCTGGTGCCCTGCCCTGAACTATTCCGGTTACGTACCATGACACTGCTGTCTTGTTTCCTACATTGCCCAGTGAATTTCAGGCTGGTTGCTACAGGGAAAAGACAAATGAATGCACAATTTACGTCCCTACTTTCTAGATATAAAATGCAACAACATGGATGAATGTAGAATTCTCAGAAGAAAACAAAAGAACAAAAAAAGACAGGTAAACGATGACTTGACCTCTCTACCCTTACACCCTTAACAGCTTAAAAAGCAAAAATTAGAATAAAAGAGAAGGTTCATCAGCCCAGAGAGGCTTAATGGCCAAACAGGCTTTGGCCAGTTCTGAAGCATGTTGCAAAACACAGTACGGAGATCTTAATCTCTTGCTTGAAACCTTGGATGCTGCTTGCAGGCAATATAAGACAAGGTATTTCCCATATTCACACTTGGGGAACAGCTGTATCTCACCTCCATACCTAGGTGCCTGGGCAGGAACAGTGAATTCACAGAAAAAGAGACTTCTATCAGCCATGAGTTTCTCTCATCCACAGAGTGGACTCAGTGCAGTTTGAAGACACTTGCCTGTCCTTGTGATGCTAAGTGTGTGGTTTTTCCTGCTTCAGCACTAACACAACTGGAAACACTTTAACAGAAATTTTACCAAATATATAGCTACTGTAGTTGTCACAGAGACCTTGTAAAACTGGAATTGAGAGAGGAAAGCAGCAGTACCAGTACAAAGGATGTGAGGCATGACCCAAGAGCCAGTGCCTGTAGTACAGTGGTAAGTTGCCCTCAGTTCACTCACGCCACTCTCTGAAATCCAGAGAAACTTTCAAGACACCCGGTAATAAGTATCTCACACTGAACACCTTGATGAAGAAGAGAAAAGCACCAACATGCAAATCTGCATATTTCAATCACTCTCAGATTTCCTTATTGCTGGGCAAGGAGGATGTGTACCTGCTAGGCAGATGCTTTAGGAGCTATATACAGTTGTATTTTAGATGAGGAAGCGCCCAAAATGAGGCAGCTTCCATCTTTCTTCTGGTTTCTTTGCTGTCTTATTTCCATATGCCATCATTTACACTTTTCTGACCTTCATATTTAGTTTTCTTTTTAAAAGAACACTAGAGCCATTAGATGCAATGGCTATAGTAAGATAAATAGCTTGGAAACATACATATTTTACCTTTTTCCACTTGGGAAGCTAATGAGGATTTAAGGCAGCAGAAAAGACAGCCACTTGCACTTCACAGTCAGGGTGAAATATCATGTGTGCACAGGCGTATGCTCACATTATGCTTGCTGAGCATGAAATCATTCCTGAGGAAGGAAGAACGAAAGATGTCAAAATTGCTCAAGAGACAGACACACATCTGAATGTTGCAGACATCTTTTGCCTTCACTGCAGTGCAATGCATCTATTTATTTCCAGAATCAAGCAATAATAGATAGATATTTGTAGCTTTTATAACCATATAAATATGGCGACAACCACCACTCTGAGCTGTGGCTACACTCAGAGCTGAAAGGGAAACTTGGATGTGTCCATAGGTCCCTGTTCAGCATTGTTCCCTATATCCCTGTGGGACTGCATCATTTCAAGCACTGGTAGTCCTATCAGCATTGCAAAAGGTCATTACCATCTCTTCCCTTCTTTAGAGACTATTTTTTTGGTTCAAGAGTAACACATCCACTCATATGACCAGAGATGCTTATATGACCATGAATTTTAATGGCTGTATGAAACTGCATGCACAGAGTACCTGAGTGAGAGCACTGACAATTCACACTGGATGAATGCAGCACAGATTATTCCTTTCCTCATGATCAACTTGTTTAAATAATTATTTCTAGTCCTAGATCCCAACAGCCAACAAATGAGAACTCTGCTATATAATGGAATTTCTTTTGCATTACCTTGTGATTATACACACCAGAACAAAATATTATGATCTGTAGGTGCACAAAAGATTGTTCTGGCTACTAAAAAGGGAGAAAAATTACTGTGCAATTTAAACTTTAAAGAAAGTTAAACTGAAAGAAAAAGAAGGTTTTGAATTCTTCAATTTTGAAGAATTGAAATTGAAGAAAATTTTGTGGGACTACTTGGGCTTAAAAGCAGATGGCTTAGTTACATGTTATGATATACTCTTAATTTTTTTAAAAGTCACTGCGATTCTGGCATGTCAGAATTTTTTAGCCTAAATTGTGTGTATGTATTTGCGTATGCCGGAAGATAACTTCAAGCACATATTTGCTGTCTAGGGCAAGATACAGAGACCTACAGTAGGGGTTATTATTGATCTCTGATATCATCTCTGATGAAACCCAGCTGTGCCAGCAAGTCATTTGTAAGGATCTCCCCAACTCTTGGGACTCCTTTCTTTCTTGAATTTGAGAAAATCTCTGGCAAGCTCCTTTCGCAGCTAGCCCATGCTCTTTTTTAAGCCCATGCTGCCCTGATAGCAGAACCAGACCAGAGTAAGAGTTCAGAGCTCCGACCCCAGTTTTAGCACTACAGATACTGCAGAACTTGTGTGCAGTGAAAGAAGTGGTGACTGGTTCCCCACCTCACGTCCTGTCGCAGTGTCCTGGCTACTGTCCCTGCCCCCACTTCTTTACAATGTCAGACAGCTGCAGCAATAACACATTACAGCCAACACTGCCTGCATGCCACTGCTAGTTTTTCATGGCTTTGTAGTAGCCTTTATAGGCAACACTCACTCTGCGCATGTAATGGAAGTGAGGGGAAAAAGCAAAAACGAAATGTCAGGTGTTATCAGCTCCCCTTTTTTCTTTCAGGATCAGAAAGATTGGATAAGGCAACATTCAGCTTTCAAAGACATCAACGCAAAGAGCCGTGTTGAACAAAGTGCTCTCACATCACAAGGAGGAAGGACTGCTGCTCAGTGCGGTATTCTGGAGCTGGGAACAATCTTTACATTCTCACTTACCTGTTCCCCCACCAGAGAGCAGAGAGTCCACAATGTCTGAACCAGCTGTGCTTCCCCCAGGCTCCCCAGAATCAAAGCTAACTGCACACTGCGGGTGACAAGGCCTGCACATTTGAGGTGGTTGTCATGTTGGCTTTCTTTTTTCTTTTTGACTCATACTCAGAGCTCCTAACATTTTCCTGTGATGGAGCAGACCTGCTGGCTACCTGTTCTGTAGGCAGCCACAGCATGTCTTCCACCAAGCAGTCACTGCGCTGTGCCGCAAAACAATGTTGGAAACACAAACGCTGCTTTGAATAGTTAATATTGCTGAAAAGCCAATGCAGGGTACTGGTCTGCTAAAGGTGTAGAGAAGTCACAATCAAATTATATTTTATTATTATTTTCTAGACAAAATTCAGTGAAAAATATGCTTACACTCAAATATTCAGCAGTTCACAGTGATTGTAAGAATGTCTTTCTTCTTCTATAAACATTCTTTTCTATTGTTAATATTTCTGCTCCCTTTCTTAGTTCATAGGAACATAGAACCACAGAATATGCTGAGTCAGAAGGGACTCACTAGTATCACCAGAGTCCAACTCCTGGTCCTTCACAGGATCTCCCCAAGAATCACACCATGTGCCTGAGAGCATTGTCCAAATTCTTGAACTCTGTCACGCTGGTGCTGTGACCACCTCCCTTGGGGGCCTGTTCCAGTGCCCAACCACCCTCTGAGTGAAAAATCTTTGCGTGATATTCAACCTAAACCTCCCCTGGCACAACTTCAGGCCATTCCCTTGGTCACCACAGAGAAGACATCAGTGCCTGCCCCTCCTCTTCCCCTCACGAGGAAATTGTAGACTGCAATGAGGTCTGTCCTCAGTCTCCTCCAGGCTGAACAGACCAAGTGACCTCAGCTGCTCCTCATACGGCTTTCCCTCAAGGCCCTTCATAATCTTTGTTGCCATCCTTTGGATGGTCTCTCATAGTTTAATGTCCTTATATTGCAGTGCCCAAAACTGCCCCCAGCACTCGAGGTGAGGCCACCCCAGTGCAGAGCAGAGTGGGACTATCCCCTCCCTTGCCTGGGTGGTGATGCTGTTCCTGATGCCCCACAGGACATGCTTGGCCCTCCTGGCTGCCAGGGCACTGCTGACTCATGTTCAACTTACCATCAACCAGAACGCCCAGGTGCCTTTCCATGGCACTGTTTTCCAGCTTCTTCTTCCCCAGTCTGTCTGTACATCTGGGGTTGCCCATCCCAGTTGGTAATATCCTAATCATCTACAACTGAAATTGAGACTATAATTTTTTCCTGGGTTTTTTTAGGCTTTTTTGTTTGATTGGTTGGGGTTTTTTGTTTGTTTGTTTTTACCTAAGACATGACCAATTTCCCAGCAACATTATCTCAGACATGCTGTTTGAGAAATCTTAGGAAGTGCCTTTTAAAATCATTATTCCTACATGCTTCACAATGTGTTTCAATTACATTCATTAATGTACAGGTTGCATCTACCTAATTTCACATGTGTGTACTGTGTGTGAGACTGGCACGATGTGGGGGGCTCTGCCTTTGGCACCATGCAACTGCAGCAAGTCTGCTGTGAGGTAGAACCCAAGTGGCTGCAGATGAACAGAAAGGAACCCATATATTGTCAAAGCCTCGAAATGAAAATCCTTCAAGTATTCAATGTCTGGATACAAAATTGGTACTTCAGGACAACACTTTGTGATACATAAAAAGACAGAGAAAAAAGATGTTTGCAAGGACAATTAGTTCCTTTGTTTGACGCAATGAAAAGAAGAGGGGAATAACAAGCCTATTTTAAATGAAATATACTTGCAGTCAGTGTTTCCAGGGTCTATAGGTTTTGGAGTTTGTTTTCGGTTTTATTTTTTGGTTTTTTCTTTCATATGATGACTCTCCTTCATTTCCTTGGTTTTAGGAAGTAGTAAAGATGGCACTGAAAAAGGCTTAGTCATGAAATCTGTATTCTGCTTCCTTTTCTGCCACTGACCTTTGACATGAGCTGAATTAAATAATTCTAAATCTGATTTTTTCCATACTCTAGATAGCTGGTTGCCAGTCCCCTTTCACAGATAATAACTAACTTCAGGGGATTCTCCAAAGATTTGATGTTCCTCTGTAATGCAGTAAAGACCAACATTACGAAGATGAAGTCACACTTATCTTTCTACAAGGTGGCTGTCTCAGTGGATGAGGGACATCAGTACGTCTTGTTTATGGTCAACTTTAGCAACACTTTTGGCACAGTATCCTGTAACTATTGAAGTTCAAGTTAGATAAATGGATAGTGAGGTGTAATGAAAACTGTCTTAGCTGCCAGGCTTAAAGAGTTGTGTTCAGAAGCATAAAGTCCAGCTGCAGGCCAGTCAGCAGCAATGTGCCCCACAGGGAATCCTAGGGCAAATTCTATTTCACTCCTTCATGACTGTCCAGAATGACAGAACAGAGCAAGTTTGCAGGTGACACAAAACTGGCAGAGGTGGCAGCCACCCAGACCAGCTGGGTGGTTCAGACATCCAGAGGTGCCTGGGCAAGCAGCAGAAATGGTCTGACTGAAATCTCATAAAAACTGACACAAGGAAATGCCAAGCCCTGAACCTGAAGAGGAGTTAGCCCATGCACCAGCACATGCCTGGATACTGACTGGCTGTAAAGTAGCTTTGCAGAGGAAGTCCTGAAGACTCCTTGTGGACAGCATCTGACTATGACTCAGCAATGTGCTCTGCCAGCAAAGAAGGCCAACAGCTTCCTGTGCTCCATTAGGAAGGTCCCAGCAGGTGGAGGCAAGTGATTCTTACCCTCTGCTCAGCACTGCTGAGACACATCTTTGTACTGGGGCAGTTTTTCTCTCCATACTAAAAGGGTCACATCAACATAATGGAGAAAGCACAGTGAAGGCCAGGAAAATGATTAAGGAACCAAAGTATCTCTTTATACAGGGAGAGGCTGAGGGAGAGCTGTGGCTATAAAGTCTGGGGAAGAGCAAGCTGAGGGGCATGTGTGTAAATATCTGATAGAAAAGTGTGAAGCAGGCAGAGCTAGACTCTTCTCAGTGATGGCCAGTTAAAGAGTACAAGGCAGTAGACACAAACTGAATTTCAGGAAATATCACCCAAACACCAGAAAACACTTTGTTTTGGTGAGGTTGGTCATGCACTGGACCAGGCTGCCCAGTGAGGTTGTGAAGTTTCCACCTTTGGAAATTCTCAAAACCTGACTGGACTATGACCCAACAAATCTGCTGTGGTTAATCCTGCTCTGAGCAAGGTGTGATGGTCTAGGTGGCCTTAAAAGATCCCTTCCACCTTCAACTGTTCCGTGATTCTATATGTGCTGGGATTAGCCTTGCACACTAGTGGCAGAGATATCCTCCAGTGGTTAGTTAGCAGTAATTTTTCTCAACATTTGTAACAGAAAACTTACAGAAGCAAAAATCTTTTTTGTTGTTGTTGGAATAGTTATTCTGGTCTGTGTTAGGTAGTTGGTGTTTTTCCCCAGATGATTTTAAAATGGACAAAAAAGCTCTTTTGTCAATGATGAAACACAAAGAAATTGCTAAACTTCTGATAGATAATTCAATTACATTATTTCTATCACAGATTTGCTTGTATCATGCCCAGGTCTCTTTGTTCACCTTCTGTTGCTTCCTGAGCCTGACTCATCTACCTGACTGTGGCAGTGGCACTTTGTGGATGCTAAAAAGCTTTCAGCAGAGAAATTCTCTAGCATTTTGCATCCTGTAAAAAGCTGTCCTTTCCCATAGAAGCTATGAAAAACAGCGAAGATGTTTCTCTAACGGGACTTCTTATCGTGCACCTGTGAACTTGTTATTATACTGAATGTACAAATATTTGGAAAAAGGCATTGTAGCACCTCAGCCAATCACGCTGAGAAGTGGATGGCCAAAGGACCAATGACCTTATGACATTCAAGCACATTAAGGCATAAAACAGCTCTTTATATTCATAAATAAATCCACTTTTCACTGACTCTTGGATCGTGCTTATGTCATGATTTGGCTCCAACCCCAAGACAACAGCGATAGCACTTTCATTTTCCAGGGACATGGGATGATTCTGCCCCTTGGTCAGGAAAAATGCCCGTGTGTTTTCCCTGCTATATAGACCCTCCATCATACAGCCCTGCCTTTGACACAAAGGAAAAAGACTGTGCTGAAAGGATTGGGTTCAGACGGGTTCTGTATCTATGGGTTCAGATACACCAGCATTAAAATACGTCTGTAATCTCATCCAGTATATTTTTCAGCATGATTTCAAAAAACAGTAGCCAGTTTAATGGCTCCTCAAGGTAAACCTCTCTCAGCATGCCTGTTCCCAACAGGATGTGGCTGAAGTATCCCACATGGATTACAAACAGTCATCTTCCTTTTCCAGTTGGAAAAATACCTAGAAGTCCAGATAGTGAAGCAAAAGGATTTCCAGCTGTGGCTTACTTCTTAAACTACTCTATGTCAGTAAGATCTCACGGAAGAGATGAAAAATGGTCATGAGTTGAGATAGTACACTTCCTTTCTTTGTGTTCTCTGGCTTAATCAGTCAAAATTTAGGGATAGTAATGCTGCACTGAGCTATGGTTAATGCAAGCATTTCAATCCTACCTGTGAGAGAAGCTCTAAATTCATCCTGAGAGAGGAAACAGTACCCTGTTTCTACATGGATTTTAGAATTTATTATTAATACATACATGGTATTGGCTTTGGCATAACCACAAAAAAAAAAAAAAAAATTCCACATTGCTAATGCCATATTTTCAAGGAACATCTATTTTTTTTCCTGCTTTCTGCAGTGAAGAAAAAGATAATATAATGCACTCTCTTTCGTCTTCTCATAGAGCAGAAACTTGGGTTATGACAATCAACTCAGGCTTTCCAGCCCTGTTGCATTTATAGCTCAGGATAGCTCCAGACAGAAATAAAAGGGAAAGATAAATTTTTTTTCTTAGCACTTTCAACAATGACACAGGATAAGAGTAATCTCTAACATGCAACATTTAAAACTGGTATCAACACTTTGATGGCCCACTTCAAAAACAAGAACAATAAATGAGATTTCATCTATGTAACATCCCAAGCATACTCATCTGCTGCTGAAGCACACAGATGTTTCATTTTCTTAAGTAATGCTTCTTGTCAGTTATTTTGAAGAGAGGACTTAGATTATATTTTACACTTCAGTTTATTCTGATTATAGCAAAGGTTTAGCACAAAAGGCACCTGCATTTTTACAACGGTCTGCACATATTTGCACATGCTTCCACACTAGTCCAGAGGAGAGGGCAAGCAAGAGCAACTTACCATTTCTGAAACAAAATGAAGACCCAGGTTCTCAAGGCTGTCATAACATTTTCTACTGAGATTTACCATGGCTCTACCATAGATTAAAGAGATGGTACATCATATAAAGGTCAAGACATCTTCCCCCTACACCAGGAGGCTGGGACTGCAAAAACACTGGCAACAAAACAGAAGAAAATTCATCAGCTAAATTAACAGATATGATGTTAAAAATTATTTACATTTATTATCTTAAGTTGTGAAGACAAGCATGTTACCAGGACTCTTTTTTCAAAAGTGACACACTCCTGGCTAATAGTAATATTATCAAAATGTTTTGTGTTTAAATAAGGCATCTGGGCATTTCATTGTCCCCTCTGCGTGACTATTCTACCATGAGGGCTGCAGTTGTTTCAGATTTCCTACTTACACCAAGTGGAATTGATGCCAGACAGCAGGTTTGCTTGTACAGCTGAGCTAAGTTTACAGCCCCTCTCACTTTTATAGACCTAAAGAGCTGACTGGCTTGCACGCTTCAACCACTTGAAATACAATCAGGGCACAGCACGGAGAGGAAAACTGTTGCTGAAGTCAGAAATTATTAGATTTTCGTCAGTTTGTTTCGGTAAAGTAAATAGTGTTCCCAGTGTTCCTAGTCTTTTCAATGTCAGCTCTTCAAAACTTTCATTCAGTCCATCATTCTTATCATGCATAAGGTCAGGAGTGTTACTGAGTGTAACGTTTATAGCTAGGTAGCTAAAGTTAATGCAATTTCTTTAATAAATTGCTGCATTTCTGCATCTCCTGTTAGCACAGTAGTTACAGCAAATAAATATTGGAAAATAATGTTATCTTTAATCATATGACTATTTTTTAAGAAAGACTTGCAGCATAGGAAAGTGCTCATCAGATGTAAATGAACTGTCAGGACCTTCAGCATGAGTCCTGAAAAGTGTTTCATACATCATGAGGTTAAGTCTGACCTCTTTGATTTTTCATCTTATTTTAAGGAGTAAACACAAATGGTCATCAGATTTTCATAAAGTAATAAAGAAAACAAAGATTATACTTCCTTTTTTGTTTAATAAGAATAATATTGATATGCTTGAAACTGTAATGTCCTTACTTTTAACAGACTACCCCAGACTGAAATTTTTCATTGAAAAATATCAGCTTTTAAAAACAGTAATTATATCAAAAGATATTATAAAAAATTTGCTACTTATTAAATCCCAATTTGAACACAGTAGGCCAACATAGTTGTTCTGTAATGTAATACTTTCTTCACTGAAGTTCCATGGAAATCCCAGAAGTCATCCTGTGGAAGCTGTAGGAAAATCGTAACTGGCATATTCAGTATGAGAATGAGATATCCCAAACCAGAACTCTGGTAGCTTACAGAGTGGTAGCAAGAAGTCTCAGAAGGTTGGATGCAACTCATGAGCAAGTTCTGCTAGTCCTACCCATGTCTTTTCCTGACACATACTCTCACCAGTTTTTAGGTAATTCAACCAGTCTGGTCTGCTAGTTTCAAAATGCCGTACCAATGTTGCCCCTTTCCCACAGCGCTGGAGGTGTCTGAATAAATGTTAGTAGAATTGCACTCTTCTGCCATTGTCTGGGTACCAGCCACATTAGTGTGCTTTGACTTTGGGGTTTTGAGTCATTACATCCAGCATATGAATGTGACAAAGTCTGGGATACAGGATTTCAGCAGCTGAACTGTGCATAGCACCACAGAAAAGCACAGCATATCATTTCCCTTTAAAGTATGACAGGAAATCATATAGGCAGAACATAGATTATCTGAGAGTGGTGCTTGACAGAAAGATCCAAATTCAGCCTTCAGTTATGACAGATGTCCATGACTAGGATTCACTGCATATCTTAGCAACTGCAAAAATATGTTTACATGGACTGTAAACGATGAGAAACCAAGAAGTAAGTAAAGCAGCATTTGATTTTGGTCGCTAGCTGAACTAAGATATTCAGCATAGTCCATCCTAAGGATTACTGCTGCACGATAATTATGCTTTCCAGATGCCAAGAAGGATGTCCAATATATTGCTGGGTTGTACTGTACAGGTATTAGAGGCAGAGGTTTTGATTTGGAGGATTCATGAGGGCAAGGTGAGCAGCAGAACATGACCAAGGGAAGACTTGCAGGGCCTCCTGCCAGGTAGAGATGCTATCCAACAACAGTAAGGGTCAAAAATGTTGCAGAGTGGAGACAGTGCATGCTGAACTTAAATACAGACCTTTAGAGTATGTCTAGAGATACCCATTCTGAATTGTCATGTGGAAAAGCATAGGTTCGCAGATGATTTTTGTATGAAAAGATGTTCAGAGATAACCGAAGGTGTGGTTTCTCATCTTGCCTCTCCATTTCCACATGTGGTTGGATGACATCTGATACATTCTCTCCATGGCAGCAGCCCCACGTACGACCAGTCCTATTAAACGTGTATGGACAGAAATTCACACAGTACAACGTATTTGGCAGGTTACTGCCATCTTGTAACTGTGCTAAAGTAAGTACTGCATGCTCATTTAAGAAAATAACATGGAGTGCATTAATTTATAGAAACGCTTTCAGCCAACAGAGCCTGCACCTTAGCAGGGCATAAATGTCAATGTCATAAGTTCACAAGTTACTTTTAGAAGAGATAGGATTTCAGACAAATACCTCCAAGAACTAAATTAACAAGGATTTAAAAATAATCAAAGGCATTTCTGAAAATCACAAGTTTAGCACTTGTATGTTTCACCAATAAGATTGTGCTAGTGTTTAAAGCAGGCTGTATTTATATAAGCTAGGCAAGTATTCAAAGATCATATAATTTCACTGTGCCATATCTGTATTTTGTAAAGTTCATTGCATATTATTGCTTCTTATTTTCATCTTCTAAAACAGATCAACACAAAACAAGAAGTAGAAAGGTAGGTCAGTGCTTGCCAGGCAGACAAAGTATTGTGTTCTCTGTTAGATTCAATTCAGAATTAACTGGATAAAATTTTCATCTCTATTCACCGGAGAACCAGACTTGTGTTTTAGTAGCTCCTTCTGTTCCACAAATGGATTGACGAACCATTAAGCTAGCACCTAATACCTCTGCTGAAGAGAAGGCACTAATTAAAATACGGAGAGTCGTTTCTAAATATCACATGCTGTTGCCGTGTTGGAGAAATAACAGAATCACAGAATGAGTTATGTTGGAAAAAACCTTTGAGATCATCAAGTCCAACCTATGACCCAACATCACCTTGTCAACCAGACCACGGCACCAAGTGCCACGTCCAATCTTTCCTTAAACACCTCCAAGGACAGTGACTCCACAGCCCATTCCAATGCCCAATCACCCTTTATGTGAAGAACTTCTTCCTAATGTCCAACCTAAACCTCTCCTGGCATGGCTTAAGACTGTGTCCTGTTGTCCTAAATAAATCTAAAATAACAATTACTTTAAACTTGTGAAATGTGTCTATCTGTACTACAGCCAGAAACAATTATTTGGAAAGTCATATGCAAAGCAGCTTTCTACATAGAGAATATTAAAAAAATAGAAATCTTTAATAATGACAAAAAGACTCAGCCCAAACACTTCTAATTCATATCCTCAAAAAAAAGAAAATTCTTTGTTAAACAGGTCTTTAGATGCTTAAAGGCCAGGGCATCGTTATCATCTTTGCAGTGCAGATCAAAGACTGAAAAAATGCGGTTTTAATGCATTTTTTAAAGCAGAGTTTGGGTACGACGCCTGCAAGGTACTTAGGATAAGATCACAATAGAAACAGTTTTTATTTCTATTTATTTCTTTAGAAAAGCAATGAAACTTGAAAAAAACCCAGGTTTTATGATAGCAGGGCGGGAAAAAAGGCTGGAAGAATACTTCTTTTGAGTTCCAGACTTTGATCTAGATTTTGGTTACTGATTGGTTATACCATCCGCTTAGCCTGCTTTATCCTTGCCACAAGGTAGCACCTCAGTGAATAACTGTCTTAAGTGAAAGGTAAACATTCTTTCAAAACTATTTTTTAAAATAATTTACAATAACAGGCTACTGACTGCTAGCCTTGATTTACTGTATTCTATTCCCCAGAATGACATTACAAACCATTAAGATTGTTCCCATATTTCACTTAACATTTACAGGTTTCTTTATTTGCAATCGTCTGTCAGGGAATGGATTTATCAGAAGGCAGCTAGTTCATGAGCCAAGTCTTGAGGGAACTGCTTTTACAGCAGACAACGTTCACATTCTGATCTGGTGGAGATACTCCACAAGGCTCAAGTCCATGACTTTGCTCCTTTTTGTCACTATTACTTGCCTGCATGATCTTCAGTGTGCTATTTTTACAGACCCATTGGCTATGTAAAGGTCGATTTTCAGATAGGCTGAAAATTTACTACATCGAGAAAAATCAAAATTTTTCTTGTTATCTAAATTAAAGAATAATATTGGAAGCAATACTTCAACACAGTATTACACCTTATACAGTGGCTTGTACCTATTTAAAACTGAGGTAATGAAACCTAACCCTTGAGCTGAACAGTACTTTGTACACCACCCAAAAGTGATGGAAAGCCATGAAAATCCTGGAACTAGTTTCACTGATCTTACAGCCAAATGCTTTCATCCCATTATTTATAGTAGAACTACCAAAGCTATTCACAGGAGGTTTATTTATCATATAATTCCATGCTGCTTTGATGACCGTTTTCTGTGTAGTTTCTAGGTGGATTTTTCACAGCATTTTGAACTTTTGTTGTGGGCTGGGGGTGGTGATTGCAAGCAATTGTCTAACTATCTTGCATGCTTCTCAGTGTACAATGACTTCACAAAGCATAATAGATTTAGATCGTAGCCACTAACACTAGAAACATTTGCTTTTGACTCTGAAAAAAGAACTGTTTCTGAATATGTGGGATTTAAAATTCAAGATACACAATTCGCATATATTTGTCTCAATGGGTTCTTGACTGTTTTACTACCAAAAAAAGAGTGATGTCTTGAAAAGGCAAATCAACCGTACACTCTTTTGGGACAAAAAAAACTGTAGTTGTCTCCAATCTTTTCCTCCATTTTCATAAAATATGAGGTGGCTGAGAATGAGTCAAGGAGAATTTAAGATCTGAGTACTCCTATTCACTGTGAGATGTCTATTTCATCCAATCTTTTTCATTATGATCCATTGCAAAAGAGATTCCTTTGCCTTTAAAGAGAAAAAAAAAAAATCAGATGTGAAGCTAGATGCTGAAGACAACTAACAATCCAGTGCAGGTGCATTTAATGGGGAACATTGCCATGAACTTGAGAACTCTGACATTTGGTTTTACAGGAGTGAGGGCCTGATCCATGCAAATTGATCATGATCCTCTCCTCAGAGATGGCAGCTGTTTACTCTGAACCCAGAGTGAACCAAGATTCCTTTTCTCTGGCTAGATGCAAGGAGAAAACTCAACCAAAATTTTCCCGAGAGGTAAAAATATGACACAAAAGTTTACTGGCAGAATTACAGAAAATTAGGGGACACTGGCAAATGAATAAGGGGTGTACATAACATCACTTATCCCAGCATAAACTTGGCCCATTAAACGCAGAAAACCTTACAGCCCATCCGATGTTATGTTCCGTGAGAAGAAAGTTAGAAAAAGAAGGGAGGAAAACAGGAAGATAGGACAGCCATAGGAAAACAGACATAGTTACCAGCTCCTGGGTTCCAGCAGTGTAACTCTCCAAGAGGAGGCAGGTGAAAGAGAGCAACAACCTCGTGTGAGACTTCTTGAACCCTTGGCCCCGCCCCCGGGCCTGCCCCGCCCGGTGGTACCTCTCGTGTCTCGGCCACTCAGGGGTCAGTAAGGCGACACCGAGGGTCTGCCTCCAGTGTCTCTTGACGGACAGGCGCCACAGGACTCGGGGCGGGGGGGCGGTATTGGGGCGGGACGCAGGCCTACCAGAGCAGGGCCCGGTCCGCCCGCTTCCCCTCAATTCCGAGCTTCTCAAGATGTCTCGAGACACATTTTCCAGTCTCGGACAGGGGCCTACTGGGTCCTGGACACAAGAGTGGCCTGTGACAGACACTTCTTATTAATGTGCTTTGTGTATTTCATTGCTCTTCACAGAGTTTTTTCAATGAAGAAAAACGGAAAACAAGTAGATGGAAAGTTTTCCCTATTCATTTTACTCACTTCATCTTGTTCACTAAATACAACAGGAAAATAAACATTCTTTCTTTTCATTTCCTCCTTTTAGCCTTATTCCCTACTCCCCAAATTAGACAAGATGTTCCTGTGTGTTGTTAATGGTTGAGGAGAACAACCACCTTGTCTAAAGACTGAAAATAAAAACTTTGTGCTGAAGTCTGAGGTTCATAAGACAACATACTTTCAATAAAAAACTAGTTAATCCTTATTTGTCAGCTGTGCTGTTCCCTTTACCTTCCTCCCAAGGATTTTCAGTGGCTCCTGTAAGAAACAAGGCTTTGGACTATAAACACCTCAGCCTGAGAAGGATTTCACTATCATAAACAGCTAAAATGGGTAGTAGCATAATAATTACAGACTCCCCACGGTCTCACATATTATAACCTTCTAGTTCTCTCCAAGCAAGAAAAGGGAGATCCTTTCACCTCACATTATTTTTAAGAGTTTGTGGTGAAAATTGGCGACCAAGCCAAAAATGGTGCATTTTTAAACATATATATATATACGTACACAAAAAACCCGTGATGCTATCTTGCCTTTAATATTGTTATGGTGGACATATTCAAGTAGTTATTTTCTTATTTTAGCATTTATACACCAGAGACTCAGTGCAGGGCTGAATCTAATTAGCATAAATGCAGCTATGTGGAGATCAAAACCCACAAAGATGTTTTGAAGACTGAAAAGGCTGGAAAAAAAGGTTTAATTGAATGCAACCACATAGTGCCATTAGTTTGAACAGAAACATAAACAAACTGCAGGCTTCTAGGTATACAATTCCATTTTAGGAAACTTAAGACCGTGAACTCTCACTTGCTCTAAAGGGATTAACACAGGGACATAAGACACTGACACAGAATTACTCACATTATTCAAATTACCTGTAAGTGGATTACTGTGTTTTATGCCATTAACTGCAAATA
This sequence comes from Amblyornis subalaris, assembly GCA_018881555.1. Lineage (NCBI taxonomy): Eukaryota > Metazoa > Chordata > Aves > Passeriformes > Ptilonorhynchidae > Amblyornis > Amblyornis subalaris. The sequence goes on along the minus strand of JACAXG010000137.1, from coordinate 1,018,291 downwards.
TGCCGATTCTCCATATCTATCTTAGTGTTGATACAATATTCCTAAAAAGATTGCCCACTAAAACAAAACTAGAGTACAGGGAAAAAAAGTAATCATCTGAAATAACTTTGTCTTCTGCTCTGCATATTTATGCATCATTTGCTTAAAATGAAATTTCACTCAACCAACCACCCACCTAGTACTCTAATAATATTTTATTGCTCTTTGAAAGTGTGGGGTTTTAATTATTAGCCACTAGTAAATTTCTACATCTTTGCCAAAGTCATTGGCAGAGTAGGAGAGACTTTTCTTCTGCTGTGAAGTTATTGCATCTCATCTTGGTGCCTTTCTTCATATTTTTACCCAGCCTTTAGTTTTGTTTAGATGTACAGGATGGCATGGAGAAAACACAGAGCCGGCAAGGAGTGAGGGTGGGAGACCGGGAGGAGCATGGAAGCACTCCTCAGATTATGATGTCAGACACAGCAAAGGAAGCTTGTGGGTGTCTGGAGCTACAGACCTGAGGACACCAGGGGATGGGACAGGAAGGTGACACTAGTTTTCCAAACAGCTCTTTGGATGTCTGCTGCCAGGGGATGGTTACATATGGCAGGGGCTTCTCTGTCACAGGCAAAGCACCTCTACACAGAGGAGAGAGCAGGCTCTAGGCCTCGGTATTCAAGGACAAAGTCTTCAAAGTGTAAACAGCCTTCAGGTCTGCACTTGATAAGGAGCCCCTTAAGATTTGAGCCCCTCCAGATTTGAATCAAACTTGGCAATTTATTTTTTGGTTGTTAATCAGTAGCTATAGGTAGAGATTATGATTAAGCAATTGCATTGTGAACATGGTGTGCTTGGATAATCTTTTGTTTCAGGGAAAAGTGAAGACGATCCCAAGATGAATGGGCTGTCTGGGCAAGAGCCACCAGGAGTGAAGTCAGCAGAACTCAGCAGTAGCTGGGGGAAAGGTAATTCCAGCAGTGGGTGATGGTGATCGTTGACTGATTGACCACCTACTCAAAACAGACACCAGACTCAAATGAAGACAAGAATTGCATGTATGGACTAATTAGCATGAGAAGCAAGATATTTAACTAGCAAATAGGGGTTGGAGTACTACTTAATAGAAAAGTTATGTAATCTGCAACCAAGGAATGCTGATGCCTTTGTTTAATAAAATGTATAAATAGTGTAAAATTCTGATGATTGGTAAGCCAGTCTTTTTATGGGTTACCACCTGGCTGCCTACTTTGTGCAAACTAGGATAAAAATTGAAACACCTTGCCTCAGTGTGTGAATTGGTGTTATGCACCAGGTAACAAGCCTGGGTTCAGGGCAGCACACTCAAGTACTATTAGCAGTGTCAAGAGAGGGTGGCGACTCTTGTTTCGCAGAATCTCACTCTCTGGGACCCTGCAACACAGTATTTTCAGTTTTCTGCAGGCAAGTACTTTCCTTAAACAGCAATTTTAAAAAGCAGTAGGTTGCAAATAAAAGCCTTTCTGTTCTTTTTATGTCCACAGCCCACTGTTGCTGAAGGAACATTGCAAATGCCAAGCTGACCTAGAAAGCCACCCATCCTGTTCCACCTCACTATTACTCTGCTCCTTGACAGCTTCCATCCCAGTCTTTGAACCAGGAGCAAGACATAAGAGTAAAGGCAAGAATAAAAGGAAAAAAAAAAGAGAAAGGAATCAAAACTGGAAAACAAAGTATGCTAGAAAAAAGAACTATCTTAACTTTTTTAAAAGCCAGTACATGATTAATGTTTCAAAGAAATTTTAATGAAAGACAAAAGTCTTGAAACTATTTAATATTCCAAATCAGTAACAGGCTCATATTTTCACATGCATCTGTATAAACAGTATACACATTTACTCATGAGCTCTCACAAACACGTTTAAATACGATTTAATTGTTCCTTTTTTCTCCTTTTTATTTCTTTTTAATTACTGAAATCATCTTCTTTAATTGCATGCCAGAGCCTGAGAGTGTTTAGTGGCACTTGAAAACATTGACCAAATAAGCAAACCAGTTAGATTAATTGGCACCAGAGGTACTGTGTGCTTTTGGATACTACACAGATGGAAAAAAACCCCTCAACATTTACTAGTTTTAAAACTTGGTTTGCTCTGCTTTGTTTGTTTTAAGGATTATGTCTATGTATCATGCTACTATTGATTTTCACAGAAGAGGAATGGGATATACACATCCTGTCACAATGTGGGTCCACAAAATATCTTCCAGACTGAAAAATACAGACTCAAAAATATTTATTACTTCCCATTTTCAGTCACAAAGCAACTCAGAAAACATACTGTGCATGCCTCTGAAGGAGAAAGGGTAGAGGAGAGGGTCACAAAATAACCCCACAAATAATTAACAGATTATTTATATTTATATGTCAGCAGTGCCAGAGACAGATAAATGCTTAGGCTCACACACAGGTTCAAACTTTTCTACTCTATTTTTGAAAAAGTTATCTACTTTTTCAAGCCTTCTTTTCTTTAGTCCTCCCCTTTCCATATCATAGGGAAGATCAGTAGAAATTTCTTTCTGGGATTGGCAAAGTAGAATCTTTAAAGTTATGCCACATTTTATAGCACCACATGTCTTCTAAATTCCTATATTGCTACTTAGGAATTCAGACTCTGCGTCTCATGGAACAGTCACAGGAGGCAGCTGCAAATTCTCTAAAGACTTGTGTAGTTGCAGTAAGTGACTGGGTATCATGGGATGAAACAACTAGCCCAACAGCTATTGCAGATTTTGGTGGCATATTTGAGAAGTTATGTGGCTCTTTTGAGCCCAGCTAATACCTCTGAACTCTACGGAGATGCAATGAAAGAACTGAGTGACTGTAAATAATTTCTTTCTCTTATTTAAATTTGTCAATAATAAAAACAGTTTCAGAAGTCCCCTGTGAGGAAAAGGAATATTCCTATGTTACTGTACTAAAACTAGCAATGAAAAATCAAGAGTCTGATGACAGTCAGAGAGAAGTTGCTTGTGAAAACAGCATTAAGTTCCAACAATCATTCCCACCCAGTGCTGCTGTGCATAAATCTGTGTCTCCACCAAAACCTGTAGTGAGTCAGCTCAGTTGGACTGGTAACTTGCTGCAAAGCAGCTAACAAGGATAGAGTAGTGTCAGTCCTAGGGTTTCAAAATCCTTAAAAAAATGTAACCTAAGTCGACTACATAAATGATCCATTACTTTGGTCCCGTATGGCACCATACGAGAAAGTGGAAAAAAATCCACAAACCTTCCTATGACAGCTGCTTCTTGCCATAGCATGGGCTTGAGCACCATGTTTGTAGTAACTGGAAGCTGAGATCTCTGATCATGCACCCTGCACACTTTGAAATCCAGTCAGATATCCTACTTTGATGAGGACTTGGTATGAGACATGAGAACAGTCTCTGGCCCATGTACAAAGAAAGGGGATTATTTTGATCACATGTGAGATGTGCTTTTCCAGATGGGTAATGAGAGAAGATGTCAGGAAAGACGAACTGATTTTCTCCATGGTAAGATGTTTAACTATCCTCAGCTTTCAATCTCAGACATGAAAACATTTACCTTGAAGACCTTTTGAATGAATGCACTTTTGCATTCACACTTCTAGCCCAAGGTCTGTGGTGGTATGGCACTGTCTGGAATCAGACCTGGGCTGTCTAGCCAACAAACAATGGGCTAATGGAGACTCATTGAAACAGAATAGTATTTGATTCTGTTTCAATCATTTGATCTATTTGTTTTCAAAAGCACAGCACACAGAGTGAATAGGTTGGTGTTGCTAACTTTCCATGGTACAATAGTCCTTTTGAAATTGTTGCATTGCTTACAACAAATTCATCGCAATTGCAATTGCAATTGGACATCTCAATTTTTCTTATATTGTTTTGGTTTTGTGTATATATATATATATATATATATGTATTATTTAGACGGTGAATTTCTCCAGGATGTTCAGGCACCGTTGGAATGCTGTGCCTACTCACCATGCTGTGTAAGCAATAATTCAATCTCCACAGTATTAGAAAAGTGATTTACAGTGAGTGACAATAGGTGTTTCAGTTAAGGCTGTAGGGTACATAGTAAACATCTTGCCTGCAAAACCTGTTTCAGCTACTGTGACTCTCTGCAGATCTACAAAAACTCATGTGTTTAGGTACCTAAATTTGGAGACAAGTTCACCTGAGAGTTTCAGATGCTGTAAAGAGACCACACTATTAACAATTAATTTAACCATAAATAAACATTAAATTTTTATTAAAATATTTGCCTGTATGCAATCAACTTCTAATGCTCTTAGCAATAATAAGAAAATAAAGCCCCAAAACAAGAAGTGTTCACTAATAAAGGATAGTGGTTAGGGTTTATGTCATAAGAAAAGTTAATAAAAACACTGAACAACCCAAACCTTTAGGCAAAAACAGCAGACAAAACACTAAATATTTTCAGGTGCATTACCTTTCAGACTCGTTTTGCAAATTCTAGATGCAGGCTGTACAGAAAGTGTAGCAAATTGAATGAGTTCTGTATATACTCCCCCTGTGATACAGAAAGAATAAACATTGACATACTCTGGCTAAATTCTTTAATCTTCATTAATTCTTTAATCTTTCTTTATCAGTTTATCAAACCTCTCTGGGGACTTTTGTGAGGGTTATATATCAAAAGTTTAGAGACTTACTTCTGTATCTTTGTTTCTTGAGGTCAGAGCTCATGATCTGTTACAGACTCAGGCAACTTACACCCAATGGGAGGCACATGGGTGTTGTTCTATAGGCCCAATACTATGGTACATGATTTGGGCAATTGATACCCATGACAACGACACATACATAAAATCCGTATGCATGTGGAGAGCAAAACAGGGTAAAAGCCTCAGTGACTGAGAGATGCTTTTGAAGAGTAATGTTAATGTCACTTGTATACTGTGGAAAATTTTACCATGTTGTTTTGGCAAAAATTTTCAAATGGTTGTCATTCCTTCTCACTTCCAGAAATGACAGAACAGTGAGGTATAAATAAAACCCGTAGTGCTTTTCTTTCATCTCAGAAAAGAGACTGCAAGCTCTGACTTCTAAATGCTTTTGATGCTTTTACAGCCAATACTCAAGACGGATATGTTAAACTGATTAAAAAGAAACTGCTTCTCTATCATGTTTCAGCATTTGGGGTTGAAATACAAGGCAGAACAGTCTGAGTGCTATTTTTTGTTTCTGTTGCTTTGATAAGGAAAAGACAAAAAGAAAAAAAACCACCACAGATAAACTGGAGGATTACCAATAGACATTAAGTGGGACACAATGAATCAGTAGCTCTGCTAAGAGTTTAATAAAGGCACCATTGTTCTGCCACACAACAGGGGTGAAAGGTTAATCAGAGGCAAGAGCATACTAAAATTTGGGGACAGGAAAAGTTATTAAACCTTCTGAAAATATCAAAAGCTCACTTTTGAACTTTTTCACCCTGCTTCTTTGGCATCTTCACCTCCCTTGGAACAAATCAAGATATCCTGATCTCATTAAATGACTGTTTAACTTACTTTTCTCAGAAATGTATTCCATACAGCTATCATTCACCAAGTGAGGAAAACCTGCCATTTTTCTATATTGCTTCAATTTCCTAGACTACAGACTGCTCTTGTGTTTCAGCTTTTGAACACCAGAAAAAGTTTTGGTAATTTCACATTTAAAGCTACTGTACTGGGATTTTGAAAGTGTCCATAAAACTATGTCTGATATTCCTCAACTTAAGATATACTCTCTTAAGATTAGCTGCACAAAACGCCATTGCATCAGTTTGCATTTCTCATACTGCTTTCCACTAGTAAATTAACACACCTTCATACACATCAGACCTTCGAATTTTTTTCTTCTAAAGAAAGTACATTCTAACACTAGTGTTGATGTCTCACGCTCTCTCACCTCAAGTTGCATATATGTCCACACCCTGCATTCCTGCCTTTCTAGCCCAGTCTCTACCCCTAATGATTTCTTATGGTATTCCCATTGAAAGCAATTAGCAGCACCAAAGCTCATTCTCCCCTTCCTTTTAGCAGACACACAGTACCTTTCCTCTCAGCCTGTTTGCCTGCAGGCAGGACAGTTGTGAAGATGAATGTTCCCTGTTCTTGCCACAGGTCCGTGGTGAGGACCTCCTTTCCCTTCAGGGGACAAAGCCAGTAACTTCAAGAGGGCATTATTAATTGATTTTAAACTTTGGTGCTACAATTGTTTTTTCCTACCTTCAAAGGAAGAGTCTTCCACCTCTTTTTCTTGTCTGTACCCTTTACACTGCACCAACACTGCAAATGTGTTTACTGTACTCTCTCTGTTCAGCCTCATATTTAAAGAGCATGTGTTAAATGTTTCACCAGTTTTCTAATGCTACCTTTTCTTGTCTTCTCCTCCCAATGTAGAGGAAATTACACATTAAATTCCTTAATTTAGAACATGTTTCACTTGAGTTTTCGGCCTCAAGGACAAGATGTTTTACCATGGTCAATTTTGAGATACTGTGCCAACTGCATGCCTTCTAAATGGTTTATATTTGTTCTGGCCTCCACTGAAGTTTAGAGGACAAATTTGGACAAATTTTTCAGACATTCTGAACCCTTCTGGACAACACTGATCTCCTCCTTCTGAAGACCAGCTATAGGATACATGGCAGTAGAATTCAAGTTGCATCAGAGGAAGTCCAGATTGAACAATAGGAAACAGTTCTTCATCAACAGGGTGGTTGGGCACTGGAACTGGCTCCCCAGGGAAGTGGTCACAGCACCAGCCTGAGTGAGCTCAAGGAGCATCTGGACAACAACTTAATCTTATGGTTTAGTGTTAGGTGATCCTCTGAGGAGTGGGGAATTGCTCCTTATGGTTCTCTTCCAACTCGAGATATTCTGTGATTCCTGACAAAGTACTTTGGTAGGAGGAAAAAACTTCACATCGGGAAAAAAGGAGGAGAGACCATATCCATACTCTGTACTTTATGCATCTATATTAAGCAGAGAACACAGTTAAATTACAAACTCAAGTTGCAGTTCAAAGAGAAAGAAAACCATGCCTTGCAGGTACTGAAGGAAAAGTGGGCTCTGATTCAGTTTGGTACAAAAGTAACTGAAAGTATATAGTTTAAACAGCACAAACTGGACACTTAGAATGAAGGGAAGATCACTGATCTTAGGGACAGGGAACCAGGGACAATTTTCTGTCATGTAGCCTTCTGAGATTAAAACCAAATGTCATTCAGACCTGAGTTGTAGTTCAGCAACGCACAGTTGGGAGCAACCACACGGAGAAATTTAGCATATATTATGGAGATGGTTTACATAAATGGTCACTAATGACGTGTTGGACATGAAAACTCATTCACCAGATCTCCTGGAGCCAAACAGATGCTTCCGTTGGGTTTTATGAATCCTACTTATCCTATCATCAGCCTGGATTTCTTCAAGTCTTTCTACAGCTTGACTCCAGTTTTACATTTCACCTTTTATGGTAAAAGAAGTCAATAAAGCAAAGATTCTCTCTGTTGGGAGAACTTCTTAGCATAAAAAAAATATTGTCCTGAAGTTATGTGCAACATCTCTTAAGTCCTTGACCTTTCAGGTAAAGTTCAAAGAAGACCACAGTCCTCTTAACCCTTTATGTTACACAGAAGTCATTGCTAAACAAAACTTATATTTGATTCACCAGTTTAAGTTTATATATCAATGTGTAAAGAGAATGGGGGAAAAAAAAACCACTAAAACTCAGCAAATAATTTCTCTCTTGATATATCTTCAGAAAAAGAATGCATCCCCAGCTCTCTTCCAGACCTTTTGTGCTGTGCTGACAATGGAAGGAGACAGAAAATCCTTGTAACTGCTCATCTGGCACCCTTATTCAGGAGAAGAAATCCCCCAGACAGGATGACGGGTACTTTGTCTACTCTAAAGTGCACAGCAGCCACGGGTCAGACCACATATGATCAAGCTTTCTGGTCTGGTAACTGTCTCGCTCATAATTATCTAGATTTTATGTAGTGGCCATGGATAAAGTTGTGGGAGGCTCAGTGCCTTCTTCCCCTTGGACTTTGCTGAAAGGATCTCCCAAGCCATCATGTGGAGGCAGAGGGTTCAAGGAAGAAAGGAGGACGTCTAACATCTCTCAAGAAATCCTGTCCCCCCATGTGTGCACAGGACCTGAAAGGACACATCAAAGGTGCTAAGCAAGCTGGCTGACACCTTAGCACAGTTACTCCCTAACATCTTGACAGGCCATGGCTCCAGAAAGGCAAATGCAGGACCTATTCCTTACAAACAGAAAAGAAGGGTGACCTGGTGAACTACAAGCCAGTTATCATCTCAGTTTCTGGGAAATTCCTGTAGTCAATCCTCTTGGAAATTTCTTCAGGCGTATGAAGGTGGTGGTTGTGGCAAGTAACGACATAATGCATCTCCCAGGAGTGAAAGTGAGAGCAGTGGATGTCATGTACCACAACATTAGTAACAGTTTCAACTGATTCTGCCATAGCATTTCCATGTTCAGGTTCAGGCACTGAGGTCTGGGTGGGAAGACAGCTACATGAGTAAAAAATGTGGTTGAGTGCTCAGGTGTATGGGCTGGTGATTAGTGGTTTGTGCTCTACCTGGAAACTGGTTAGGGGTGGGATTCCCTAAGAGTCTGTTGGGATCTGTCCTGTTTTACACCCTTATCAGTGTCTCAAGGGAGGAGATGCAGTGCACCCACCTCATCTTTGGAGATGACACCAAGCTGGGGTGCCTGTAGTCAAATACTTGAAGGCAGGGCTGCATGACCTAGACAGGTGGGAGGAAGGGGATGACTGTGACCCTGTGAAACTTAACACGGACAAATATTGAGCTCTGCCGTGGAAGGCAGAGTGCTGCAGTGCTGCAGACTGGGTTCAGGGACCAGCTCTGAGGGAAGAGCCAGGCAACCAAGCTGAGCAGGTGCCAGTTGTGTAGTATGTGAGAACCATAGATCATCCCCTCTTCTCTCTCTGCTCAAACCACATAGAAATAATTCCTCAAATACAGGAAAAACATTGACAGAGTGGTGAGCATTGAGGGAAGGCCACTAAGATGGTGGGGTTGCATCTCTCCCTGCAAAGACAGCCTGTAGGACCAGGGCTGGTTCAGCTGGGAGGAGGGATGACTTTGGGGGCATCCAAAAGCATCTCCAGCACTGACAGAAGGGGATGGAGGAGACACGGCCAGGCTCTTCACAGCAGTGCCTGGTGGGAAGGCAAGAGGTAGCAGCCCAAGCTGACACATGAGAGACTCAGGATAGGCATAAGGTGAAGCTTTTTCCCTATCAGGATGTAGTAAGGTATTTGAGCCCTGAAATGTGCCCCAGCCAAACCATCTTTAGTTATTCTTATCAGAGCCGTCAGGAATTCATCAAGGTTACTGAAATGTAAACTGCGCTAAATTGGGAAAGGAAAAGCTGAAGAGCAGAATACCAAGACAGCAAGAAATAGATAAAGAAAGACTGTGCCGCACTGGACTAGAACCAATCATATTTTCTGGAAGGTGCGTGTGGAGCGCATGGACGAGATAGAGGGACCAATCAAATAATGCGTGATCACGTGGACAGTAGTGGTAAAGTGTATAAGTAGAGTGTAATGTAAACAATAAAGCGTCTTCTGTGAAATCATATTGATTCGTTGTTCAGAAGTCCTGAGCTCCTGCATGCTGGTGACCCCGACGTGATGAATACAATGATCTGGCTGTTGGGATGGGATGCTCTGAGCCAGATGGGTTTCTGTCTCACCAATGAGGGTTTTTAGCAGCGGCCATTGAAGGGCGGCCAATCCTAAGACTGAAATGGTTAAGAGAGACACCAATATGGATTAATCAATGGCCGCTCTCTAAAGAAAAGCTCGCCCTTGTTAATGGATTGGTTGAAGATCAGTTGAAAAGGGGGCATATCATTCCTTCTACAAGACCGTGGAACACACCCATTTTTGCAATCCCTAAGAAGTCTGGGAAATGGAGATTATTACATGACCTTCGAACCATTAATTCTGTAATGCAGGAAATGGGACCCCTGCAGGGTGGTCTGCCCTCGCCATCCATGTTACCTGTCAATTGACAACTGTTAGTTATCGATTTGAAAGATTGCTTTTTCACAATCCCTCTACACGAGGATGATAGTGAGAAATTTGCCTGCTCAGTACCATCCATTAACAAGGCAGAGCCAGCAAAGAGGTATCAATGGGTTGTGTTGCCACAACGGATGCGTAATTCTCCCATGATGTGCCAACTGTATGTTGCCTGGGCGCTAGCCCCGTTGAGAAAATGGTGCCTACAGTATCTTATCTATGATTACATAGATGATATTTTGATAGCAGGAGAACATATAGACGTGTAACAGACCTACTACCTGCCTTACAGCAACAATTGCAGGAGACAAGCCATCAAATTACCCCTGAAAGAGTCCAACAACAAACCCCATGGAAATATCTGGGAATACTTATCACTGAAGCCCAAATTCGACCCCAGAAATTAACAATTTGTATGGAAATTTGGACTTTGACAGATACTCAAAAATTAGTTGGGGATGTACAGTGAATTCGCAATATCTGTGGCATAACTAATGAAAATCTTGAGCCCCTAATGCCATTATTAAAAAGAGGAAGTCAAGCCAATTTGCTGTGCAAGCTGACTGAAAAACAACAGAAAACTCTTACTCAAATTACTACTAAATTGAGTAATTCCTTTGCAGATCATTGGTCTCCTACCCTGCCATTGTCCGTGGCCGTGTTGAATAAAGAAAAACATGTGATGACTATACTGATGCAGTGGGATGACCAGACTAAATAACCATTAAAAATCTTAGAGTGGGTGTTTTTACCATTCAATTTGGGTAAATCTGTGACTACGCGAATGGAGGCTATAACAAAAATTGTAGTCAAGGCATGGAAACGAACATTAGAAATTACAGGAATGGAACCCCAAAATATTCATCTTCCACTGACTAAGGGTTACTTACAATGAGCATTGCAGAATTCAGACACCTTGCAATGGGCATTGTTGAATTTTTCAAGTCTCATTAGTACTCATTTTCCCCCTCATAAATTATTTTCTTTACATCAACAGGTCGAGGAACTGCCTTGGTTATCAAAGCAACCTGTAGAAGGCCTCACGGTTTTCACTGATGCCAGTCGAAAGACTTCTAAAGCAGGTTTGACTTGACAGGACAAAGGCGAGTGGCTCAGTGAAATCCTTGAGGGACCAGGAGACTCTTTGCAGGTTCTTGAATTGCGTGCTGTTATCCGAGTATTTGAAAAACGGCCAAATGATCCTGTTAACATTGTTTCTGATTCTCTTTACGTAGTAGGTGTTGTTGAACACATAGAACGACCATTACTGAAAGAAACTCAAAACCAGCAGTCGTGGCAGCTCTTTGTGCAGCTATGGCAGTTACTTAATCCTCGTAAGCAAGATTATTTTATCACTCATATATGGAGTCACTCTAGTTTAATGGAAAGTCTGGCTTTGGGAAACGAGAAGGCTGACCAGTTAGTAGCACCACTTTGGGCCTCTGCTTCCCCCGATATTGATAGGTTTAGTCAAGCCAGAAGGGCTCACGAGTTTTTTCACCAAAGCGCAAAGGTTTTACACAAACAATTTGGAATATCGCTGCAAAATACTCAAAGAATTGTTTCAACCTATCCACAAGGTCAGGGTATGATTGGTGGATTGAGTCGTGGAGTTAATCCTTGCGGCCTAGGGCCTCTGCAATTATGGCAAACTGATGTGACTATCTATACCCCTTTTGGTCGCTCCAAACACCTTCGTGTAACCATAGATACCTTTTCTGCCATGGTTTGGGCCACTCCTATGACTAGTGAAGGATCTCGTTTTATCATTCAACACTGGCGAGGCTGTTTTGCTGTGATGAACTTGCCTCAAGAAATCAAAACAGATAATGGGTCAGGTTACATAACCCAACAAACCCAAGATTTCTTGACTCTTTGGGAAGTAAGGCATAGCACAAGGATTCCAAGTAACTCTACCGGACAAGCCATAATTGAAAAAACACATCAAGTACTGAAGGGGCTGCTTGATAAACAAAAAATGGGGGAGGATGGGCTAAGCCCGCAGGACAGAGTACTGAAAGCAGTTTATGTTATGAATCATCTACAGTTAGTAGGTACTCGCAGTGACCCACCAGCATTACCATATTACTCAGGTTTGCAGCAAGATTCTGAATTGATACAGCACCGACCAAGAGTTCGTTTTAAAAATCATATGTCAGGGTCATGGGAAGGACCTGTGGAGTTACTGATGGGGGGAAGGGGTTATGCTTGTGTCATTACAGATAAAGGACCCTGATGGATACCAGCGAAATGGGTTCGCCCCTGGCTTGAGAAGGACACTCCGATCCCTAATATCACCAATAAATAAACACTGGGGTTTTTTTTTGTTTGTTTGCTTGTTTTTCTTCTTCCTTTTTACCTTAGTGTTGCTGCTGCTCCAACTCTGGTTACACTTAATAAGTTGAGATGCTGGACAGTTAAACAGTTAAATCAGATATTCACTGATGCAGATAGTATTAGACACAGTATGTTGCAGAATAGAACTGCTATAGATTTTCGTTATTGGCACATAGGCACGGGTGTAAGAATTGTGAAGAGAACTTCGTAAATACTATTAGCCATTACAGTATTGCTTTGTGTTATCTCATGTATAAAGAAATTAGCAATCCGTTTCGTGGAAAACTTAGTAGAAAGGATTTGGCTGGTGCAAGAAGAAGAAAGGGGGAATTGTTGTAAGGTATTTGAGCCCTGAAATGTGCCCCAGCCAAACCATCTTTAGTTATTCTTATCAGAGCCGTCAGGAATTCATCAAGGTTACTGAAATGTAAACTGCGCTAAATTGGGAAAGGAAAAGCTGAAGAGCAGAATACCAAGACAGCAAGAAATAGATAAAGAAAGACTGTGCCGCACTGGACTAGAACCAATCATATTTTCTGGAAGGTACGTGCGGAGTGCATGGACGAGATAGAGGGACCAATCAAATAATGTGTGATCGCATGGACAGTAGTGGTAAAGTGTATAAGTAGAGTGTAATGTAAACAATAAAGCGTCTTCTGTGAAATCATATTGATTCATTGTTCAGAAGTCCTGAGCTCCCGCATCAGGACAGCACAGCAGTGGAGCCAAAGTGCAGAGAGGCTGGGTTGCCTGCTGGTCTAGACCCTCCAGCTGAGCTTGCTCTGGGCAGAGGCTGGAACTGGAGAGCTTTCCATGTCCCTTCCAGTTTAAACTATTCCATTATTTTGTTTTTCTGCAGACCTACATGCACCTACCCTCTTTTTCTCCACTTAGACAGAATACAGTTTTGGATTACAAAGAAATTAAAACCATCAGGCTGTGGCAAAACAAAAAGGATTAAGGAGCTTTCCAGGAAAGTTAGCAAGTCTTTATTACTACTTCAATCCTATTAACTAAAATAGGTTTTGACTAAACTCTAGAATGTACAATCAGTTCCTTCTATTTCTAAAATTTCCCTTTTAGAAATCACAGATTCGTTCTTTAACCAAAGCTACCATAACACAAATATCAAAACCATTACTAGTTCAAAATTACACAGTAACCATTGTGGTTGGATAGTTAGGTTTTATATCTGCTATCCTTTAAGAAGTAACAATTGGAAGTTTGCCATGGTGTTGGAGAGACTCACTGTCCAGTCAGCCATGGTGACATGGCAGCATTACAGGTTTTCACCTTGTTTCTCCTATTCTACATACACTACAAGTTTAGTAGGAATTTAGAAGGCCACCTCCTGATTCCACCATTAAGACTTTGATCCTGCAAACAAACACCTCCCTGACAGTCATGTAAGTCTTATAAAGAAGACTATAAACCACATGTATTTGTTGTCACAAGTCTGGGAGAAAACATAGCATTATCAAATCTTTTAATAGATATTTCAAAATCAATCACTATACCACAATGACAGAGGCACATGAACCCAGTGAAGCATTCTGCTGAGGTGGGACTGTTCAGCCTAGAGAACAGAACACTCGAGGGTGATCTCATGTGAAGAATGTCAATACCTATGGAAAGTCAGGAGGTGATTAGAGACAGCCAATATGTTTTTATGAAGGGCAGATCATTACTAAGCTAATGGCCTCCTAGAGTGGAGTGACTGCATCGGTGGAGAAGGGAAGAGCTAAGGATGCCATTTACCTAGACTTCCACAAGGCCTTTGGTAAAAAGTCCTCCATAGCATTCTTGCTACTAAATTGGAAAGATATGGCTTTGATGAATGGACTGCAAGTGGCCAAAGAATTGGCTGGAGGGCGACATCTAAAGAGTTATAGTCCTCAATGTGCCAGTAACAAACTATTACTGCCACAGACCTCAACGGTCTGGACAAGGACAAACAGCATTTAATATCTACATCAATAAGAAGTTCACCCTCAGCAGTTTCCAGGTGACACCAACATGAACAATGCAGTAGATGCACTGGAGGGCATCCAGAGGGACTGTGAGAGTTTGAGAGGTGGGCCTGGGCAAACCTCGTGAAGTTCAACAGGGCCAAGTATAAGGTTCTGCACCTGGGTCAGGGCAATCCCAAGTACAGGTACAGGCTGGGCAGAGAATGGAGTGGGAGGAGCCTTGAGGAGAAGGGCCTGGGGATACTGATAGACAAAGAGACAGATGTGGCCTGGCAATGTGCACTTGCATCCAGAGACCCAACCACATCCTGGGCTCCATCCATGGCCAGCAGGGCAAGGGAGGCGATTCTGTCCCTCTGCTCTGCTCTGGTGAGACCCCACCTGGAACACTGCATCCAGCTCTGGCGTACCCAGCACAAGACAGGTCCAGAGAGGGCCATGAAAATGGTCAGAGGTCTGAAGCACCTCTCCTAGGAAGACAAACTCAGACACCTGAGGCTGTTCAACCTGGAAAAGGCTTTGGGAAGAACTCATTGCAGCCTTCCCTTACCTAAAGCGGGCTTGTATGAAAGACAAAGACATTTTACAAGGGCCTATAGTGACAAGGCAAGGGGCAATGGTTTTGAACTGAAAAAGGGTAGGATTAGATTTTAGGAAGAACTTCTTGACTGTTAGGGTAATGAGGCAGTGGAAAGGGTTGCCCAGAGAAACTGTGGATGCCTCATTCCTGGAGATGTTCAAGGCCAAGTTGGATGGAACGCTGAGCAATCTGGTCTAGTGGAAGGTGTCCCTGCTTATGGCAGGGAGGTTGGAACCAGGTAATTTTTAGCAGTCTTTTCCAACTCAAACCTATCTATGATTCTATGATATAGTTTGTGCATTATTAATTACATAAGAAGAAAAATTATTTTATTAGTATAAAATCCAGAGCAAATGAAGTGCATTTGGACTGTAAGGCAGTATATCCAAATTGTTGAAAAGGCTCCTTTAAAATGATTTCGTTTTCTGTGAATAGAGGGAGATTTGTCCCAGCTTTGGTCCTTGGATAGAAACTACTCATCCAGGAAGAAGAAAAGCCTATTCTTAAAGGAACAGTGACATAAGGCTTGTAAGAGTGTGCCTGGATGCTCAAAGCTATATTTAGCTTACTTGAACACTCAGGACATGAGAAAGGGACAATACAGAGTGCTTCCCAAAGAATCTGGCAAAAGCCTAATGGGATTTTCAAGGAGAAACCATGGACTTGGACCAGATGATCTCTCAAGGTCCCTTCTAACATCAAAACTTTTGTGAAACGTAATCAATCTTGCTTTCCTTGCTTGAACTGCTTTTGAAGAAGAAACTGTAAATCCAGTGTTGATTTAGGCCACCAAAGGTTCAGCAGATATTTATTGCATCACATTGTCATGGGAAGAGCTTGAGCCCTGATGTTTTATTGTTAGAGTCACTCTCTTTAGAATGTGAACCAGGAAGGAAAGAAGACATTGCATAGATGAAGAGAGAACAACTCTCTCTTCTTACCTCTTTTTCCCCCACCTCCCCCCTTTAATATTAATCTGTACCCACAAAAAAGTAAAGGATAAAGATAATTCATCTGAGCAACCACCATCATGGCTAATTCTGAACATAATTCAACTTAAACCAAGACACTGCAGAATTCTGTTCCATAGTTGCAAGACAGTAGCAAGTACCTACTGAAGCAACCTATCATCGTGGCTGTGACAATGCAAAGAGAAAGGGCTGTTTAGCACAGAAAAATCCCAATCAATTAAGTTTTTACATCGGTTGTGAGCAGATGTCCAAGGGAGCTTAGGCAAGAGATAGTCATAAACCGAGTACCTTAATCACTTACTTCACTTAAACACAGGCTGAGATTCACACATTTCTACAATAACAGTAAAAATTAACATTTCTAGGCTACCATGCTTGCAGTGGTCCAAAACACCATCAAGCCACATCTTGATCTTAGACATGTCCACTTTTACAGAAGCTTATTCTTAATTCATCCGCTTACTAAATATTCTGCTAACAAAAACTGACACTAATGAAAGCAGTATTAACTTCTTACATGCAAGACAATTTTTGAGAGAAAACATTTCAGAGGCTTATACTTGTTGGACAGAAGTAGAAAATAAAAAAAAAAATAATAAAAAAGGAGTTGCTACCATGTCTCATTTCTGTCTTCTTATGCCCTTCCCAAAGAAACAGCCACATCACAACAACCCCACCCCAAACCTAACCAGGTGCCTAACAAGCATGGAACTTACAGCTGGGGACTAACAGAGTTGCAAAAAAGAATGAAAATGTTTAGCTGAACAGGCAAAGTGAAAATGTAGGTGCTCATAAAAGTTGAAAGAAAACTGCTTCACCTTGGGTAGCCTGAGTGGTGCTGGCTGAGCATATTGTGAATGTTTCCTCTGCACCACTCAAAAACTGAGCCCTCCCACAGCATTTTGCACCATTTTCTAGACCACCCACTCAGATGAGGATACACAAACCACATGTGCTAGGAATGTCTGCCCTGCACTGAAAGCAGTATCAGCATTATGACCTTGTTCCTTGCATAATCAGGATTTTAATACAAACTTTGTTGTATTTTCAATTCCTTTGATTCTTTAATGGTTTGTGTGTAGTCACTGGCTATTAGATGCTTAAGGATTTGAAAGAGGAATGCAATTGTAGGAAAACCCCAGCATTATCAGAGTAGAAATATTTTTAGCAAGTATTTCCTGTCCTTCTTTTCCTCCCCTAAAGAGATAGGCTTTATTTCCAGGTCTTACTAAAAAGCTGTAACCAGCATCTTCAGAAACCCACTCTTTCCTAAATAGGACTCTGACTTGCATTCTGTTTCTCTGCGACCAATGATAAAAGGTAATAATTCATTCCTTGCAGTGATGAGAAGGGTAAAGTTTACTAACAGAAATCCCAGCTTTATAGCATCAGCTCTCTGAAGGAACAAAGGAAAATGTATAACCCATTTGACGGAAGATTCAGGAAATGGTTACTTCCAGTCAGAATTATACTGAATAATAATAAAAATACATCTGCTGCATTCACAGGCCTACATTTGACTTCACTGAAATTTCCAGACTCGAAAAATTAAATGAAAAATGCAAGATTATGACTTTGCAGTACAATCAATCTGGCTGAGGTAAAACACAGAATGTAAGTCAAATGCAAAACTGAAACAAATGTGAAACAGACATTAGAATCTCAAACAATAAAACGGCTTAAATTTTTTTATGTTGCTGCAATCTCAGTCTCTCTCTGACTCTACTCAGGAACAGCTGCACCAGATTTTACAGTAGCAAACCAAGGCAGTTGTATTACTGCATCTCTTCTTTACACCTTTTTTTCTGTCTTTCCCTCTGCTCCACCCCACACGCCAGGGCTTTGTTCTCACTGTGGTAATACTTCTCTTTCCTGTCTAGTCACAGTGGCATTTCTTGCTGCTCAATCAAATGCAAGGCCCTTAAAGTGATTGTGCTTTGATGTTAATTTATCTGTCCAGACACAGAGCCAGCCTTGTAAATGTCATTGGTTTAGCAGTGTTAATTCACTGATTAACTCCCAAGCATGCACAAAAGCACTGCCGATACACGTGTTTTAGTCCCTGTCATCTGTTGGTAAGGCTTTTATGCCCAGCAGTAAAGCTTCTTTGTACAGTGTACAGAGAAGCTTCCTGCTGTACACTGCATTCTACTGTACACTGCTTGACAATTAAGAAAACGATCAAGACTCATAAAAACACGTCTCACACTTGTTAAACTTTGGAACACGTCTCATTTCATTGCTTATTTTTGCAGTTCCTGCTGTGGCTGAAAATCTGACAAAATTTTCATCGTGATGCTTAATTTCTGCAAACCATGGACCAATGAGCAAACACAAAACAGACTGTAGACTGTAGACTGAAATAAGAACTTACTAACCAGTTTGACATTAAACTGCAAGTGGTAAAAGATGGGATGTGGTGTATACGAACAAATCAAACATCCTACCACCAGAGCAGTGTCTGGAGTAGGATAATACATACAGATAAATGTGGCAGTTTTCACTTCAGACCATTCTATACCATTCCCGTCAATTTTCCAAACTAAGTGACAGGTCTTGAAATTAATTGTTCATTCAAGAGACCTCAAAACACTGGTATAGCTTCTAGGAGAGGAAGATTATACCAAGATTATACCAAGTAAGGACCAAGGACTCAAACTAGATTGTGAAAGTACTTTATTTCATTGTGAGAATGGGAAAGAAGAACAATGGGTCAGACAAAACCCAAGAACTTGTAATTTCCTTCCCAGAGACTAAAAGAAACTTTAATAGAAATATACTGGGCTCTCCAAATGCACTGTAATGTGCGCATTTGTTTTTGAAATTGAAAGCATAGACTTCCTAAAAACACCAAACCAATGAAGAGAGAGAGAAATGATCAACCATTTCTTACAGAACAAAGGCTGAAGACTGAGTATGGGTTTAGTTTTACCTTGGAAGACTCTTCACTTCAGTGTACATCCCTTCCTCCTTTCTTGCTCTTTTTCTCTAGCATGGATTAAGATGGCCTTCAAATATAGATGATACTGAAATTTTTGTAAAGCCTATCAGCAGATTAGAATTTGTAAAAAAAAATTTTAAAAACTTTAAAACTTGTCTACCCAATTGGACATCCACTTTCTGAGGAGGAACGTTACTTGTGAGATGAAAACTGTCTTTGCTACTGGATACAACTACTGCTCTAGTAACAGTGACTCACGTTGAGAATTACTTTAGATATTGGAACTTGCTGCTAATCTCTGTCTGTTTGGTCCACATTCTCTCATGTAACTGTTTTAAACAGCTTTATGTTAAGTAAAACTCCAAAATGCTTGTTGCCAAAACACTTGAACCCATCTGAAAGACCAATGCTCACAGACGTTAAAGACTTGGAAGGGTATATTCTTGTTTTTCCTTTAAGAGAAATATGAATGTCTGAAATTAAGTGACCATAGATTTATTTGTTTCCGTATGCAAAATTAGATGAAAATACCTAACTTTAAAATTTAGCTTAAAACTTAGTAACTCTATTTCTATCAGAGTTTTGTGAAAAAGTCAACACACACACTGACACCAACAGTCAAATTTTCTTCTCTCTCTCATTGAATTAGAACATTTAAGAGTTTAAGGACGATCCACAGTTTGCATGAAATTCAGCACTGATTTGATACTGTAATTGTTGTCATCTCCCTTTCATGCCTATGCACCTAGTTTCTCTTTTCCTCCACCCCTGTTATCAGTGTATAATAAAGCTTATCTGGTATTTTAAGGGTAAAATGATTCATTTCACCATTTCTAAAAAAACAGTGCAATAGTCGTACTAGAAGTATCCCCTTCTGAAATTCAATGAGTCTTTACCACAAGACTTAGTTAGAAAAGTCTAAATGGACAAATTTCCATGTACATCTGGTATAACTAAAAGACAGGAAAGTTGAACACACATTTGTAGACCAAAGGTTTTTAAGGTTGCTTTAGATTACCAAACATTTTTATATAAAACAATCAATAAAAATTGAAGTTTATCCCCTTTACATGCACCCTTTTCCCCTTCCCCATCATCACTTGCCTTCTGTCAATAGTAAAGTTAACATTACACTCCCACTCCTCCAACCCCTCACCAATTGCACATTAAGACATGGACTTAAAAGAACAACAAAACGCTTCAAGTATGCTTCATGCCAATCATCAATAAGAGTCATAACATTACTGAAAAAAGTACACTTATTCTTTGGAAGCCTAAGAAGGACTTCCTGTGGAGTATGATCAAACAACATTTTAAATAAGAAAAAAGCCCCCCCAACCCAATACGTATCGTGCCCTTTCAAAAAGAGTAAAGTGTAAAATTTTCTTTGGACTTAAAGAAACAGTATTAAGATTTACCATCTGAATAAGAAATAACCCCAATAGCTTTTCAGTGCTGCACAAACTGTGCACATGAAACAGTAAGTCATAAAGATACTACTGTTCAGCTCTACACATAGAGACTACATGTGGCATATAAGCATACACATGACATACTGGCCTGTCTAGTGACAAGATACATTTTTTTAGTTTGGTAAACCTGAATAAACTTTTGCATCCAGAAGTATTTTTAAAATTATTTTCTCTGTTCTTTCAGGAATTTGGATTTTTAATATAAGGTGATGATTCCATCAATAAACCATCAGCAATATGAGAGCATGAAGCACTAATGTGAAACTGAGTACACATGCTCTCACTTGATCATGCATAAACAAGGATCCTGATTTTAAGAAATAATGGATGGTATGAAAGAATACTCATTTTTATAGACAAGAAATTCTTCTGGAAACACAATCAGGTTATTGAACATATACCAAAATCTGGAAACTTTAAAAAGTATATACACGTGTGTGTGTGTGTATATATATATACAGATGTGGTATATGTGTATATATAAACACACACATATAGATGATATCATACATGTATTTATTTCAACATTTAACTGTATAAGAACATATTTTTTTTTCTTTTCAAATAAAAGGTTTTAATTTAGCAGTTGTAAAAAAACAAACTAAATCAGAAAAGAATCCCCAAAACAAATTAAGCAGACCATATACTACATACACTATCTGAACAAACAAAAATGTTACGCAAAAAGTTTTATGGTAGAGGAGAGTCACACACTGGCAGCAGAGAGTGTTGAAACTCAAAGTAATAAATAGCTCCAAATTAAGAATTTTCTACAACCTTTTCTTTAAAGACAGGACCAGTATTTTTTCTTTTATGATGAGCTCCTGCAGAACACCTTCACTCTAATATATATTTAATTTTGCAACATTTAAACAGACACAAGAATGTAGACTGCAAAAGTTGCCAGATTCAGGACAGTATACATAATATTTTTTGTTATAAAGTCTTACTGGTTTATTCACTGAGGCTAGACAGCAAGTCATATGAACCTATTTGGTGCATTTTTTAACCATGGTCAATGTCAGTAAGTGGATAGAATCAAGGACTTGCAGTCCAACTTGCTGTAGTCCAACCCATCGTGGCAGACAGGAAACGAAATATAGGACCACTGTTTGGTTGCCAAGTTTGTATCCTGTTTCCTGGAACTGCAGAGGTGGAAGCAAGACTGTAGTGTTTTAATTGACTGAAGAAAGATAGCAAGAAATGGCATTTTAATATGAATAAGGTTACTAGGCTTGTGAAAGTACTGCATCAAAAGAGCACACAAGGGACCCCACTACTTGCAATATCTGGTAGTGTCACTCAGTGACTCATTGACTTTAGGATACATGTTTGCAATAATAAATAGATCAGTTATGTAATAAGGCAGTGTGTTGAACATGCATTCATCTTGTGGACTTGAACACCACAGAGAGAGATACATGATATCATACACATTCATTAAGAACAGGTATTTTTGTTTGTTTTCCTGTGTTTGTTTTTCAAGGCTATCCAGGCAAACTCTTCCAGAGCATTTTCTTCTTGAGAAGAGTGGTCCTCTGAGTCTGGTCACTTTTTCTCCCCCTTATCAAGAGACTGGCTTTAAGGAAAAATAGAAGCTGAAGCGGTTTTTGTTTGTTTGTTTGTTTTCCCTCCATTTTGGTCGCATCATTCTGCATATGTCATTTAAAGAACAGTTTTTGATGCAGCCATATGCTGAATCCTCAGGAGGTTCC
Source organism: Amblyornis subalaris (assembly GCA_018881555.1). Lineage (NCBI taxonomy): Eukaryota > Metazoa > Chordata > Aves > Passeriformes > Ptilonorhynchidae > Amblyornis > Amblyornis subalaris. The sequence continues at coordinate 996,206 of JACAXG010000137.1, read as the reverse complement.
AGATGTTTCCAGGTAACTCTGTAGTTTACGGACTGTGGTTTTGTCCAGTGAACAAAGATCAAAGTCAAAGGTTGTATTTGTGATATGAAAGTGTCCAGTTTCTTCTATAAGATTTACTATCTGAAAGAAAAAAAAAGATGCAGTTGGAAAGTTGGAAAGTTTTACACGCCCACTGAAAGTATTAACAAATACCATATGAAAGGCCTAAAATGAGCCCAACTGCCCCAATACTTGCAGGTTTAACCATTATCCTTATCATCCACTTCCTTTCTGACATGCATTATTATCCAGACTACAGTTCCTTGGGTTTTTTTCGTCATCATCAACCATAATGTCAGCCTACCCATCTGCTGTGTCAGAAAACATTAGCATTGATGACATATTTTTCACATGTTAAAAGAAAATCTGCTTATTTTCTAATTCAGTTAAAAAAAAAGGGAGGCAACACTCCACCCTTAAGCTCCAACACATAATTAAAAAAATCCCAGGTAGATCTCTGGAACATTTACTATGTGCATAGCAGCTAAGCAGGTTACATTAGGAAATAATTAGCACAAGCCTTTCTGCAGCAAGGGAAAGAAATAAATCCTTAGAAAGTCTAGTCCATATCAAACAAAAAATATATTCAAGAGCCTTTACATGAACTGTTAGTTCACACACTAGCAGTTAATTTTTGAGTAACAGAGTTAAATCTAATTTTTTTTCCAGCTAAATCAACCATGGAAGGACTCCTAGCAAGGGTGTAATATCACCTAGGTTGTGGGGTCTCCATCCTAGGAGATATTCCAAAGTCCTGTGACATTCCCAGGCAACTGACTCTACATGTCCCTGTGACCTCCAGAGATGCCTTCCAAACTTAACCATCCTACAATTCTGTGAAATCAACAGTAGATACCTAACTTCTGCCTTTCTGCAGTTGTGACAGTTTTAGTCTCTGAACTGTAGTCTGTATTTTTAAAGAGTGGTCATAACACAGAATTGCTGTAAGAATAACTCCAGATATGTTAAATTGTAGGATGCACACCTACCTTGAAAAAAAACATTAAGCATCTTGGAGAGCCAAAGCATTATTTGTCAGAGAGAGCTAACATGGGGCCAACACACTATGGCTATGAATCTCTTATGTGCTGTTTCAAGAGACAGACATGCCAAGAGCAGACAGAAAGGCACCCCATCCCAAAGCTCATGGATGCACAGAACATTGCTGCTCTTCTCAGTCCTTTCAACTACCCTTTGTGCAGCTACACTCCATGTCCTGTCTGCAACCTTCAGTCTGAAACTCATTTAGTTTTGGGGCTTCCACATACATGTACACTGAAACACTACTGCAAGATATTCCTTGATTGTTTTGAGCTTTAGTACTGACTGCAATTCCTTTCCACAGCTGGAAGAGATACAGATGTATGCACACATGGGTTACGGACTGTACCTTAAAAATACAAATCTGGTAGGAATAGACCAACTTGACAAAGAACAATGAATTTAAAATAAATACTTTGTAATTTTCCGCTCTCCATTTCATTATATAAACAGATATTTTTTCTTCTAAGATCACAGAAGTAAAGCCTCTGTTGATGATAAATGAAATATGAAATGTGTATTGTCAGGCATGGAATGACGCAGCCCAGGATAGATTAAACAGAATGGAAACATGATAAAATAATAAAAGGGAAACGCTTATTACAATAAAAATCTCCCTTTCCAATTACCTCTTATTTTCCAGGTGCAAAAAAACCAAACCAAACCAACCAACCAACCAACCAACCAAAAAAAAAAATCTGTTTAATTTGGTTTGCAGCTGTCCAAAATTCTGAAAGTACTTGGGAAAAATCCTGCTCTTATTAACACTTCATTTAAATCTGTGCCTCTTTGTTTCAATTTTTTTTCCATACAGGAATTTCTAATCTAAAATGACCAACTTCATTTGTCTGGTTGTTGATTCACAGATTCTTGTAACACTTTTCCATCCCCTACTGTTCTGCAATCGACATGAGAAAAAAAAAATCAAATGGGACAAAACTGATTGTTACCAGAAGCAAACTTGGATACGTATTGTCATCCTCACTTTTTGGCACTCTCTTGAGCATCATCTAAGAGAGAAGCTCAGGTAAGCAGTCAATCCAACCTCCTTCTGTAAAGCTTGGAATCTGATATTGGGCTTGGTCTTTGAATATCCACTGTGAGACAAATAAATGGCTGCACAAGAAGTTTACAGAAGCAGAGGCCAGGCAGATGTAGCTACACTGTTGAACAACTCTGTCGAACACTTCCTTGTGTTACTGCAGAAGAATACCACCCCTAATAACCCCCCTGCATTATACTGGATTTGAGAAACAAAGATTATACAAAAGTGTTAACACATGTATTTTTAAACAGCACTGCATATTTTAAGAAATGGGTAAGGACGTCTATTGATCAAGATCTGCTTTGGGCTTTTAAGCTCCAGGTCAAGGGAAATATAAACATTTTAAACATATCCCTCAACCAGCTCTCAAGAGATACAGTCACTTTGTCTGGGCACCTCGCAAATGACTGAAATGAACTTTAAAGGCTTTAATGGATGTACAAAAATGTATCAAGATAAACCCAGACAGCTCAATGAAAAACACCTGCCTGTATGCCAGTCAATGACGAATTAATGACTTACAGTATTAGCATATGCATCCTTCTGCTATTCAGAAATTCTTCAAAAAGAATAAAAGGTTGAGATTAGTTGCTAGGAAGTCTGACAGTTCTAACATTAAAAACACAACATTAAAATGTTTTATTTCAAGAGCTCAGGCTGCAAAGAACAAAAATATCCCATTTGTTCCTGCTGTATAAGCTTTGCTTTTCTGCTGTAAATTATGTCTCTGTTTACATAATGTCTCTCCAGCTCAGTTTCATCATTATCCATCATTGTATAACTATTTATCAGCCTTTAAACAAGCAAATGAGTGTGTTTGTATAAGGAAGCCAAAGTGCAACTAATGACAGTCATTTTTCAATTTATGGAGGGTTTTAGGCCATGTGATAGTTTCCAGACCTCCGAGCTGCCCCTGGCAGAAAATTCTAAGAAGATAGTTGCCATCTGAAGTTAAGCACCTTGTGGACATGAGCAGTGTAATTTTCAGCCATGCTGCATACTCTCAATTTCTTCCTTATGCCTGTGCTGCCTAGTGCACTGGTTTTCAGATTTTTCACCAGGTGAACATATGACTTCTGATGCCTCAAAATAAGATGCAAACTCTTACCAGAAATGTTGCTGCCTTTTGTGGGGTCATGCTAACAATTTCTGCACTGAAAATGCAGTTAGAAACCCTGCTTTAGCCAGCCAAATTTGAATATATTGGACATGCAGCATTAACATCTGATTGCAGACTCAGTTATCCCTATTATTTCACTGAAAATCAGAGTGTTAAAAAAAAAAAAGAAAAAAGCCTTGGCACTGTAAATTCCAACCTCTTTCTTTACAGTGAAAGATATGGTAGAGGAATTCATTTTTAAAACATAATTTCAGACCAATTTCTGTCTTGCCATAGTCCAATATTCATATAAAAACTGTTAAAGTGACCCTCACAGGACTTATTTTTTGGTGAAATGTTCTTTTTCATATGTCTTCTCCCACTTGGGCAATTCTTATATGTCTGTAAGCAGCATTTAACATCAGAATTTGTTTGATATGTATCTAGGCACTAGCAGTGCACTATCACATCTCTCCTGCCTTCTCCCTTTTTCAGCTTCCTTTAAAAAGTGTCTCAAAGAGAAATGCCTCTCTTGGGAAAGAGCCACATTCTCAAACAGATACATTTTTCTCATGTCCAATTTGGCTGCATTCCTGTTTGCTGTCATGCCTATGGCTTGGTAACAACTGAGAATGAAAAAAAAAAAAGAAAAAATAAATTTTTTTCATGTCCCTCAGTGTAAGTTTCAAAAGCCTATGTTTTTACATGATATCAATGTATTCACTGTTTTTTTGCAAGTCCCTTCTCTAAAAATTCACTCAAAGTGTGTGGGTAGCAGACTTTGATGCGTGTGAGACTTACCTGCCCTAACATAAACTAACAACCACTTCAACAGCACCACCACCACCTTTCAAAGTCCTGCAGCTGTCTACAATTTTCTGTTGCATATTTTTGCACTTGATCCCTCTTCTGATGCAGTAACCACCATCCCATTCTGCAGTTTTGCACCTTGCTCTCCTCACCCTTGTACTTCCTACAGTCTCTATATACTTGTATTTCTTAGTCTAGAAGTTTCATATTCATTCCTAAAAACTTTCTCAGCTCTGGACCTTTTTAATTCTGTGCAGATTGGAAGTATTTTACATTAACTACATAGGTGCAAAGCAGAAAGGACATTTAAGATGGGATGACAGATTATTTTTAATGCAAAGAAGCACTGATTCTCTGCAGGTTATCCATTCAGTATTGGGAAGACATTTCCGTAAACTGATAAAATTGTATGAATTAATGAATTGCAGAATATTAAGGGATTAAAGGTTTTAAAACTAAGCTGTGTCTCTTTTCATAGCAGCATAGACCATTCGCTAGTGCAGACCGGCTAACAGGCTACTGGTAAATAACTTGGCTTTTCCACTGACTCCTGGTAGACCTCTGTAGCCACTATTATGCTGTTACCAGCAGAAGTGAACCACTGTCCCAGCCTGCACTGTCTGGCCATAAATCCAGCTTTCATTGGGGCAGTACCAACAGCCTGAATACACTCTGAAACACAGGAAACAATCTGCAAGAACAATTACCCCCAGGAAGGCAACACCAATTCTACATCAACCAAACTTTCATCCTATAAGTAACAATGTGTAAGTAATTGTGGACTATAGCATTTAAATGCCTCACTCTTAATGCAAGTTCTGAGGCAAAGTTCATGAATGAACCCTTCCTCTGGTTTGATAAATAGCCTCAAGAGAAAAAAAAGTCTAGTCTAAAATGCACAAGAATATACTGTTCTTTTTCGTTTACTTAGAACAGGATACTCTAAATTTCCAGCTCAGTTATATTTCTTTTCACATGGTTTTTCCTTGTATTAGTAACTTCCCACAAAGCTTATCATAACAGCACTCCAATATTAGAATGAAGACAATTTAGTGGACAAACCCATTATTTTTCTAACAAAGACAAATATTTCTTCACCACCAAATAAATGCTACCAATGAGAAAGAGAATGAGGAGTTCAACTTGAAGCATCTTACCTACTTTTAAAATTTTTCTTAGGATGGCCAAATAATTCCAATTGGAAAGGATTTTGCTAGTCCCAGCCCCTGCTCAGAGCAGGCTCAGTTGTGGAGTCAGATCTGGCTACTCCAGGCTTATCCTGTCAGGATTTCAAAAGCTCTAGACCACCACCATGGGAAAAAAAAAAGGTTTCTTGCTTGGTTTTATATTTGCTTTGCATAAAAAGTTTTGAAGTTGATTTTCTTTTTCAAAATTTCACATGAAGCCACCTAACCACTATGCTCTGCAGGCTGGGTTCATGGCCAGACTGCCCAGGCTGGGACAGTGGTTCAGTTCTGCACCAACAGCTGGTAACAGCAATACTGGCCACAGATGTGCACCAGAAGCAGGACCCTTTGGAAGCTGTGCCTTGGATAAGTGGGGAAGCAACTGCTCAGGAAGCAAAAACAGAGTGTGAATTTACAACCCAGTGGCTTTTTCAGATTCAATTTTAAAGTGAACTCTTTGAGAATTAATGAATAATGTGAAGTGGGCAGGGTGTTGCAATTCCTATCTTTTAGCCTCCTGCATAATAATTTCCCAATATAGATAAAAATTTGGCTTTGCCACCATTCTGGAAGCATGCTCTGGTTCCCTTTGTAGGAAAACGAAACCTGGGAGGCAACAGTACATTAAATGTGGAGGATAACCAATATGCATCATCGTGTGTCATAAGATGAAATCTGACAAAGATTTTAGAATTCGTCTTTAATTAGGAATATCCTTAACCAATATTTTCCTTTTCAGTGACCTCTCAACAGTTTTTTCATCTTTACTCACAATATTGAGCCTGAACTAACAAAGAGAGTAATGCTGGGGCTTTCAAAATATTGTTAACACACTTAGTCAAGAAATTTGACAAGTGATTACAATCATTTAGAAGTTGTAAAAATTTTCCTCTTTACAACATCTCTACAACTGGGACATAATTGTGCTAAACATAATAAAACCATCTGTGCTACAATTACATCTTCTTTATTGACAGTGCTTACTGTTTAATCTTCACAATTTGTAATCCAATAGTACCTGACAATACCACGCAAAACCAAGAATACTTTCTTTGTTTTAATTATTGCATCGCCTTTCCACAAATTTGGAGTCTTTTTGGTTTGCACACTTTCTTATTTTACTCGTTCCATGACTTCAGAAAATTCAATCAATATATTATGTTTTTCCTTAAAGTGGGTTTTGCTTTGAATTCCATGTTTTCTGCTTGCCATAGAAAAAAACCGCTTCAATTGTTTCTGACAAAAGGCCAGTCATTTTCAAGAAAAAAGCAACAAGGTTTTTATCAAGTCACAGTGCACAGCTATGTACTTTCTCCCATCCTGTTTTCATAATAATTATTGATACAGTATGTTAAGAAACATAGCAAAGTACTGGTGAAAAATTTATCTCAGGCACTTTTTAAAAAATTTGTCAATTAGTGTGACAAAACAGTTTAAAGTAAGTGCAAAAAATTCCCCAATCTGCAGTTTAAGAGGTAATGGACTTCTGTGGACTATACAGGCTTGAAGGCTATTAAACCTGATTACACACTTTTAAATGAAGGCAAAAAAATAGATGTGAGTTCGCAATTTCAATGAGCACACTGTGATATTGCATAAGAGTGCTCCTCACCTGCTGCAGTACATGTCTCTCTCTCAATGTCATTAATCTTCTGTGGAGCTCTACTAGTTCATCGAGATATGCCTAGAAACAAATCCCCCCCATAAACAACTTGTTAATTAAGTCATAGCTATATAATTCATAAAGTTCAGATGTCTTCAAAAACAGTACAAATGAAAATTTTATTTTAAAGCTTGGAATCATAGAAAATCCTGAATTGGCAGGGACTCAGAAGGATCATCGAGTCCAGCTCCAGGCGATGCACAGGACAACCGCAAGGGTCACACCATGTGCCCGAGAGTATTGTCCATTGTCTAAGCTTCTTGAACTCTGTCATGCTTGGTACTGTAACCACTTCCCTGGAGAGTGCATTCCAGTGCCCAACGACTCTCTGGGTGAAGAACGTTTCTCTAACATCCAACCTCCCCTGATTCAGCTTCAGGCCATTCCCTCGGGTCCTGTCACTGGTCACCACAGAGAAGAGATCACTGTCTGCCCCTCCTTTTTCCCTCATGAGGAAGTTGTAGACTGCAATGAGCTCCGTCCTCAGTCTCCTCTGCTCTAGGATGAACAGACCAAGTGACCTCAGCCCCTCCTTGTAAACCTTTCCGTCTAGACCCTTCCCCATTTTTGCAGCCCTCCTTGGATTCTCCAATAGCTTTAAAACCTTCTTATATTGTGGTGCCCAAAACTGCACAGAGGACTTGAGGTAAGACCAAACTCTTCTTTGTGCTGTATTTTCTTACTAATAATCTGGCTTTCTCTAGCTTAATACAACCCAAATATATTTTTTTGTGGTTTTTTTAAGATACTTCATGCTGACGAAAATCTTCATAGGTGGTCATTTGCTGTAGAAGATAATCTCTGTATCTCAGCTGTGCCAAAAAGCATCAAAAGACTGGGGATGCCGAAACAACATCTTTAGAAAACACTCCTCACCTTTCCTCATAAGAAACCAAACCCAAAGACTCACAATCAAATCACTCTTTTTCTCTAGAGGTATGTAATTATTTCTTTTGTGGCAACAGGGAGATAAAAGAAGAGAACGACTAAGCGAGATTAATCCAAAGGTAAATTCCAGTGCTTCTTCCCTGGGATGTCAAACACGTCCCACCTCTCCACCCTATTATCAACTCTTTCCTTCAGCCTGAGCCATCAAAAACTTCTTTTTTTTGCTTGTAAGCAGAGAGAGATATGGCACTCAACCTAAGAAACCAAAAAGCATACGGATCAGAGCACTAAAAATCTAGTTACAGATACTGCAGCTTTCATCTCTTGCCTCATGTTATCACAAAATCTACACTAATACCAGTAAAATATGAACCTTCACAGACACCTGTCCACAGTGGGCAATTGTGCTATGTTCACTCATGTAAGGACTGAGAGCTCTTGCCCATAACCAGTAGACAGATTTTAAATCAAACTATCTCACTGTTAGATGGTAACAGTTGCTTCATACCATTCTAGTTAACATGCTAAATCACACTGCCACTTCCTAATGCACAGCCTTCAGAAAGGATTCTGGAAAATTTATGATTTTCCCCCCCCCACCTGATTGATTTACCAGCTAGGAATACATCTGTGAATTCTCATCTACATCTCATTCCTCTGTGAAGCACAATACAAAGTCATGGTGGAGAGTAGATAAAATAAACAGATGGCAGATTCCCAACCGGTGAAATTTGCCAAATCACCACATGTATTCAAAAGAAGGAAAAAAAAAAATCAAAATATGAGAGAAGATAAAAGAATTACAGAAAGAAAACAGAGAAAGATCTGCACCTAAAGGAACCCAAAGCAAAGATGTTACTAACATTTTCATTCTGTAACCAAGGTTGGTATTTGGTAAACACATTAGTATCGCATTCTGGAGCAGTTTATTGATACCTCCTTGTTACTTACCTTATCACAATCCCCATTCTTCATTTGTTTATCAGTTTTGTTTTGCTTTATTGGACTTTTCACTTCTAAAATCTGGAAAAGAAAGAAAATCCTGTGAAAATTAAATGTATCATTGGATACAATGACATATGGAAAATTCTGCTATAATTTAATAACACAAACACAAAATTGAGATTTTCATTCTTTAATCCATATAACCTACTCATATTTTGCAGAATAAAAAGTAACTTACAGCAGAAAATGCTGAGGTACTGGAAGGACATGATAATGATACTATTAATCCTTAAAAGAAGTTAATTTCATGTCATTTAAATCCTTCTCAACACCTTTTTTCCTAGGTTTTCCATGCTGGTAGGATAAGAGGTGTGATTTGGCAAATATGAAATGATGCTGAGCATCTCTCCAGTACCTTTGAAAGGTCACATTATCACTGTACTTCTCCTGTTCTTTTTTTCCCTCCCAATGCTATCTCTTTTCTTTGACAAGAGAGGTTTTGAAACAGTCCTTGAAAAGACCACGTGTTATAACTGACAAAGAAAGTGACTGACAGTAATTTCTTTTGCATTTATATGGCACCCTTCCTTCAATGCCACTCAAATCCATTTACTGGCATGTATACAAACCAAGATTGCTTCATCTGGTAGTGAAACAGAGTCAACAAGAACATGTCAACAAGCAGCAGGACACCATGCTTAATTTGAAACTTTTAGGACTAAAGACAGGAATATTTTGGGGAAAAAGAATGGTTGATTGTTCTTTCAATTCTTTTCCACAAAGAACACTTTTCTGAAGTTCAAAAAACCCCACCATGTCATTCCTAACCTAGAATACAACCAGTTCTTCTGAAAAACATCAAAGAAAACTAAGTAATCACAGATGACGGGAGATTACATTTCACATTTCATTGTGAGACTAACATCACTAGCACTAGCATCACTCTAAAACCATACTCAACAGCCACAACACAGGACAAAACTTAGCAAATAAAACAAAAAAATAAGGCCTGTAAGAACAAGTCGTCTAGAACCCTCACTGACATTTTTCCCCATGTCCTCTTTCGTTTGTATTTCTTTGGTATAAATGACTAAAAGGCATATATGCTCCCTAGGCTGACCAGCATCTTCAAAATACACCTGGCAGACAGCTATTTCCCTATCCAGAGAGTGTCTGCAGAGTTGAGATAACCTTACATATAGATTTACTTAGCCAAGAGTGATGCACGGTCAGAATCAAAACATGCATTTTTGAAGAATAATTCTAGTACTTCTATTCAACACCCCCTGGGGTTACTGCTTTGTAGGCCAGTAGAAGAAATGTTTTGTCTTGAAAAAAAACAAACCTAACCCTACAAAAAACCAGACCTCTAGTCATAGATCCAGTACCTTTTAGGTGTTTTTATTGTTTTCGCAGGCAGAAAATTTTTGGTTTCAAATAGAACCTTACCAAGAACACAGTATATTTGAAGAAGTTGCTTTCTTATAGTTCTCTTGACGTGTAGTTAAAATCTAACATCTTAAAGGCTCTTTTTTAGATGAGATACAGCATTAATCACATCTGAGGAAGCTTATACAAATACTAACTCTGTCTTACTTCTTCAGTTCTACAAAGGAACTTAGTCAACACAAACATGATCTCATCAGTAAAAGCTATCATCCTGGCAAGCAGCACTACACTACTAAGAAAAGATTTCAAATGTGGTTATGGTCCATACAATTTGAATTCTCACAATGCTTCCCGAAATTTCCAATTTGCAGCTCGATTATAAAATTTAGCTCAATTATGAAATGGAAGAAGGCGTGCGACATTCAATTTTAGCTGGCATACAGCTATTGTTTGGAGTGTCTAATGTGAAGGCAGACCTTCTATTAGATCACCAAAGGGCAAAGAAACACAAAAGATGTGACTGAGTGGACTGCTGATATTGAGACTTACAACTACTTAACAATTACACTGGCTCTGTGGAAGTCTAATTGTTACACTTAAAAAGTGTAACAATTACACTTTTTTTTAAGTTACACTTAAAAAGCCGTAGGCAGGTTTTTTATTTTTCTTGGGCTTATGTGTTCAGTAAATGCAGTACTCTTCATTCTCATAGCTAGCTTTTTTCCCTCAAGACTCTCTCTTAAAAACTTGTAAGTTTTGTATACATAACTTAGAAAAACCTACAGCGCTTCTGGTAGATAATAAGAATATTTTCTGGACATTGAATCACCTTCTCTCTGTTCACAAAGTACTTCCTAGTTTGTTTTTTTTTTTTCCCCACAGTATATTTAAACTTAGATAACATGAATAATAATATTTTGGGTTTGTACTATAGCCTGTATTGGAAATCTTAATAGAAAAACCAGAACAAGTAAATAATATCTGCTAGATAACTGAAGCAGTTATAGAGAAGAGATATAGAAAAGACTCACCCATGAAACTCACCATCTAAACCACAAACTTTTGTTAGTACATGTAGATACTATCCTAACTATATGAAAACTGTAAGCAGCCATTTATTGCCAGTAAGTGTCATGACAGCTTTGTGTATGATACAACTGGCACTGGGAATGAATTATGGCTCCTTAAAATAACTGACAAATGGTGCATTTTATTTTGTAAAGAATATAAGCTTTTACACTTAATTTTTATATTTACAAAGTCTTACTTACTGGGGGTGAGGTACCTCCCAAACACTAACTCTCATTTGTCCCTGAACTATTTTGCAGCTCTAGGTAGCTCAATTTCTTTTCTTTGAAAAACAAAACTGCCCTACCTCAAAACTGTCCTATCTCAAAAATAACAACGTTAGCTCTTACAAATATAGAACAAGTACTCTGATGCAAAGTAAAAACTATTGTGTCTTCTAGTGCAGTAAAAAATACTGTACCTTTTCAGATAAACACTGGTGGGGGAAAGGGGAAGAGACGAATCAATAAACTCCTGAGCTTCATGTGAACTGTGTCTACCGCTAACACAAAGCCAAACTGCATTTATGAATCCTGACTTTACCTGGCTGTTGCTGGTTTTCAGTAGAGGTGGTGCTGGTTCATGCCGGAGCGGTGAGGAAGCCGAGCTGCTATCACTGTCACTGCCGTCACTCAGACTAACCCTGCGGGATAAAAGGAGCCAAAGCATCACACCTGCAGACAAAGGGCTGTCAACTGGGGTGAACCAACCTTGGCCTTGGAGGTAGGGACTTACAGTGACCAATCCCTTGCTAAGCAAGCTATCGTTAATCAACGTCACGTGGAAGAGAGGCATCAGAGCAGGGCTGCACTCTGGAAAAAGCTCTTCATAGCACAAAGAAGGAGGCTGCCTGTCTGCACTTGGCTGAGATGAACTGTCCAGTTAACAGCAGCTAATGTCACAGAAATGGTTAAACGCCTGTAAAACTAAGCTGCTGCTCCCTATCTTGGTTCACAGCTATGTCAAAGAAGGAAAGTGGTCTTTAGGGATACTTTTCTGCTCTTCTAAAAGCGTTCTGAACAGCTGTATTTCACACCTGAACACGTTTTACTGGGAAGTTCCTTGTTTATTGTCAAAATAACACATTTTTTCCTGATTAAAATTTAAAAACTTAGCATCTCAGGAGAGGTCACATGAAAAAGTCCAGTTCCTAGGCAGTTTCACCCTTCATTTACTTAGAAACAACAGAGAATATTGTTTTGTTGGAAAAAAAATTAGTTATTTGGGATAAAAAGAAGGTAGAGAAGCAATAGCTCTAAAGTTCCATTAAGAAACGGAAACAGAATCTCCACACTTAGAGACAAGTTAAGCTTGAAACAATCCTTTATACAATCACTGACACCAACAAGTTCTCAAACTGCTAGTCATCTTGGTCTTTTTCTCCTTGATTCTAGCTGCTAAAGTACACCAGAGAAGCAGCTGACATTCATTGAAGCTTTCCTATTACCTCCCCATTTAAGCAGTAGCTGACAATGGCACTCAAGTGCTGTGCACTGATAGAAACACCCTCTGAATTGCATAAAGAACCTAATATGAAAAGTGTTTGAGAGAGACAATTTCAAGTTTTCCATAACCTTGATCACCATTTGGATGGAGCTTCAAGGTGCCTGAAGACCAGATGAATTTTGGAATGCCCTCTGAAGGTTGCAGCGAGGATGCAGAAGCTTTTTTAAAACTAAAGGTTTTAAAAATTTCTGTGACAGATGCATGCTTTACTTTCTGATGCACTTTTACACATTATCTACTGCATGCAGCACAGAATTTACTTGAAATCCAAATTTCATTGATTTGGATCCAATTTAAGAACCTATTCTAAAACTGGTAAGCAGAGAGGTCTTGCGACTATGAATAGAATAGCTCATTCAACAGTTGAAGGACAATTTTCTCTAATTTAGGCCAAAGAGTATTTATGATTCCTCCTCTCAAGTCACAATGGCATGAAATCAAGTTAAGTCAAACAAATGAGGATCATCGTAACCGTATCGATTAGTACAGAAAGAGTTTGTATCAGGAGTGGCTAGTCCTTTTAGTTTTTAAAAGGGGCTCTTTTATGTGCAGATGCTTTAGAAAGAGTCTGAGTTTTCTGCCCATTTGCTACTCAGCGCTCTTTGAGAACATTAGACCTCACCTTGTTACTAACAAGCACTAGATGTCTTGGTCAGCAGGTTACTTTGCAATCAGAAGACACTCACCTGCGATTCCTGCTTCCTCCTCGTGTATTTACAGGTTGTTCCAACTCAGAATCATTGTCCTTCTCATCTGCTTCATCTGATTCATCTTCATTATCATCTGAATGCAGATCTTTCATTATAGACCTCAACGGACCTGAAACAACAGAGACAATAAAATACGATGAAGTTCACTTGGCAGTGTTTTGTGCAATTCATCCAGCTTTGAAAACTACCTTCCCCATACAGTGTTGAGAGAGGAGAGTCTTAAACATTAAACAAATGAAGTAATGCACTGGGAGCTTATACTGCAGGGACCTATCCACTTACCCATGAATGTCTTACTCACATGAGCAACTCAGCTTCAACAGACTTACTCATGACAGCAAAGTGACTCGTATGTTCAAGTGTTAGAACAATTTGCACTCTGGACCACAGGTGAAGTAAGTAAAACACTGTCATGACAGGAGAAATTGACTATGAATGTATAATTGCTAGAAGCATGCTTCTTTTGCATTGCTGGGGTTCAGTATTTTTTGCTTTCTCAAAGGGTATTATATGCGAGTAAAGATCTACATGGACATATTGATCAGTACTAGTACATTTGTTACGTTAATCCGTGTACTAGATTGGTTCTAACAAATCATTCTGACTAAATTGTACTGGACAAGGCAGTCATTTTGTCTTCTTGCTTTTTATATATTTAACTTCAGCTGTTCCCATTATTTCAGGGTCAGTTTCAAGCCAAGCAAGCACTTTGCCAATGTTGGTAAGTACAAAGTGCATCAATCCCACCCAACCCCACGTTATCACTTTTCTTGAATTAGCAAGAAGGTACAAAGCTTAACTTGCTCACAAAACTGCATTAAATTCAGTTTGGGTTTTGATTTTTACTCTTTTTGCTGTAAGAGTTACAGAAAGAAGATACGTCTAATAGATCTGGGAAATGTAACACTACAGCTACTTGAAATAAGAATGGGCAAAACCAGATTAGAAGAGGGAAGGAAGAAAAACATCCTGCTGCCCACAAGACATTCAGTATGTGAAATATAGCCCATCTGAGACATGAAGCAGAAAGTAAAAGCAGCAGTGATGGCTGTAGGAACAGCAGTTACTATTACGGTTGTGTAATTCCTTCAGACAAAGAAACACAAAGTACTACCATGAACAAAGTGAGCCTGAGATGAAGCTTTCAACTCTTTATTAGCTGATGGGGAAACTGAGTCAAGGAGTGTGCTCCCTGGTCACTGCCAGCAGAGAAGGTAGACATCTGTCAGTCATACTCATAACAGGGACAGTGTTCCCTTCATGGGAAGAACAGCTTTATGGACCGTTCCAGATGTAGCAAAGTTCAGGCCATAGGCATTTTGACTAGTTTTGTCCAAGTGACTTCAAATGATTTATCACTAAGGCTGCACTAGAACTTTTGTAAATTGGCACAGTTTGGGCAGGCTCAGAGCAATGAACCTTTTCTCCGTTTTCACATCCTAAAGAAGAAAACCAGATGATACTGACGGGCAAATGCCTGGTTGACCAGACATTTGTAGAGGTGACAATGGAAGGGGAGCTACATGGAAGTGCTTCTTGTCCATGCACCCACTGCTGATATGTAGAAGCAGCTGAGCTGTGCTCCATTTTCTGTCCCTGTTTGGATCTCAGGCAGACAATGCTCAGCTATTTGCAAATAGCAACTTGCAGTCTGACTGAATAACTCAGCTTCTGACCCTTGAAGGAGAGAAAGGGCTTTTATAGCAGCAGAAATAAAAAGGAACTTGGACTCCTGAGATACATCCATCACAGACAGCCCCACAGGCATTGAAAAACCTGTCATTCAAACAAGTTCTCACTTAGTGTAGGAGCATGTCTGAGAGTCTGAAAAGGCACATTGCTAGCTAACTTTTCAGCAGACTCTTCTAAGAATCAGCAAGGCATTTTAATTTTTAGGTCTTTTGTTTCTAGCATGGATAGCAATTTTCTGCTCCTTGCTAACACTTACTTTAAAAATCTATAACAACCTTTTTAAGGGTTGGAAAAGTTGTTGCCTTCTAAGAGATCAGAATAGTGAAGGAGAAACTGAAAATTAGGAGCTGCCCATGAGCATGTTTTCTTGGTGAGGAAACACAGAAATATCAAAGTAAGCCCCAAGGACAGAAGAACTGGAAGAACCTCAGGTTAGCCCACTGCTCATGCAAAAAGAGGTGAAAAAATTTCATGCTGTGGTTTTTTGACACTTGAGTGAGCACTGGAGTCTGAGTGCAAGAGAAAAAGAACAGCCCTGGGAAGTAACTTCTAGTTATGGGAAAAAGCATGGCTTCTGACCAGAGCACAACATACAGCATGAACATACCACAGTATGCCTGGTGCTCCATACCTTTGATATGCAAATTCATGGCCTGGGCAATGAACATGCTTAGTTAATTTGGGTTTCTGGAACTCCCAGAAAGAAGCAGGAACCACTTTTTACCGTGGCAAAAAAAAAGGTGATGTATATACCATTTGCACTTCAGAGCTGCTCACATCAGAGGACAAATCTATTCTAGAGAAGGTATAAAGAACTAAGAGACAATCTGTGATATGTCATACATATGATCCAGAAGAGATGGACGGGACCAGTCCACTCAGAAGAAAACACTAAGTCAACAGGTTTTTTGCTCAGCCTAAGATAAGAGATGCAGAAATGGGTATCGAAGTCTTTTGGTTTGTAATGGACAGTTCACACCACTAAGGAGCTTTTCATGAGAACAAAAATGGGGGTTCAGCAGGAAGTGTATCTGTTTATTTTTAGGTAAAAATCAACTGCCTGAAGCCAGTCATTACCACAGTTCACTTCAGCTCTAGTTTTCTTTCACATGGAGTAACACTGCCAGAAAACATTAGAAAACCAGTACCAGTCACCTACAGAAAGGCAGTAGGACAGATATGCCATTATGCGTAGATTTATTTAAAAACAGTCTGCCTGAGGACTAATGTATTGTCATAATCTTAAATCAAGTCTACCATTGAGGAATATAAATGGATAAAGCAAACAATTTTGTTTAGTCAACGGCTGCTTTTTTAATGCTCCTTACCCAAAGAACAGAACAAAAGCTCATTAAGAATGTATCAGTTGTACAATCTTATAAACCAGCGAAAGAAGCCAACCAGGAACTAAGTAGTTTAATAGATCATGTAGAATGAATCTCAACTTATTTACAGAAAACATGCCTTGGCAAGGCCTCCAAGAAGAAAAATGCATTCTTCACTGAGTTTCAAGTAAACTGAAATTATTAGCCAGAAAACCAAAATGCAAACTTTAAGTCTAAACTTCATCCTTCCCTGCCACGTATCTGAAGTAAACACTGTATACTCTTTAAACTTCCCAATAGTATGGGACGATCACAGCCTTTGAAAAGGTCTACATAAACACATCTGTGGGTTTCTGTTGGCTGCCCATAGGAAGCCACACTCTTCCAAGGCTTCAAGTGGAGCCAGGTGCCATGTTACCTAACCCTGCAGAAGGACAACTCAGAAACAGAAGCTCTTTTGGGTTTAGCATCTGTTAAGTGACTGGCATGTATTTAGTCCTTCAAAACAACCAACTTTCACACCCTTTTCTCAGACTCACAGTTTCTCCTTTTATTTTGCCCTTACAGCCACATCTGAAAACAACCTGAGGAAAAGTCTCTAAATCAAAACTGTGGCCAGTTCAGGCAGTGAAACACAGAAGAAAAGACATAATGAGATGCCACGAGTTCTGTTTTTATTGGCCCCTTCACTTCACACATTCCTTTCAATTTCTTTTCCTTTATAGGTACCTTGTTGTCTGTTGTTTTGAGATGGTGTAAAACTGGAACTGGAACTGGAGCTCGAACTGGCAGGACTGGGCTGTTCAGACTTGAAAGGAAAAAAAAAAGAAAATAAATAACATTTTAAGAAACATTTTTTTGCCTAAAACTCTTACAGTTATTTACTGCCTAAAGCATTTTGTCAAGAACTGTGAGGCCAAATAATACTTAAAGACCTTTATTTCAGGTGTCAGTGAGGCAAACATTGTGGAAATCACTACTGCACTCACCATACATACACACTACTACATCATGTCCAGTTCTTCGCTAAAGCCTAACAGGAAGTTTCCAATGCCTTTTTTGAAAGACTATACAACTTGAGAGCCTAAATGAGTTTATAATAGACCTAAGGCATGTCTGTCATTGTCATACTGTAGATGCAACATTTTTCAAATTTGCAATGACATCATGGAATTGAAAACAAAAGACCTGAGCAGACCACAGTAAATGCCAGAAAAGCTCAGATAGCTTTCTTTCATCTCCCTTAGAAAATACGTCTTACGATAGGGATTCGATTTATGCTGTTATTGAGTTTCTGCTAATCCTAACACTTTCCATATGTATCAAAACTCTGCAGATTGTAAAAGTGATTGAACTAGAAAGTATACCTTGTTACAAAATTACCTAGAATTTACCAATTACAAAAGGGAACTAAATTTTTAAAACAGAGTTATTAAAACCAGTGTATATTATTTAACAAACAGTTCTATAAATTTTTTTCTACTATTGTTTAAACCGTGTAAGTTTCTCTTTAAAATTAATGAGAAAGTCCTATTACTTCGTCTAAAAATTTCTGTATAATTTTGCTCAGTGGTTATGGCTTATGAGGGCAATATTGAAGAGCCTTGCTTCCTGCTGCCAGGTTGCATGTCTCTGTATACTTTTTGGCTGTTTTCTAGACTCAGCGGTACATACTTGCACACTCATCTGTGTACATCAGACAAAGTATGAATCTCGTATATGGGCAGAGGTGATGCTAACAGAGAACATAAAGCACAAAAGAAGTGGCCATTCAGAAAGAACAGTGAAAATCAGATTAGGAAGTAATGGTCTAAACATCTACTATTGAAAATAAAACCTGCTTACACTAAGTTTTATACAACCATGTTATCATGATGTGTTATCCAGGCTAACAAACATTTTCTGACTCTCCTTGCTGTACAATATCCCTCATGATGAAGATAGAACTAAGCTGTTCTCAAAAAGACAACAGAGATATCCAGTCTGTAAAACTCAATTTCCATGCACATAGGCTACCTAAGCCTAACCATTGCTTTTTCTCCATAAATCAATCTATTGTTGCCCTTCATAACAGAGCAGGCAGATTTACTGCCTTTTGTTGCCTTTTCTCACCATGAGAGATAGCTATTTGGGCAACAGAATGCTTGAGAAAAACACCATTAACGTCTGCTCTCCTTAATCAACACCAGCTCCAGTTCTCACAGACACACAGTCAAAATACAAACTCTGTACCTGACTGTGTGGGTATAAACCACTTGTGGTATATACTGAATCAACCCTGTGCAAGAAAATCCAACCCAACCAACAACACAACCCACTTCAGAGTACTGAGAGAGATTCATACATGGTCCACAGCATCAGACCTTTTTGAGACACTGCAGCATCACTTGACACTGCTCCAAAAATCAAGCACTTGGTTTTGAAAAAGCCTTTTTTTCCCTGAGTTTCTGTAAAATCATACAAGATTTTTAGCTGTAAAATAATTATGATAATATGAAACAGACCACAGTGATGAAGAACAAGAGTCAATGCAAACTTTAAAGACATCAGCAAAGTAAGTTCAGTCTTCCAGCTTCAGGCTACTCTTAAACATCTGGTTTATCCGTCAATTTCTGCTTCTTGCAGCAAAATTACTAGCTGAGAACTGGTTTCTGCAGATTTCCATTAACTGTATTTTTCCTTTATTAGTTTCAACATGAACTTTAACTTATCTAAAATCCATTGCCTTAAAAAAACAGCAAACACTAAAAGACTATCATACTTGGCTTAAGATACTTTCAAGTGCTAAAACTCTAGGAAGGAAAAAAACCATATAGGCTCAGACACTATTTCCCATTAAAACTTCACTAGTTCCTTTTTGAACCCGTTTACCCGAAATGAAAAAAAGGGAAAAGAGCTAGCCTCATTCACATTTTAACACATGAAAATATCAGAGAAATTGCTCAGTGTCAAAACTTTCTCCCAGCTTTAAGTAATTGAGTCAGTATCACAAGAATGAAAGAATATAAATACATGTAAAGTTGTATCTTTTCCTGGTAAAAATTTTGCTCTGCTTTAGCAAGATCACTTTGAGAAGTGAAACCCCAGAATGCCCTAATGAAACATATATGATCATCCTTACACATTCAAAAAACGTTCCTAATAACTCTTGAAACAATTTACATTATTTCCTTAAGCAGCCTATCTGAAAATTTATTCCAAGAAATACCAATTAGCATAAATATTAAAGCTGTTAAGTATTGGAAATGAAAGCTACATTTTTTGACTGAGAAATCTGGGTGAGACTGCACCCAGAGGAAACAGTTGCTTTTAGTGTAAGAATGAATATTATTAACAGAAAAGACTTGCCTTTTCAGAAGAACTAAAAATATGCCTTCCATATATGAATATGGATTAGTGCCAACAGCACCCGTGCCTCTAGTTAACAGAGGCTGTCTTTTGTCACTTAAGCAATTCTTTTTGACAGTTTTACAGGCTCTTATCCCAAGGACTTAGGTATTTATGGCTTTACTCACTTGGGCTTTCTACTCTTATTCACTGGTTCCTAATCATCAATTTTTTTTTTTTTTAATGAGTCTGAAATTAGCTAAAGGGTGTCTTTTGACAATAAAAGCTTAAGACAGTATCAGCAAAGAGCTCCTCTCATATGGCCTTTTCCTGTTTTACCAGTTTTCTCTTTCTACAGACAAGCTAAGGAGACTTTGGGCCCAAATCATTCATTAGTGCAATGACCCGATATTATTTCTTGCATTTTTAGACAGTCTATTTTGTTTTAGTGCTCTCACACTGATGCACAGGAGACAGTGACTTCTTTACTAGGCCTGACTGAAAGATTCTGTGCTTTGAAACCGTTCAGCAAAAAAAGGCATTTTCCTTTGGCTCAAGTTTTCCCTGAAAAGGTACCTTTTTCACCAGTTTTAAATCACTTGGCTTCTGCCATTTCCAAATTCTTGTCTGTTTTTATAACTAGTTCAACAACTCACTCTTGAGCTGCAAACAACTTTCGGGAAACTCACCTGTTTATGACAAAGGACATAGACAGAGCTGTTTCTGTAATATTTCATGGTTGTCCTGATTTGTACAACTTCTTGGGGCTGCTGGTGCAGGGCCAGGAGCTGGACTTAGATGATCCTTGTGGGTCCTTTACAACTCAGGATATTCTATGATTCTATGACTCTAAAAATAACCCCCATAATTTCAAGCTTCTTATCAATTCTTACATTAAGAAATAAAGACATCTGTATGTGGATGACAATGATTTTTCTTGCCTTTCCCTGAACTGTGCTTGAAGGAAGCTTCCATATGGTTTCTTGAAGCAAACATTATGTGGGGTAGCAATATCTTATTTCATATCAGCCAGTCTACGTATTTCCTATTTTTTATGCATAATAGTCTGAAGACCTTAAGTGAAATGTTGCAACTGTTTCCTCTGAACAACTGCACCAGATGAAGCAGGATTTGCATTTCCTTAGAGACCATCCTACTCAAATGTGTACCTAATTTTGAAAGAAAATCCTTTTCCTTCTACATTTACGTACATATTTTATCTTACCTTTATAAATCAAAAATAAATTTGAGACAATGCTAACATAAAAACTCAGAAATACTCAAGACTTAGAGAAGACTCATGCACAGGAGGCTGAGCTAACAAATGTAGATTAAAAAATTCTTTTGCAGAACACTGCAAGATTGTTCTGTAACCTGTCAGGTATTTTTGCTGAAAATATCTTACTGGAAAGTGTGGAAGACACAAAGTAAAGCAAGCAAAAAAGTACAGGAAGGAAGGTCAAGGTTTTTCATGTAGAACAGCTGAATACTACACTTGCCATGGATTTCACGACTACAAGACAATGAGTAAACTAAGGATAAAATAAACTAAAAATGTGTATGGTCACGTGAGTATGAACATGGTCCTTAAATATGAGAGGCAAACTGATGGAAGTTCTCATCAGATAACCCTAACCAAGAAGGATGAAGACTGTCCTGAATATGTAGGTAATGCTGGCAAAGACAGGGTTATATGAAGGCTTTTCAAAATCGCCACTAAACACTGTGCTATTTAGACCACATTTCCCAAAAACTGTGTGAAAAGACATCAATATTTGTGAGGAATTGATAAAGTATGAGCAGCACAACATGGAGAATTTAACAGCTCTGTATTCTATTCAAAGTCTGAATTATAAGGGAAAAAATGAGGCCAAATGATATAAGATGAAGATATGCTAAATAAATTACTTGTTTGAAGAAAATTGCTTATTTTACAAGCTCAGTGGCATGAAAGCCCTGTGATGAGAGAATGGTGACTGTCCATCTTTACTCTTTTAACTGTGTAAAGGCCAAATTAAGCTGACGAGCAATACTCAGATACTGATTTTCTGAGAGTTTGACTTAACATTTTAAACTTTCCCTTTGAGAACTTCCACATATTCTATACACAAAGCTCTCTGAAGCCAATAAAGGAAATGTGTTTTAGAAAGAAACCCTAACTTCAATTTTAGTACTAAATACAAACCAGAAAATTCAGTCTAGGTATTTAAGTCAAGGTGAGAGTTTAAGTCAACCAATCTACATCTTCTGTTCTAATGGTCTTAATAATGTTAGAAGATCGGTGGTAGCTGTTCTGGCCAGCCCGTACAGCTGCTATGTTGGAAGGCAAGATCTCTTGTTCTATTTTCTCCGCTGTCCCCTATGTTACGTATCGGCACTGAGAAGGGCAGACTGTTGATGAGAAGGGCAGAATGTTAGTGCATTCACAGTTCACTGTCTGGGAAATTAAACAGACAGTTTGCTATCACTTTTGGGGCAGCAGGAAGGTAGATCACCCAAATTCTCCCAGATCTGAGGTTCCAATGTTATAAATTCACAGACTCCCGTTAACTAAAGAAGCAGCTGGAGAACCATCTACATGGAAAACTGCTTTTAGGGGTATTATTATGCACTATGGTACATTTCTCAACCATTAGAAATTTGGTCTTCTCAGCAGGTACTCAGAGACTTTGCAAATTCACCACTGTTCCCCTCTATTCTTATGTAGGTCAAACTCTGTAGAACACTGACAGCGTGACCCTACACTTGCTATGTGGAAACTTTGTCAAGGTCATACAAATCAAGTAAATACAGACCTAAATATATGAAAAACAGCAGTTTTTTTTTTTTTCTGAAGTCATGCTGCAGAGTCCCCGTGCAATATCTTTGTTATTGCAGACTCTTGAACTCATGTCTTGGAAAATAAAATTGTTCAAAATTTCCCTGTAAACTACAGAGAGATCAAGTGCAGCTCTTTGTTGGCCCTGTCAGTTTTACAGCAAGCCTCATTGTATTTACTTTTCTCTCAAACTTAACTTCTGGGATTGAAATGATTATCTTAAAACCTCAGCTTTCATTTACTGTACATTCCAGTCCAGAAAAGCTGTGGAGAGAAAAATACAAAAATATATGCTGTACCCTAAAAAATTCTCAAGTCTCTAAAACAAGACAAAATAAAACTCAAACTAATTTTCAAAATGTCATAATTTTTAGCAAGTCTTGTGATACTGTAGACTGAAAAACGAATTTTAGATGTCATGTTTGGCAGCAATATGCTCTGTACACATTTTTCTCTATAGATATTTCTGAGGCATCTGGTAATATGGTTCCCGAACACTTGCTCTATGATAATATCATCATGAGTTTGTCTAGTAGTTTTCACAGAAGATCATCCATATCATATACACACAGACTGTATAACACTGATTCTCTGAGAAAAAAACCCATAGAACAGATTTCTATTGTCTTATAATTTTTTTACCATTTACAGATGACACATCTGCTTCCTGTAACTTTGCCTACACACGTACTTTTACAAAAAAAATACTACAAAAAGTAATACTCCTTTAAAGCTCTTATCTGTGCTTTTCTGATTTAAAGTTTTTGATAGTGTGATCTGAGTTTTACCTTAATAGTTTTGCATCTGTTTCATAAGACATAAGACTCTAATACAAAACAAAGAGAATCTCTTTCGAAAATAAGAAAATCTGATACTTGTTTATATTTAAACTACATTTCACTCCGGTTGTTCTAATGTAGTGCAATATATTCGTAATGTGATTGATAGTTATCTGAACAGATACCTTCACTATTAAATGAAGTCAATTGAATGAAGTTATTAAAAATACTTGGCTATAACTACATTATTTGAAATATTGGCTAAATTAAGATCTCATGTGGTAAAACCCAAATGAATCTTGAGTTTTACAGTGTTCAAAGGATCAAAAATGTTGTATATGGCACAAACAAATCAAGCTGAACTAAGCACTACAAAGTGCTTCCTTTAGATAAAATCATGATATTTAACTTGCAAAATTTTTTTGCTCCTACTGGTCCTCTCCCAAAGCAAGTTTAGGTCACCAAGAGTGGCTTCCCCCTTTGGCCTTTCCCTGAGTAACTTTGCAACTGAATTGTTGTTGTCTGGAATACTCGGACCGTGGCACTTTACTTGATGTTATTTTATTCTTCTTGTGGAAGACACAATGCAATAAGCACCATCTTGAAACTATATCCTTTTCATCTACAGAATCAAGCTGCATTGTAATAACTAAAATGCATTAAAGTAGCATGGGCAATTGAAAAATATCATTCATACACTGAAAAAACCTAAAATTGTCTCAGCATGTATCTACTTATTTTCTTGCCATGGTTTAGACTGTAATACTTTTGCAGCTGATAATTTGAATAACTAAACACAAAGAGATTACTGTATGTAACCTCCTCCCACTATTTAGATAACACCTAAAATGACCGCACACAGAACAGCAAAATCACTTGATTTACTTCTATCCTAATCAAAACTGTTTGCCAACTACGGTATTAAACAGCATAAATTTTGCCATGGTTTTCTGATTGGGGTAATCAATGCTGAGGCACTGATCCAGTTACTGCTGCCCACAGTTGCTGCCATCCCCTGAGGCGTGAGTAATCTCTCCTTGGGGAGCTCAGGCACCAGTAGAGCTGCCTGTTAACCTCAGCAACAAAACACAGCTCTGCTGCTGATGGGGTACTTATTATCAGTCACTTTTAAAGTCTCCTTTCACATCGCTCTGAGATGATGGTACAAGTTCTGCAGATATGTGAACAGATTCTGTGAAGTGCAAATAGCTCCATTTATCCTTATCTTCTAACTCTTCAATATGAAACACTAATTCCTACAACACAGGGCACCATTTCCACACATTTGGCAGATGGCTTGCAACACAGTAAGTACACAGTATGCAACTCCTTCATGAAAGTTCAGACATCCACAGCAAGAACAGATAATGTGTCAAGATAGTTTGGAAAACCCTACACACATCTTCTGGACTCAAGCAGCCCTATCTTACTGTGCTACAATATGCAAGGACCGTCACTTTCATTAGGACAAAGACAGCATTAATTACCAAATTTCCTGGTCCCTTCACAGCTGCATAATGTTACAACAAAGAAATCTGATCACCAAAGCTACATGCATCTATTTGTTTTCAGCCCCAATGGGAATGAATGGCATGAGATATTGCTGCTCAGAGAGAGGCACTAGAAACCCCACTAACATACCCAGTGCCAGAGGAAGCACAAAGTACATGTTTCTGTCCAGCAGACAAAGATTTCTATTTTCAAGGGAAGATGAAAGCCTGCTTACAGGCCTTCAACAGAAAATGCAGGGTTTTAATACCAACAGAGCTGGATATTTTACTCAAAGTGGTTTTGGGTATTTTGATTTTTGTTTTGGTTTGGTTTTTCAGTAGGAAAAAGCATGAAGTAATTAATTTTGCAACATCTTTTTCTAACAAAAATGTAAGCTGTACTGAGGTATTGACTAAGCCAAAACAGTACTACTGAGTAATGACTCAGAGAGTTAACACAAATTCACACCAACATTCTTAAACTAAGTGAATAATAGTTTTCCTATTGCCAGTGTGATGATGTAGAACCCCCTCCAAGGAGCACTCAAAATATTATTACACTTGGTTGCAGGCATGACAGTTTCTTTAAACAGCAATGGCTGCCTGGCATGCCTTGATTTTGCAGCGAAGGAGTGGATAATGTTGTCGAAAGGGAAAGGCAGCTGCCACACAGAGGGCAAGAAAGAACACTGCTGGCTTCACCTGCTGTCACTTATTCTCTGTAGCAGGCTCACATGCACACTTCAATATTGGAAGAACAGTGACACACTGGCACCAGCACCTCGAGTCTGGAGCAGGCACATGATGTCCATCAGAAGCATCCCTTGCCCATTCCAAGAGGGCCCCCAGCATCCCTCCACAGTGCCCAACACCCAGCACAACCCCAGGGCTCCACAGCACAGGAGGTGAACGGCAGTCCCTGCCTAATCAGCAGGCAATGGACTGTCATTCCTTCTGCACAGGCACGAGACAGGATGTACACTCACTGCAGTAGCGAGCTCAAGCAGCCTTTATCCTGTGTTGGTAAAATTTAAACTTCAGGGGATTATTGAGTCTTTTAAATGTAAAAATTAAGTTGTACACTTATGGTGTGTCCTGGAGAGTTCATGTCAGTCATCACCAGAGTACAAGCTTTTGAATGGGAAGTGCTATGAAAATTATGTAATGAATTTCATGGGGAGTTTGGCAGCAAACTTTTAAAAATACATGAGTAAACCATGCCATTTTTGCCCCCCTGCCCCAAAAGAACTGTAAACTTACTGGTTCCACATAAAAAAATAAAAGGGAATAAAAGCCTTGAATAAATCTAACTATTATAGATAAAATTCCAGCTGATAACTAACAGCTGTTGGATTTTATTTTAAATATGTGCAGCCATTCTTCTGGATCACAACATAATTTATATTTTAAGTAGATAAAGCAACTTCAAAGTAACAAAATCTCTATCAAGAAGATCTCACCTCATTATGATTAAAATAAAATATCCTGTCTTTAATATTTTAATATTTTGACTGCAATCCATCTTGGTCTCTCGAAATTGTCATGACTTTACTGGACCACAGACAAATTCTTTTTTTGCCACAAAAGCCCCCCAAGAAATTAAAGTGTTGGCATTGCACATACCCAACTATAATCCCTACTTTCTGCAGGATACCAGGTGAACAGGATTTTCCAGTGCTGAAATATAGGAAATACGGCCCCAATTCAAAACTGCATTTATGCAAATATCTGAGTTAATTCACATGAGTAGTCCCAATGAAGCAGTTGTAGCCAACACTTGCAAACAAACTAAAATACCAAAGCCTGCACTAGTAGCTTAATAATGACTAGTGTTATTTCTGTGGTCAAAATGTGACATTGCCTAAAAATGAAAAAAACCAAACAGCCTCAATACCCATGACTTTGCCTCAAGAACACAGTATTTCCTGGCTCTCACAAGATTACTTTTACTAACTGAACACTTGATTATATCTAGATAGTTTCTCTCCACTGCTTTATTTCTAAATTCTTAATATTTTTGTAAGCCAGTGATTTCCAAACACACACTGGTAACAAAAGTACCTCAGTTTAACATTTGAGCTTGCTGCCCAGAGGATCTCTACTTGTTTATCGTGCTGCTTCCTCACCCAGCAGTAGTTCATCTCACCACATACAGAGTAGCCTAATATGCACTCAAGGTTTTGTGAGTGAGGCCAAAGCATTTTTCACTTCATAGTAATACCTAATTAAAATAGGCAAAGTATAGCAGCTGAATGGTGCCATACTACAGTAGATGCTGATGGCCACAGAGCACACATGTGCCTACTGCCACTTCTCTAAAGAGGTCTGATTATCTTTGGCCACTATTTCTCTCTGAACATGTATCTGGGAGGAACTACCTTGGACTGTACAATATTTACCTGTTTGTGACTATTGAACTACCTCATCGACACAAGAGTACTATGGCAACAATACCACATGAGTGGCTGGCACGATTTTAAGAGCAGCATTAATTCCTGGACTAAAAGCAGAAAAAAACGCATTAAAGTATCAAGCAAAAAGTAAAGATTGTAAGAATAAGACAGGTTGCAAACCCACAGGGCCCAGTCTGCAGTGAAGGACATGATCAGTATTAACTCTGTTCTGCATCATTAAACATCTCGAGAGCCATAGTTTCACAAATAAAACCTATCTTTTTTTTTGACTTCTTTGGTAACTACATGAAAATGGCATATGAGCTCTATCTCTCTACTGTTACTTCTGACTTTGGCTCAGGGTCCCGGCAGAAGGTAGGCTTTTTCAGCTAACAGGGGCCTGGAGGTTTTACAAGACCAAGGGGGTTTTCAAAATGTTCTTCCACTTTTGTAATAGTCAAATAAATACATCATGTGACGGATTGAAAGTGGCATTTTATGGGTTCCTTTATAAAGGTACTCACAATCTAAGACTGCTTTAGGACATGCGAGCAGGTACTTAAATACAAAGGCATAGTCTATGTGATCACTACTATATTTTCATTGTTCTGTAAAGACCTTCCTGAGAAGGAACTGGGATTTTTTCCCAAAGGCAAAAGACCTGCTAATGTACCCTGCTCTGAATAACTGAAACTCCTTACCCCTAAGCGGTCATTTTGCTAGCATGCATTTCTGCTCAGATTGTATTTCCATAAGTTTTGACATGCCAAAAGGCTTCTACTATTACTCATGCACTGACATTTACCAGCAAGAAGGAAAAAAAAACAATACATACCAGGAGCAAAAGAATCACACCAGAAGAAATTCATCCAACAGAGACACACGGACTCTGAAAAATCCACCAAACCACTGTAATGCATGGCAGACTTACAGAGTTGTTATTCAGTTCACTACAACTGGAGATACACCGAGAATGTTTGTTAATACCTGAACAGGTATGTACAATCTGCCTTATCTCCTTTGTGTCTTCCTGGTGCAGCAACTTCACCAAGAGCCATGTAACATTTTTTCCTCCCTACCCGGTCAAGCAAAACCAGTATAATCAAACAAGAAGTATCAGAGCATCCCTTCTGAAAGGGGTCCACAGCTCAAAAGGGGCAGCTCCAACCATAGCAAATGCCTCACTCAGATCCAAAATTCCATATTTCTCCATCTCATACACCAGCTTGCAGCTCACACAAATATTACAAGAACATCAGCATATTTCAGACTGGAAGCAAAATCAAGGTCAAGTTCTTTTTTTAATCATGTTGCTGCACTGTCCTACACAGGAAGCAGAGGTGTTTGCTTTTCGTTACATACAACCTTTCATTAACTAAAATATCATGTCATTGAATTTAAAAGCAAAATTTTTGAGTTTTGAAGTGGACTGTGTTAATATACCTATGCCTCAATAAAACCACAAATCTGCATGCTTTCCTTCTGTACTCTACATTGCATGCTTCATACCGAAGCCAGTAAAACAGTTTTTCAGCCTTTATGTGTGATTTCTAAATGAATTAGTTCATAGGACCTAAAAAAAACCCCACACTCTTTTGAACATCTAGTCTATCACTAACACTGAAGTCCAACACACTTGAAATCACAGATATATTTGAAAAGTGATACTTAACAAAACAACATGAAGAGAAATGCAGACACTTGTGTCACTTGACAATAGCTCAAAGTAAACAGAAAAACAAAATTAAAATAAATGCAGCAGTAAAATAAATAATACAGTGTATGCCAAACAGACTACCGAGGGATGACCGTACCTTGGTCTTTGAGTCACACACAGAAAGGCTACTTAACAAGGGCAGAGGGTTTATCACTAAGCAAGGGTGTGATTCCCTTTATTTCCCACTGAATTTTACAGAGGCATTTGAAGCTCAAAAAGGGACTGACTACAGGACACCAAAGGACAGCGTCCAGCTTTCTGAAATGCCCCCGAGGCAACAGCATGCTACCCTGTCTGGATTCTGAAAGCCCGAATTTCAGGGAACAGCTCAAAGGGAAAATGAACCATTGGCAGACACACTTAACTAAATGAAAAAGAATGCACCTCTCTCAGAGGGTGCTATACCTCTACATCCTCTACTTCGTGAAGGCAAAGGCCAGTCTGAATCCCCAGAACTAGGTAGAGCATTATGCCAGTACTGTGAGGGATTGAGTGCATTCTGCTTTTCTGTCTGAAATTCAAGCCCATTGATTGATATGATACACCCCACCTCAATTCACTGAACTGGGGCTGTATCCAAAGGAATCAGGAGAGCAGCAGCACTGCCATCCTGTAGCACCTACCCAGTGAAACAGCACCTCTGTTTAATGATGCTCATAAGATTTCTTTACCACAGGGACTTCTCAGAATGTCATTCTGATTTTAAAATCCTGAACCTTGCCTTCACAACTGAGAACTGATAATGGACCACTCTTAACTTTGAAAACCATCTTATGTGTGGAGCAGCAACAGTAAGAAACTTATTTTTGCAGGAAGTTCTACATTCTCCATTGCACCTTTTAATACAAATTTATCATGTTTTATATGCAAAGTTATGCATATGAGCTAATACCAATAAAAAGAACAGTCACGATTTTGGAATGTGTGTTTCATCTCTTACTCCATACAGTGAAGACACTTCAAAATTCATAGCAAAGTTATTAATAATTTCATTACAACAATTCATACAGTATTACTACATTTGCACAATGCTATAAATGTAACTTGAACTAGAAAAAATGCACCTGACTCAAAGTTATTACTTTTGTGGTATCCTAATAATTTTCTTTTAGGTATTGATTTATAATGTAATTTGTTATATCTAACCTAAATTTACTGGATTGGCTATTGTGGTTTTGCTTTCTTAAAGACACTTGGGAATAAATCTGGTTACTCTACTACCAAATATACTCCCGAATAATGATACATTATTTGTTCATCAGTGCTACGATACCCACCACTGAAACTATACCAGAGTAAGAAGTAACATTTGACTTGATGATAATATGATAGCATATTATTATGCCAGGACATGCCACTAAAGAAGCATTTTGCCAGCTACAGGCAAGTATGTTGGTTAGCATCATGAAGCCTTGACAGGTCTGAAATTACTGCTACTGCATAGAAAAAGCATTGTCATATTTTCGCTTCCATTACTCTCTACGTAACATTGCAACGTCTCACCTTTTTTTCTTCTTAATATGATTATATTTATAGGATATACTCTTTATGGATCTAGCTGTAAAATTTCCTGAAACACTTAGAAACTTACCAATATATACAAAAAGGTCCAAACTATTTCTTCCAACATTCAGAATTATCTCTATTACACTGCTTAGTCACCTTTCATTAGGTTCACTGGTTACAAGCGGTAAAATGCAGAAGAAACAACTCTGTGAAATTCTGCGGACATTCATTAACCAGGCTGCCCAGCCCTTTCTCCCACAGCACTCAACAATTGTGTGAATCACAGGCACCTTAGAGAATTACTCCATGTTTCACAGATAGTTTTTCTTTAACTAAGTATAATACTGACTTTCCTAAATAGTATACCAACACTGACTGCAGCCATACTCAGCCTGATTTATTAAGGACCACAGTCCAAAAGGGGCAGACATCCTTTTCACCCATACAGATGGGGACCACAGTGGCCCTCCCATGGAAGACCTGTGTGTTCCATGATCCAGGACGTCAACATTGAAATACACAAGAGCCCAGACCAGCAGGATTTACTTCTCTTGGAGTGGACTTCAGCAGTTCACCCTCTCTGACCTAGAAAACCCCAAATCTGCTTTTTAGCTTTAGTACAGAATTAAGGAACTCCTTAGGTCCTACAGGTCAACTGCAGACAGATGATGAACAGCAGTGGAAGTGGACTTGTGCCAGCCTACAAAAAACGCAGAGGTATTCCCATTATACCACTGGTAGTGGGCGAGAGGTTGCAAGACAACAACGAGGGAAACACATATCAGCAATTAAAAAGGATCAGTTTTAAGCACCATCCATATATCCTTCACATATCAGTTATCTGCAAGTTGCTACATAGCACACACCTCTGCAGAACCATTTGTAAAATTCCAGTTACATTGGATTTGCTCGTCTCAATTCTTCTGTCTTTGAAAAAAAATGGAGAACCACTGCAGCCAGTAAAAGTGTATGCGCCACTATGTGGCACCTATTTGAATAAAGAGGAAATCCAAAAACCTATTTTAATTAGCCAGCTATACTGAGATAGCAAGTCTTAAGGCTGTTGACATAAATTAAAATATTCAGCTTTTTGAAAACATGAAAAAATAATTCACACCAAGGGTGACATGTTTGTACATTTTCAGGTTTAAAGAAAAACTGGTTAAGTTCCAAGCCATAATGAGAATGCCACTCCAACCACAGAGTTTCACCAGTGTCATGCTGTAAAGCAGGGCCTGTTCTATTGCATACGTTCTAAATTTTATAGCCCTTGCATGCCCTAAGGGACCAGTCATTAAAAGGTCACTTCAGAAGTAAATTACCTTTTCCCTTGTGGGTAGTTTCTACAAAGTAAAAGCCTAATGCTGACACCTCCCCACAGCAGGGTATTTATTGTCTGTTCCAGAGAGGGCAAGCAGGGTTATGAATCTGGTGGCAGTAACAGAGGAACAAATAAGAAAATGCAAAAATGAGAGAATTGAACAGGAAAGGCTGGGAAGAATTTCTCCACCATGCACACTACCTCCAGCCATAAGAACAAATAATGGCACCAAACAAGGCTTCTCCTACCATGCCTTTCCTTCTTTAGATGTCTATAAAAGATGCTTCTGAAAACCAAAGTTTGCTAGGAGAATGATTAAAATCTTAATTATTATGAGCAAATCATACTCAGATGAGCAGGCACAGTAGACAAATATTTTCAGGAAAGCAAATTTCCATTAGAAAAGTCTTTATTTTTGGTAAGCCTGCTACTTGTGATAGATTCCCCTCATCAGATGGAGATCCTAGGAACTCCTCCTCCTCCACAAAACTGGCATCATTGACAGAATTGCCTCCTTCAGCAAAAAAAAAAAGTAACTCTGATATAACTGCAACCCTTTGCTGGATTTACTGAATTGTCTAACAGCTGAAAACAAAGATTTAGTGTGAAATACAAGCATTTAAATCCATTTCCTTTTCTCTCAAAAGAAGCATGAAATTCTAAAGAACATCAAAAGAGCAATATTATTTATAGACATCTCCAATGTGGTCATTTGTCATAATGTTGACATTTAGTAATTGACTAGACTTGATAGGCAATGCGTAAGTTTGAACATTGCACTCAACATCCTTCAGTTTGGACAATCTGCCAGTAAATAGGAGAAAGAAAGGGGAAAACACAAATACAGCGCACAATCTCACAGACTGGACTACTCAATACATGTTAAGCAAAACCAAACAACCACTTACATCAGATTTGGAGGACACATTTTCCTCCATGTCAGAATCACTGGGATCTACAACATCACCAAACGGTGGCAGAGTAGGTGTCTTCCTTTCCAGTGCATCATTTTCAATTTTGACTCTCCCCACCTTAAGTTTAGATGTATCCTTTGTCTGTTTTTTGTCAGCTGGACAAGTAAGAATCAGTGGTGGGGCACTAGGAAAACTTTTAAATAATGAATCCGAGCTGGTTTTTTTTCTTTTTCTTGCAGAAGTTTCATCAGTGTGCAGCATAGGGGGCCTTTTTGTGAGAGTCTTCTTTTCTTGCTGCTGCCCACATGTTATGGTAAGGATGGGGGTGTTTTCAGATTTTGGCTCCTTGGACAGGGGTTTGGGTTCCTTGAAGGCCATCTTAGGAACCAGTTTTTCATCTTTTAGTGGTTTGTTTTCTTTGGGTTTCTTAGATGATTCTTTGGAAGATCTGTTATGTTCCCTGGAAGGTTCTTTGAAGGCACTTTTTTGTTCTTTTAAGTCTTTAGAAGTTTTTTCTTTGTGCTCCTTTGTTAACTTCTGGGTCTTTGAAAAACTGTTACTACTGCTGCTGCTATTTGTGTTCAGAATCCTAACCGGGTCCTGCAAAGAGGAGAAGCAAAATTTTACTTAAAAAAAAGGAAGAACCCTTAAATCCTCAAAAGGCAGACACAATGTGGACATAGGATTCATGTCAAAAACTTGGAACTGCAGTTGAAAAACCAGAAACAGAAATAACTGTATAAGAACAAACAGAAACCCCAACATTTTCGTCAAAATATCTGTTACAAACTGGTGAAACATGATCCATTATCACAGATTGCTTCTCAATATCTGCAAGACAAATTAGTTTATCGTAGGCATTATACAGGTAAGATGAACATAAAAGCAGTTTAGGAAATGTTTACCATCACCATTAGATATCAGAAAATAAAAATCACAAGAAAAGATGAAGATATGAACCATATTATGTCAACAGAATTACTACAAGATCAGAGCAAAACATGATGACATATCAGGCAAAGTTTGACTTCTCTACCGTGATCTTCTCGCCAGCTTTTGCCAGATACTTCTCCTCATAAAGAATAACAACTCTAGGTCCAGCCTGGCTATGGAAGATTTGATTGGACAGACAACAGTCAATGTTTGTTTATGGAAAACCTCCTAAATCTAAAAAAGCTTCCTTCTTTGTACATATTGCCGGAATCTCTGCTGAGCATTTAATTACTTTTTTTTTTTAATTCAACTGTTGTAAGTGATAAGTGTTTCTCAGAGGGTGGTGACTCAGAGGTCCTCTAAGAGAGGCAAAACCAGGAAGAGCAGAGCAGTATCATTCCTCACTCAGTTGAATCTGGAAAGTTGAAGTGGCAAGGAAAGTGGTCATCTGCAGCTAGAACTGGCAATAAAGAAACCATCCAGAATGGGTCATATGGGATCCTTTCTTCCGACAATTAACACCTGGGAATTTTCAAAATACAAGGATAGTTCCAGCACTGCCCACTTTCACTGAAATTGTCAGCAGTGGGCTCTCAATATCTCAAAAACACCCAGCAGAATAACTGCACTGTTATAAACACTAAATACCTGTCACATTCTATAGAAGAAAAGGTCCATTTTTATACTACTTTAAATCTGCAAAATGACATTTCAATTTACAGGAACCCACAGTCAGTGGGTTTGTAAACATTGCTTACTTTCTTCCAAGCTGATTATAAGCTTTTCTATCTATATGTTGCCCAGGAAGTGAAAAACTTTCATAATGGAACATTTTAACGTGTATACCCATTGATTTCCTTTTCCTTTACCTAGAGCAGATATGTATGCAAATGTGGTGTATCTGGCTGTCTAACACTGCTACAGATTCACAAAACCGTAGAGGGGGAAACACATTTAGCTTTTCTTCCACCTTAACCACCCTTTCACCTACAATATAGACAGGACTGAACAAGTGCAGTGGAAAGCAAAGGACCAAAGCAGGACATGGCCAGTCTCATCCTCCATGGGGGCTGACTAATTTTAAAATAATGCACACAGTACAATTGCTTTGAAAAAAAACTATCCAATAAAACAAAGCAGAATGAACATGTTAATGGAAGTCACGTCAATTAGAGGAGAAATGAAGACTGAGACTACATCCACTGATGCGTTTCCTGTTGGTAGATAACACTTATAACTTGTCCAATCAGGATGTGTTAAGTCAGTATTTAATACCCTAGGACCTGAAAGGTGTACACAAAACACATGCAAAAACTGCAGTATCTTCCTTCTCCTCTGTAGCAACAGGTGGAAACAATTAAGTAAAAATAATTACTTAGAAATGCTCTTGCCTTCTCACTATCTTATTTAGTGAAACACTGAGTTTCCACACAGTGCTGCATAAATTATTCAATTGCATGTTTTTATAAGATGCTTCTTGCATTTGTACTGCAAATGTATTTCTGCGTCAGATTTGGTAAACTAACAATATATCTATATAACACATATATCAACATTTACACTGGGCAGAAGCATCAACAGTGAACAATACTATAATGACATTTGAATGTCTGAACATAAGGCACTTCCTCATTTCTCAGGCCAGCAATTAAAAAACAAAAATAAAAAAGCACTAATCACTCCTTGAGATGTTTTACTTGAGTCATAACACCTTTCCTAGGGTTTTTACTTAAGATCAAAAAAAAAAAAGGTTGCCTATTTCCTTTGATGCAAGACTAGCACCAAAAGTTGACTTACGAACTAATTATTAATGCTTTTAGTGTCACATCATGTTGTATCATGCCAGAGCTTTACGTGTTGCCCTGGGGAGGAATAAAACAGATGCCATTACTAAACTAGATAGAAAAGTTATCTTTCTTACTGGTCTCCTTGCACCACGTTATTTTACATTGCTTAAAAGCAAAGTCTCATTTTAGAGGTTTTTCAGCAGATGAGATCTGTGAAAATGGTCCTGGGGCACAGTAGTATTAAAACCAAAAGGAACTTGAGATCTGTCTTCTTTTCAATTTTAAAACCAGACTTCTTTTCCTCTTCCTACAACATGGAAGCTGATATTTTCATAGAAATCATAGTACAAATATGTGACATACTTATGACAGACTTATTTACACATCCCTCTCACACACTCTCTTAATCTTAAAGACAGCCAACTCATTGCTTTCATATGCATTCGTTCTCTAAGTAAAAAAAGTATCTTTTGTCATGTCCTTTTTTCTGCAATGATCCAAGGAGAGGCCTACAACGACAAAGAGGAAACGGCAAGAGGAACATAAAATCTGCAAGACAGAGAAAAGTCAAATTATATTCACTGCTAAGTTATATCAAACCTAATGATGAACATGGGATGCTGGTGGGGATGAGAAGTGGCTGAATATTCATATCATATACAACATAGATCTTAATGAAAATCAGAATGTACTTTCAAACCATTTTCTTATACATCAGAATATGACAGTGTGTTTAAATGTTTCTTTCCTTTCCACCTTAAGAAATAAGAGTAAATTAAATAAGAGTTGCAAGAAATAAGAGTAAATTAAATAAAATAAAACACTCTTTTCTCAAGTTCATATGAAAAACTGAGATAATGGGGTTTTGACAGGTAATGTATTTGCACACCATAGCTTACATCTGTATATTCATCAAATACTGAAACAACCCAAGTGAATGTTAGACTTTGATATGTTGCATAACAAACAGTATGCAAAAGGATAATACAGGAACATATGCATGTCAAAATATCTGCTAATGTCATCTTAGGGCAAGTAACACCACATACATAATATATAGTACTTCAAAATATATAGTACTGTTCTATGAAAGGGGCTAACATATCTTTAAAAACGTGTATTTTACAAAGTACAATAAAAATCTAAAATTTTATCAGCAAAGAAAAACTGTGCTACTGTGACTGTTGTACTCAACTCCCGCTTCGATTTTGGCCAACGCAGCTCATGCTAATGCCCGAGATGCATTCTGGGAGCAGAACAGAGCATATTGTAAGCAGGACAGCTGGCCAGAAAAAGCTAAAGGGCCATTATGCTGCCATGATCACCTGGAAATTGCTATCTCCTGCAGCCATCATCTTTGGCAGTTTCATCAGAATCTTCTAACTTACAGAAAGTACATAAACCTCCAATCTGGAAGGCATAAAAGATCAGCTTATCAAAAAAGCCCAACTTTTGAAGTTGATTCATTACCAGCAGAACTGCTCAGGCTTTCATGCTTCCCACTGTGAAACCAGATATGCCCACACTTTGACAGAGGAGGAAGGATATGCACCCTCATGCTCAGCACCCTCATGCTCAGCTAAACTTTATTTTTTTATGGATCCCAAGTGCACGGATTAAGAGTTAGAGGTTATACACTATGAAACCTTGTGATTTGAGAAGTGAGTAAGTGAATTCCCATCCAAGACTAGTCTGGGCAAAGGGGACCAACCTTGTTTGTTGTGTTTGTTTTTGTATTTCTTAATGAGCTCATGAAATTAAGTTTAAATCACAGAGGGCATTGTCCTGTAAATTTGAAAGACACAAGTGGACTGTGACAGCTGCTCAATAGGTAACATGTTTGCAGATTAAAACACTTCCATAACTACAGGGCAAAAAATGGTGCTGAACTATAGATGTTGCAGAGTTGAGTTCTGACTTCACACCACAAAATGTAATTCCCAATTTGGTTTAATGTGAATTTGAATAAGCAGTAGCTTCTGGAAACCACTGCAAACCTCCTCAATGGCTGACAGATATTAGGAACCTCATTAGGAAATGGAGCACTTGGGTGGGGAAGGCAGAGGGGCAGGGGCAGTTCATTAAATTTTATGAAGTCATGAAATTGAGCACATTGGCATGGCCTTGTCAGTGTACTATACTCTGAATTTAGACTACAAATTTAGTACTAGTGATCATAAAAATGTGCATTATTTTCATTTCTAATTAAAAAATGTTATGCCTTTTGAAATAATCTGTCCATATTAAGCCAATGGACTAGAACTAGTTTCAAATATGCCTATTGCTTTCAAGAGGAAAAGAGGAGGAAGATATCTAAAAGTAATTCTTTGACCAAGGAAATTCATATTTCTGTGGAATACAAACTTGTTTATTACTGAATAAAAACCCTAACTGATTTGGGGTGGCAAAAAAACCAAGAAAGAAAAACACCACATTTCAAGAGCCTCCAAAACTACTGTGGGGTAGGAGACGAACTTACCTGCTTCCCACAAAAATTTACAAAACTTTCCACACCTCACTTTAGCCCAGCCCACCAAACTGTTATGATCAATGACATCAGAAGAATCAGAAGCAGATGGAGAATTACAAAGCTCACTGGTTTAACAGAGAACGCCAACTGGGGGAGCATAAAACAATTTATGGTTTTTTCTGGTCACACACAGAAATAAGAGCTTTTCTTTGTTTATAAAGAAACAGCTGACACTGTAGTTCATTGCAAAAGATGTAACCATCCCCTCAAAAACCTAATCAAGCTTCATCTCTATTCTGTGCATATAGTATTTACATAATACAAACAGGCATAGTAATACCACATTTAAAGCAAAACAAGT
This sequence comes from Amblyornis subalaris, assembly GCA_018881555.1. NCBI lineage: Eukaryota > Metazoa > Chordata > Aves > Passeriformes > Ptilonorhynchidae > Amblyornis > Amblyornis subalaris. The sequence continues at coordinate 957,983 of JACAXG010000137.1, read as the reverse complement.
GTCTGTAGCCAGCCTGAAGCTATTCTTATATTCTGAAAACATGCCTAAAGTAGTTTTCATACATTTTTGCCTGTCATCTGTATTTCCAAGATTAAAGCTTTGTTTTACAATCAAAATACTGGGGCTCACTAATATCATCTCCATTAAATTAAACAAAAAAATCACTTCACAAATACAAACATCTCTATTTAATATGTATTTCAGAAGGGAATGTGTCAGAAAGCAAACTGACAGTCCTCACTTTATACTGTATTGAATTTTTCATAAGTGAATGCTAAACCAAGTATACCACTTTGTTGCACTGTTTTTATTGTTGTGACTTGAATTCTTATCTAACCATAAAGTTTATGTGGTACTTTGCAGTGGCAAACAGATAAGCATAAGATTCTGCTTTTTCCAGGCTTAAAGTTTAAAACTGACCTCAAAGTTAACTGTGGTATTCACAGACAAAACAAACCAAAACTAAGCCAAGCACATCAAAGGGCTATTGCTGCAGTAGAAAAATCCCAAAGTCACCCAGTACAAACATCTGGAGTACATGCACCCACACTTTTGATACAAGCAAGTTATGCCCAAGAACTATCAAGACTTTCCTGCAGCTCCTACTCTAGAGGCATATTTAAATGAAATTTGGACACTGAAGTTGTTCCATCACTGGGTTATTCCAAATGACAAAACAAAAAATCTATTTGTACATCGGCTGGAACTCTCCTACATTCCAACCAGAACAAAAATACTAAAGACCAAAATTGAAGGCTTTTCAGCTCCCAGAATTTATAATAAAAACCTCGAACTTTTCTATTACACTATACCCAACGTTTTCTAGTGTTTCCACTTCTCAAGAACAGTTCATGATTCTCACCAAGGCAGATATTTACAACTCTTTCTTTATGACATAAAAGAACAACTGCTCATTAGTGTGTTCCAAGTTGGACAGGATGAAGCAACAACTGCTGGGGGGAAAGGAAAAATCAAATATCCCCATGGACTGACAAGAAACAGTGTATTGATAAAACATCTCTCCCCACTATTAAAAATTCCAGGGATGGAATTCTGCAATGTGATGCATGTCTAACCTCCTCAGGTTAGACTCTCCTAACTGCCTGCTATGGGCCAAACTCTCTGCAGGTGTTTGAGTTGCTTCAGCAAAAATGAAAGATTTCAAGCACTAGTTTATACGGACGAGTGCAGCAAACATGCAGTTCACCCTGCTTCACCCCAATCACACTCCGCCCTTGCCAATTTTCTACATCAGAAGTTCACTGTCTAAATATGGTTTGGAAAATGACATCCCAGGTTAACATTTGCTTACAAATAAAATGAGAGATGCAAGACTTACCATGGTGTATGGTTACTAGGCAGAGCATTAGTACAGAACTCAGTATCATGTCTGTACCTCCCCGAAGTCCTTCTAGAGGTGTTTGGGTTGCTTATTTAAGGCAAGCCTCAGCACGCCTGCTTTGGCATGCAAAGCAAGACATGGGCAAATCAACATTACAGCTGACTCTTTAGAAGTGATTGGAAAATGAACTCTAGAGAGCTACCCACCAACCTCACAAGAACCCCTATTAGAGATGGTAAAGTGTCAGAGTAACTCATGTTTGGTATCCAATTAGATCGAGATACATCCTAGTCTAACCAGCAGCACCTTGCTTCAGCACCTGGTGTAGCCAGGGGCTTTCCTTTGAGGCATTAAGCACTCATTTTAGCATGCCAAAGTGAACCTTCAATTTAATCCTCAGTTTATACCTCAGCTTCTCCTTCGGAAAATAACCACACTTCCATATATTCTTAAAATGTTGCACGACCACCCGCATTAGAGATTGTGCAGCACTGATGTACAACGCAAACCAGGCAGAGACATGTCAAAGAACACATTCTGCCTGTCCTTGCTTATTACGTATCCTTTACTATCTTTTCTTAGGCATACCCTTAATTCATTACCCGACAATCCTTACGAGCTTAGGTACAGATAGTGAACATGACAGTTATTAATAAGAATGGGTATTGCCCCTTGCAGTCCATGCACTGCAAGATTAAGTAACATACTTCAAATTGACAAGATAATACAAAAGAAAATAAAAACCCAAACAATTTAACAGAACAGAGAAAAGGCTTGTGTTGCATTTCTTATGTGAATAAACAACAACATGCTCCTTATTTTCCCATACCATTAATTCATTCTGTCAACCTCAAGAAATTATCTGCTGTTTCAGAAAGGTCCATCAGTATTACCCAAGAGGTTCCTTGGACTATACCTTTTTACCACATTCTAGGCTGGGGATTCAATTTGATGTCCTAAAGACCAACGAACATATTGCTGTCTTTGAAACATCTAGACGAGAATTAGCCTCTGGAATTTAAACAAAATAAAAAATCCTAAAGAACACAACTTCAAGTTTCACTCTACACAATTATCTTTAAAAATACTTAATAAATGAAATTATTATTATTATTATAGAATTACCTCATATTCCTTACATTTCCATAGATCACACTTCCATGACTGGAATCCCCTAATACTACAAGAGACTATTAAAATTCCTTCTGGGAAAGGAGGAAAACAATCATACAAATACAAAAACCAGAGAACCTTCACTGGCACCTGTTCTCACAGCCATCCTTGTCCTGCAGTATTTTCATGTGGCAAACAGTAAGTACACAGCAAAGAAAAGTCAAGACCTGCTATCACTGGTCTACACTGAAAGACTGCAAAAAATACCTAGAATTTTTTTTTAATGAATTTAATTCCCAGGAAAAGCACCACTGGCTCAAGTATCTTCTAGCAAAGTAAGTCTCACCTTTGGCCCATGAGATGATTTCTTCTTCACTTCAGAAAAAGACAGAAAGTTACTGGGAAGGCTGGGGAGGTGAAGGCTCTGTCCTGAAGAAAACGATGTGCCATCTGACATAACCATCATCTGTCGTAATAAGGAAAGTATATCAGTCAAACATTACTAACAAGAATAGAGCTTCACCTGCCTGAGAAGTAGCGCATTGGTAGAGAATAAAAGTCCAACAAACAATATCCATGTTTCTTCTCAAGAGGGGATAGGTTAGTGAATCCACAACAGTAATTAATTTTCCCCAAGCAGAGTCTGTTCTGCCCATGATATTAACTGGTAAGCAATCTCCCTGCCTGTATCCTGACCCATGAGCCTTATCCTCTCCTCTCTCCCTGCCCTACTGAAGAGGCAGGGTGAGTGACCAAGCATCTTAGCCAAGGTTAACCCACGACAAAGATACACTGTAAAACTGGACTCAGGTTTTAAATTAAAAGCAGTATGTCTCTAATTTCAGCTTCTAACTTCAGACTTCTGCGTTATCGAGAGTACAGTAAACTGGGTGGTTGGTAAGCAAGCAGCCATTTTGCTGTTAAGAGAGTGTAGCTCACTTTCTTGATTCTAAAGACTTGAGTAAAAACAGATCATCTCCAGAAACCACACATAAATCGGCCATCACAGAGCAGTGACATGTAAAGATTATTCCTTCAATCTGAGTGAAACCCAGCTAAGATCTTGTCTTCTGCTCCAGTGCTGCTGTGCTTGGATTTTATGTTTTCTACCACAGCCATTCATTTACCTTTTGTTTCAAAGCTCTAAATGCCAGAGACAGCTTACCTGATAAGCCCTGCAAAACTAGAGAGAAGATACAGAGCTCTGCACCTGCAAGGAAACATCCCACAGGTTCCCATGCACAAAGTGACACTGGTTTTGTGGATGTCCTGTGTGGTTATCCTTGTCTCTTCAGATGACCAAAACATCCTCTGACTGAGGGGACAGGAATGAGCTGACCCATCACATGCCTCATGCACATTACATTAAAAAAAAATGGGAAATTGAGGATGTAGATACGTATACTCCACATACATACCTCTCCAAGTCAGGGTGATATTTTATTGCCTACAGCTTCCTGAAGATAGGATTTCAATTAAAAAAAAGATTTAAAATTATTTAGACACCACTCCAAATGAATCTTGTTGCAGACCACTTTGCTCAAAAGATATATGGTAGCCTGGGGAATATTAAATGACATGTCTAGGTAAAAAAAAAATTTTTTTATCAGTCTGGTTTCAACACTGTAGCTAGATTCCAAAGGCAGAGTAAGAAGCCAATTAAGCTGTTCTAAACCAGAGCCTGCCAAGAGCCAAAACTCTGAAAAATCATCTGTTCAAAAGCAGCGACAGTCTTCTTGCAATCACAGTGATGTTGATTGCAATTAGCTATTGTGAATCACAGTAACTGATCCTTTAGCCAAATAATTTTTAATCTCAACTTGCTAAGGCCTTTCATTGCATTCAACTCAGCTGAATGCAAGAGAAGGCACAAGTTAACAAAGAACAATCAGCCACATGAAGAATCTAAAGCCACATGTGCATACCATAAACCTGCACAACAGGTAGAGAAAATGCATGTCTCTATCATTATTTCCTGTCACAGAGGATGTCAAATGGGTGGTTAATAGTATTATTCTTTAAATCAAACTCTGCGGTATTTTTTAAACCCACAAATTTAATAGAGCATACCATTTGCATAAAACCAAACGGTCATTCAGAAAAAGTTACCCATTAATTACAGAGTTTAAGCAGATATTTTATTGCCCAAAGTAGTTTTGTTCATACATTCCTATGAAAAAAAGATACATATCCATGTGGAAAGAAAATTTTGTCAGGAGGATCAGGGTTTGCCCTACCCTGACATTAAAACCAAAGAAACAAAAAATTTTGCCAAAAATTCTTTCTCCTTGGGTTGGAAGCTTCCATTTTCTCCCTGAAGCATAGAAGTCTGACTCCCTGAAACTTACTCACTGAGGTTTAACCACTGCATAAACATTCTTTTTAAAATTCATAAACGTTCCAGTTTAAAGATATTCATATATTCAAGACTACACACAGGCATTCTTAGAAAGCTGACATTTTTTAGAAGGTATATGCACTTCTAAGATATGTCAGTTTCTGGGCAAGTGTTTGGACCATAGTATTGTAGGCTGTTTCAAAACAGGATGACAAACTACAGTAAGATTTAGAGGGGTGGGATGAACAGCATTAGTACCATGGTGAGGTCTGATTTGGCAGATCTAGTTACACACAGGAGAAGATAAATTCTGTACTGGTTTTAGAAAACAAAATCTGGACATACCAAACAATTAACCCTAAAAATTTCTGTGTATTGAATCCTGCAGTCTGTTATTTCATCATAAACTCTATGAAAAATGGCAAATGTAGATTTAAAATTTTAATGTGATTAGCAACGTATGCAGTAAGACCAAACCTCATTTCAGACTACAGACTGTACCGTCATTCAAGATGACAAAAAGATGACAAGAGACCAAAAAGTCTCATGTAAAATTAACTCTTTGGCCTCTCTGATAAGAACCACACACCTGTCTTCCAAACAGATCCCTGACAGAAAAAGGATATGCTCCTCACTAAAGTCCCTTACATCACAAAGAAAAGAGATTACTTTGAGCTCTGTCTTGGGGTGACTTTATGATGCTACATGTATCTGCTATCATGGCTTCATGCTTCGTATGAGGTCCTGTGCCTTTAAAAGCTGCCAGAGTAATTTCTCAGCACAGCCAGGCGAACCGTGTTTGTACTTCTTCCTCACATTCTTCGCTTATCACTGCTGAGGCTGCCACAGTTTTCGGCAGCTGAAGGCAAAGGGAACATTTTTACTTTTTTTTTTCCCCTCTAGCCAGCTCTCTTGGCTTTGTCTTGAGAGAGAGAGAGAGAGAGAGAGAGAGCACTTTCACTTTTTCTTAGCTCTCGGCCCTGTGGTTTTCTCGGGAGATAGAGATCGGAGAGTTGGAGATTTACCTTTTTGCTTTTTGGCTGGCCTACTGGCTGGAGAGGAGTTTTTCTTGGACTATAGTTTTTCTCCTTCTTCCTTTGGAACTTTACAACAGACAGCTGAACGCCGGGGCCTACACCCTGGGCCCAGAGAGGGGCCTACACCATACTCTAGCAGCCAACTAGAGATAGAGCAGAAACCACACCCAGAAAAAAGGACTCTGAATTCATCCAGGTTCCTCCACCACGAGAGGTTTATTATCTAACACTATTTTTCTTTCCCTCCCTTGGTACCTGCATTGCACCCCCCAGCACCCTGGTTTGTTAAATAAACAGTTGGTTTTTCTTCCACTTTCCTCTGAGAAATTCCTAAGGTGTGGGGGGGAAGGGAGTTTTTGAACCCTATCATTTGCAGAGGAGACTCCTCTAGTCCTCCTCCTAAGTTTGTCCAAACCGTGACAACCTCTTAAGAAATGAAGTTAATATTAACATTAACTAACTCTTCAGGAACACATCCAATATGTTTGTTTTCTTTGTCAAGACCATCTATGTAAAAAGCCCCTATATTACCAACACTTTTTTGAACTAAGATGCATTTCCATTTTGGCTAAATTTAGGAAAGTGACAACCATACATCCAGTTTACATTTACTGAAAGACTTCAGCTGACAGAATTACAGCAATTTCTGCAGTGGGTAACTGCCCTTTGTCCCCCCCATTAGTCAAACAGAACAATAGGCTGGCAGATGTACTTCCACCAGCTTTCTGAGTAAGTCCCTATTTTCACATTGCTTCTACTGCACTGGCAACACACACTGCTTGACTGTGGGCATGCCTGTGTATGTGGCTCTAGTAAGTCAAGGCTACACCGAAGATGGAAAAGGTGGGAATGAGCATATCACAGCAAGATACTACTGCTGCAGCAAGAATGCAAGCTCACTGAAAGCATAGCAATAACTGTCCAGTACAGCCAGACTATATGCACTTTCTTTACTTGTTTCCTCCTTCCTGCATTGCAAGTTTCCTGCTAGCTTACAGCTGCTGAGAGATACACCTCAAGAGATGGGGGACATGGGTGCAGCTCATGCTTGAGGCAGGCAGCCAAGAACACCTGTGGCTGGTATCTGTCTGCTCCCACAATGAATCACTTCAGTGACAAACCCGAGGAACATCATTAATTCTTCTCCTCAGTCCCTTCTACAAGTAAACAGCTCAGTAGGATCAGCTAAACTGGTGGAATATGACATTAAGTACTGGTGTCAATGAAGTAAGGTGAGACAACCGCGGTCTTTAAATAAGTCAGTTGAAACACAACTCTGAATCCACAAGTATGCAAAGCATGAACTTCTAGGTACAGTTTTGCTGTTCCCTCAAAGATTTTGCTTGACTATTTAAACAGAGAAGAGATCTAGCTAATCTCACAGCCTGTCTTTCATGGGGTAAACGGTGACAGTAACAGAATGTGTAAAAGTAGGGCATTAGTTGGGCTTGTTCACAAATATTTTAAGTGTTTTTAAAAAGTGTGAATTGGGACACCTGGTATCAGATAAGCATTAGAAATACGGCCAAGAGAAAACAGTTAGTTTCACAGTTTAATACCAGGGTACAAATAATACAGGAATTACAGAATAGATTGTACAGAGAAATACATCAAGCAAGGGGATGGCTGAGGCACTTGTCCCACTCCCCTCAGCACAAGAAGGGCATCATCAGACTACTGGAGTGTGTACAGAGGAGGGGAAGCAATGTGGTGAAAGGCAGCTGTCGTCACTTGACTTGTTCACCTTGAAGAACAGAAGGCTGAGGGATGACTCTTTTGCAGCCTACAACTTCCTCGAGGGGGAGTTGCTGATTTCTCTTAAATAATTTAACTGCTTTGCTAGTAGTGATATCTCGCCTTGAGTTCACCAAAAACTAACTTCACTAGCCTTCAGCTGTTGAGCTTGCATTTAAAACCTTTGTCTATCAGTTGCTTTAAATGAAAGATAACTTCCTGGGCAAGGGCAAAGGAAAACCTACTTTTCCCCCCAAAACAGTGCATAGAGGAAATCCACTGATATTCACATTACTAGGTAGGAATAATCAACCAGTGAAGTTACTAGTCTTCATAATATCTAAGCTGCTGGCATCTTGGAACAATAGAATGGTTTGAGTTGGAAGGAACAATAAAGATCATCTTGTTACAATCCCTCTGCTGTGGGCAGGGACACCTTTCACTACATGAGGTTGCCCAAACCCTCATCCAAACTCCCAGGAATGGGGCATCCACAACTTCTCTGGGCAACTTGTTCCAGTGCCTCACCACTCTCACAGTAAAAAATTTCTTCCTGATATCTAAACTTACTCTCTTTCAGTTTGAAGCCATTTTCCTTTATCCTCACAATACCTGTCCTTATAAAAAGTTTCTCTCAGGGCATTACTGAGGGCATTCCAATTTGCTACACAAGACAACTGAGTGCTACGGAAAGAAAAACTGCCATGCATTTAATTTATGTAGTTCCATGCACTTCTGAACAAAGGAAGGGATCAAGGAACACCTGTGCATTACCAATTATCATAATATTATCAGGAACCCTCTTCCACTCTTCCTCTTCCAGCAATTGGCATAAAATTATGAAATTGTAATACCTTGTGAATTGTAATAACTTGTACTAAACCTACTAACAATTGATTCAGAAGTCTTCTTACAAAAAAAAGCCCCCTCACATTTTGAAGACAACATTTATCTATCAATAAATGTTTGACAACTTAGAGTACCCATGCACTCAACAAGAACAACCCACTTTCAAAACAAAAACTTTCTTTGCACATCCGTATAGCATGAAGAATAAGGAACAGTCCTAAAATGTTCCATGAAAGCTGGTCTTCTCTTATTGTCAATTTCTACATAGTTATGTGCCGATTTGCACACAACTGCAAGGTGCTGCACCTGGGCCCAGGCAACCTCTAGTACCAATCCAGTCTGGGGATGAACAGATGAAGAGCAGCCCTGCTGAGAAGGACTTGGGGGTGCTGGTGGGTGAGAGGCTGAACATGACCCAGCAATATGCACTCACAGCCCAGAAAGCCAAATGTGTCCTGGGCTGCATCCAAAGCAGCATGGCCAGCAGGGTGAGGGAGGGGATTCTGCCCCTCTGCTCTGCTCTGGTGAGACCCCACCTGGAACACTGCATCCAGCTTTAGGGTCCCCAGCACAGGAAGGACATGGACCTATTGGAGCGAGTCCAGAGGAGGTCCACTAACATGATTAGAGGGATGGAGCATCTTTCGTATGAGGAAAGGCTGAAAGAGTTGGGGCTGTTCAGCCTGTAGAAGAGAAAGCTCTGGGGAGAGTTTATAGCAGCCTTTCAGTACCTAAGAGAGGGCTACTTGAGAGCTGCAGGAGGACTTTTTAGCAGGGCCGGTTGTGATAAGACATGAGATAGTGGTGTTAAACTTATATAGGGTAAATTTAGACTAGGTATAACAAGGAATTTTTTTACAATGAGGGTGGTGAACCACTGGAACACGTTGCACAGAGAGGTGGTGGATGCCCTGTCCCTGGGAACATTTAAGGTCAGGTGGATGGGGCTCTGAGCAGCATGATCTAGTTGGAGATGTCCCTGCCCATGGCAGGAGAGTTTGGACTAGATAACCTCTAAAGGTTCCTTCCAAGCCAAACTATTCTATGATCATGCCAACACTGATGCATAAGAGTCATACATCTACCACCCCACATATATAATTACACGGTCAGGTCACAGGTCCAGACCAACACAATTTCCTTATTAATGCACGTTAGAGATCCTGCAGGGGAATAAGCCACTATCAAGAACCAGTTGTCTATCTAGTTTTTCATCTTCCTGAATGAAAGGAGGCCATCAATAAAGCTGCAATAATCAGATCCACAGCAAGCTACCTGTTGTAGTTTCATTTACTGAGCTGGTCATATAAGAACACCCTCATACAGCATATTCAGAACAGACAGTGAGTTTTACCACAGTGTGCTACAGAAAAATTCCAAAAGCACTTTCCGTAAAAGCTAAGAGATACCTATTAGAATTCTGGGAAAAATGAACCATTACTACAACATTGCTGCAGCACTGCAGATGAATTATACTCATCATGCATCAGTAGCAGACAACTGGACCTCTTTGTGCGGCTCTGGGCTGCCGCACCCTGTGTCATTTTACAGTGTAGAACAGATTCCTACACATCACTTCTTTCAACATTTAAGAGTACATCTGAAATATGGAGGTAAAGTAGTGATGATTTTAAATGACCACAGCAACACTAATAGCTTAAGTCACGATGATGAAAAATCAGTATGCACCCCAGGATGAGCTACAGAACACGGCTATGTGGACCTAGATTTTGAAATTCCAGTGGATAACACACTGCTAAGAAAAACCCAGCAGTAATACAAGTCCCATTAAGGCTGAAGTTCCAACATACAAATAAATCATTAGCTAAAAACTAGAGTCATCCTGAACAACTACTATTCACATTTATACTAATATAGAAAGTTTTTAAGTTATTTGCTTGAAAGTAAAATAATACGTAGTTCAAGAAAATTCAATTACTTAAACATGAAAAGCACAAGATTAAAGATAATCCCTTCCCTAGAGCAGCATTATACCTAAGGCTGGTTCTGGGTAGAAGCCAACTATTCCAACTGACACAGAGGAATTTGCAAGGAAAGAGGGAGAATAAAGAAAAGAGGGAAATCCCCATGATTTCATCTTCATTACATGGATTATGAACATAGGTTTTAGAACCTGCACTATGCAGACATATCAACTGGCTGAAAAGATATTTCTCAACTGTTAAACAAAAAACCCATAAAAATTTGAAAAAAAACCTCAAACAACAGAATGCAGTAGGTTTTGGCAAAACCTGAATTTTTCACCTTGATAATTTTCTCTAAAAATTCCACCCTTCTTAGAATAATTCTCTGTCTCCCTGATTCATTAGCAGATTAATTGTCTTTAAGGAAAGAGCTGTCTTGTTACAGAAACAGCGCTCTTGTATTTCCAAACAAATTTTACAGAAAGCAATAATAAAGGACTCATTTGTTGCTAAAAAGAATCATTACTACTCTAAAAGTGACCTATTTCTTGCATACTCTAAACATGAAACCTCAAACTGTACCATTAACAGCCATATGCATTTGTAATAAAGCAATGAATTTTACTATTTTTGTCCACAGTAGTAACTGCTCTCTAAGGGGCAGACAAAAGGCTTTTCCTTTCAGGAAAGAAAATTCAGCTATTTGTCCAATAAATGTTGTCTCTGTACTCCTGGATTGAACAACTAATTTTGAGTCTCCTGCAAAAAAGGCAGAAGTGTTAAACTTTCAATTAAACTTCCAAAGCAATACAAACATTTTTATTTACGTATTTGCAGCTATGAGAGAGAGGGCTGTATTAAACTACTATCTTTATGTAGACTGAAAACATTTTCACTACTTTTTCCTGCAAGAATTGAAATTAAGTTATTCCTAACACCATATTCAAACAAGTGATGCCTGAGCAAATTTTTTTTTCCAATGGCAAAATTCAATTTAAAATGTTAGGTAGCTGTCATTCTGTACCTTCAAAATGAATTTATTTCTACTAACTCACTAAACAGATCAGGTGTAATTTTCAATTTTTTCTTGAAATTGAAAAACACTTAAGCCAAAAAAGCAATAGAACCAGTGCTACTGACAACACAAAATACATAAATGGAATCAGACTCTATTTTTAAGTGTTTTCAGTGGGATTCAACATTTAAAATCTACTTCAAATTTTAAGCATTTTTTTAAATTACTATAATTTCCCACTGTTATATCTCTTCTGAAATCCATACGCAGGAATCACAGTGTGGCCTCTTTTTCCTCAGGCTCTCTCATGTTTTGAGGCTGTAACAGATCACAAAAGGTAACTAAAATATGTAGGAAGGAATGACCACATAAGGATCAACGCTTACTGGTGTTTACATGATCAAAACATCAATCTACTGTATGATGCTGTGCTGTGTAATTGTATAATTTCGTGCTGTGCCTAGAGGATGAGCTGTGTAGGAGACTGTGTCACTACCAGTAGCTTGACAACTTGCTTGGTAAGACATGGATTAACTAAAAGTCGTCATGTGGATCCAGGGTGTCCTTGGGGATTTCAAGCAACAGGTTGCTAATTCACATGAGTATACATGTATACATGTTAGCTACAGATGATTAGGTACTACACTGAGTAAATGGTGCAAAAAATTCTCAGTGGCATCATTTCCACAGCAAACCTTTCAGAATATATACACAGATATAGAACATAAACCATGAATGGTTTAGTTGAATTTGTCCAGTGTACTCTTGAAAATGTTCATTTCTTCTGTAAACATTTTTTTAATTATGAGAACAAGGCCACCTGAAAGTAGGTGAATGGTAGAGACAGACTTGAGAATAACTAAATCTTTTCAAGGGGCTGCGGGAAGTTCAATATAGAAAATATATTTCTGAAGGTGGAAAACTTTGACAAAGAACTGCAAATTGGATATAGCCTTTCTAAGACTGAACCAAAGCTTTCTATTTACCTTCCTGATTAGAGAACCTCTGACGCCAAACCAAATCCTTCTTCTAAGGGCTGAAAATGTAACTGTCTCTTGGAAGAGCAATCAGCAAGTTGGTAACCTCCTAATAACGAAGACTGACTGCATATTTATGCTTCAATTTTGGTGGTATCAAATAAAATGCTAAAATGGAAATATTCCAGAGTTGACCTACATGACTGCTACCACCCTAAATGTCCTGTTTGCCTTAACTAAAGTGGCCACAGTGGCACTGCAAAGCTGTACTACAGTTGGGTTCTCACTTCTTTAATTACTTGTAATATCGCAATATTACCCATTCTCTCTCAGTGAGCTACAGGATAGCCAGTCAGACCTTACTGCTCACAAAGGATAGAGACTTTCTTAGCCTCAAAGACAGAAGAACAGTGGCTGTAGCAACTTGTAGTAACCTTGACTAGTTCATGTTTGGGATGCCAGAAGATACATGTGTGAGGGTAAAAGGGGAGTCGGGAGCATCCAAGAGATAATTCAAGGAATCTGCAGCAGGAGACAAACATACAGGCAAGACTATATGGCAGCATGCAGGTACCAGGTGAGCCTGCACTTATCCCTCCAGAAGGACATACTATTTGTAATATGCATATGTTTATGCAAATGAAAAGTAATCTTGTTTAGTTGTTCATGTCAGTCAGCCCATGACTCTCACTCAGAGAAAAACTAATCAGATCTGGGTTTTGAGGTGCATACAAATCTAGCAATTTAGACCATTATTTAAAAGAACGTAAGCAAAAGTGCACCATGTTAAAGGACTTTACCTAATACTACCACTCAGTGTTTTACATTAATATGGTATCTCATTCATTTTGAAGGACGTGAGCTTCATTTTGCTAGACTCCTTGCCCATCAAAATACAGTGACTCATTACTGTTACTTTTTCTTGAAGATAGCCATAAGCTAGAAGTACTAATTGCTTTGACTTCTAAGTGCAAAATGCATCTCATACTTTATTATCCTGTAAGTGCTTCTCTCAGCCTAAACATGGAAGTTACAAGTGAGTTAATGTTCTGTGTAGAACAGGCAACAATGAATTCACACACTTGAAGTGATAGTCAGCTTTACAGGGCTTCTACAAGAGTCAAAGAAAAGCCTGTATACAGCATTTCATAAAGTGTAATGCGCTTTTCAACACCAGGAGATGTCAGCCCTTCACAGAAACTTTTAGTGACAAGACAGACACACTGCTACTACATTATTTCTGTCAAGTTGATCAGATAAAGTCCTAGGTCAGAAAGTCCATAGAGGGATGCAGAAAACACTGGTAACTCCATGAGAAAGTGTTCATTTCTTGGAAAGAAATTGGGGAAATAGAGAAAAAGAAAAAGCCATGCCATCTGAAGCATCCAGAAGACAAAAAGCAATGATGCAATGCATTTTAAGAATGACCACACTGATATATTCAGGGAAAGAATTTGATCAAAACATGCCACATTTTGTTGTTCACACATTTTTGCCCTTGTTAACTCTAGAAACCTAAAATTAAAAGGCACGGAAAACTAGCAATACAATGGAAGCTTCCTATTTTTAACCATTACTCCCCACCCCCAAAGTCTCTGCTGGCATTATTTATATTTATTAGAGTTGTGGGTAAAACTTATTAATCTTTTCCAGTCAAAATAACAAATCCATAACAAATATTAAAGCAGTGCCTCACGAATTTTTCCAGAATACAATCTTGATGTTTTATTTGCAAACACACTAAAAAGCCAATACATTGTCCAGGCATGGATACTTGCACTTAATAAATGCACTTAATAAATGCAAACACAAACCACAGCTCATGCTTCTATTTCAATATAACTATAGTTGTAACAGTTCTCAGGGCAACAAGGTCTTTCAGACTACACATGCTACTTGTTTTTGCTTCGTTTTCAATGATTCCCTTCAGCAGACTGAAGATTCTCACATTAGCTGCCTCTTATCTTCAGCCCAGAACCTACTACAATCTAAATGGACCAAAAAGGGCGACCCACTTTTGTTATGACTGTTTAAAAATAAATGTAGGCAGTAGCATTTACACTTGTAATTTCACAGCATGAAGGCTTTCTTAACATCTCTATCAGTGATCTCACAAAGCAGACAAAACACACTCATGAAGTCTGCAGATAATAGTCTACCTACTGGAAGGGAAGCATCTGGCACTCCAGAGCAAGCAGGGCTTGCAGCAGGGACCCAGACAGTCTGCAGGAATGGGTTAACAGCAGCCTCATGAAATACAAGGACAAATGCCAAATACCAAGTACTGCCCAGCAAGGCAGAGCCCTGCAGCCATGAGGCTAGGGCTCGAAAACAGCTCTGGAGAATGGCCCTGGGCATGGGAGGGCTGTGAGCTGAGCCAGGGCCACACGTGTCCAGGCAGCAACAATGGCTATCAGCGCTCCAAGTCCTGTGAGCCGGTCACAGCCCTGGGAGCCAGGGGAGAATAGGAACTGTACCTTCTGCTTGGTTTTCATCAGACCCTATCTACATAATGCCTACAGTTTGGATTTCCAACACGAAGACCAACAACAAAATGGTGGGAGGTGAGAGAAGGCTACTGAGACCATGCGGCTGGACACCTTGCGCAGTGAGAACAGCAACAAGACTAGGGCTGGTTCAGGTCGAAGGACGGATGGCTTCAGGGGGATACAGCAGCTCCTCCATCCCCTCCCATCAGCATGGCACTGATCAGAGGGAATGGAAGGCACGTAATCAGGCTCTTCACAGTGGTGTGTGGGAGGAGGGCAAGAGGAAGCAGCCCAAGCTGACACATGAGAGACTCAGGCCCATGAAGACAGTCCAGTAGTGGAGCCAAGCCCAGGGAGAGTTTCACACACCGGCAAGGAGGGGTGAAGTTCTGAGCAGACCCCATGGCTGAGTCTCTGATAGTCCCTGACAGCATGAATTATGCTGTCTTTGTGTGAAACACAGCAGAACAGTTTCCACTAGCAGACAAAGCATAAACCTAAAGGTTTGGCCTTTTGGGCCCTCTGATCCCTTCAAACGAGCAAACTTCCTTTTGGCTTTTTAACGTCACTTAATTCTAGCAACACATAAAGAAGTCAGCACATTTTTCTGATTCAGACTGCATAACGTATTATATAAATTTAAGTAGGTTTGTTTTACTTTGTTCTACCTTATAACTACTGAATTTATTCATCTTAATATAGAACCATTTCTCTTTCAATGAAAGACACTATTTCTTATTACTTCCATCGCCGTATCATGTATTTAAGGTACGCACATGCTCATTTGTTCACCCATTCCACTTAAAGACAAGTGCTGAGCTCCTGTATGAAGTTAACCACAAAAACACTTCACTTAGTTTCACTGTCAGGTCAATCTTTCTCATTATACTAATAATGCACCAGCAACAACGTCTTTATTGTGATGGCTTTTGACATGGGTGCAGGACTCACCCCTCCTGCCTTTAGCAGCTTTCTTCTGAATTCCTCTGTCGGGTTGTTGAATGTGAGCTTTTCACAGCGGAGGTGATTTACAGGTGGGTGGCCTTCAAGGTGCAGGAATAAGTCATAGTCAAATCGAACTTTCTTAGGTTCTTCCTGAGGGTTGAAAATAACCAGACAGAAACATCTAGCACCAAAACTAACTAGGTTGAAAACAAGGGCTAAATAAAGACTGTCAATTAAAATTAAAATTACGTCATTTTTAACCATTCTCTGTGTTCTCAGACACACATTGGAATTTACCAAGCATCAGCTGAGCTACAGTAAATCAGAGAAGCTCCTATTAGCTCATGATAACACAAGGTAAAATGCATGAACTTCATGAAGTCCTGACAAGGCTTAACTGACACTTATGTCATGTTTGGCCCAGGCTACAGATAGGCACACAGGCAAGTATAGTGATTCAGCTGACACAAGGCAACTCAGTCAAAAACACAATCACACTTCTGAGCCCTAGAGAGTACTGAAGGCAGTGTAGCAAGTTTTGTATGCAAATTCCTCCACTGAAGCCAAAGTATTGTTTTCTTCACAAGTTATAGAAAGGGTGAAGTATAAATCTGCTGCAGCCAACTGTATTTGAACTCGTACTTATGGGGTCTGCTCATTTGTTAAAGAAACTTCATTGTCTTAAACAAGTGTGGTCAGGCATATTTCAAGTGTTCCACCAGAACTTAGAAGCAATTAAAATTCTCTGCCACTCCAGTGAAAAAAATGAGACTGAATGTTCCCTGTACCAATATGGAAAGAGAGAAAACAGGAAAGGCAAATTTGTCTTGGGAAGAATCACCAGTGCTCTACTGCCCTGAGAAAGCCTCAGCTGAAAAAGGACACTAGAAGCATCCAACAAACTTCAGTATCTTCCATCTGGTATTACAAACTAAGTACATTTTGTGTTACACATTTACACAAGCCCTTCTAGAAGCTGTATGTACATTAAGTGCTTTTTTAAGGTACTATTAGGTAGCACTTCCTCCAAAGGTTCTGATGTACTATGGAAGTCACCAAATCAAGGTCAGCATTATGACAGAATAGAAAGTCAAATGGAAAAGTTTCAGTAAAAAGGGAACCATGAGGGAAAAGGAGGAAGAGATACAGTAAAACCTTAGCACATATCCAACACTACATGTAATCAAAATACATGCTCTGTTTAGTGACAGATGCTTAAAAAATTCACATTAACTATGTTTAATTTTGATTCAAGATTCCAAGGATGGAAAGAACAGAAAGCGTGGAAATCTCAGTTATTCTAAAAGTTAGATCAGAGTCTTCAAACACAGCCAAGGAACATCCTAATCTGTCCCATCTCTAGACTTGGAGCAGAAACAACACACGGGGACTTGAAGTAAAAGGCTTGCAGTTGTCTGTTTCTGAAGATAAGAGAAATCAGTACCCTTGGATGAACTATTTTCTTGACAGATCATTTTCAAAGGCAAGCATGGATGATATTTCCTGTTGTTAGAAATATTAACACGATTTCAAGCAGAAAAAAATGGAAGTAATTTATTCCCTTAGAATAGGGAATAGGGTTGTAGAAAAGGTCTGCTTAGAAAACTGTGATGTTGCTATAGGCAACGAGTTGGTACCAGCAGCTTTGCCATAAAAGCAAAGTTGCAAGAATTCATAAACAGTAGTTTTCAAACAATTTTGTGGATAAGTCAGATGAACATAACCAATAACTAAAAAGCAGACTTACTACACAAAAGATCCTCAGTACCACTGCACTGCCATTATTTCAAAACAGGGAAGACAGAATATGCTGCGGTTTATGAGCCTTATCCTACATGGACCATATTTTCCAGAGTAGTAGTCTTTGACCTAAAACCATTTTTAAGGGCTTTGTCTCAGCGAATAACAATTATAGCCTGCTGTTGCTGAATCTGGGAGAGGGGGTTGGTTGTAATTTCCCTAACTCTTTAAAGCCTGGAATATTTTTCTGTCATGGTGAAATACCCATTAAATTTTCTACCAATTTCTGTTTAGTCCTGGGAACAGGAACCCTTTAAATCCCTGTGGTCCAGGTGGTTTCCAGTACCCCTTCTTTCTCTGTTCATTAGGGTATTTTCTGAATCAGAAATTGAAAAATTGTCTACCTTGAATAAATGATGATGGTGTATCTCCTTCCTTCTATCTCCTCTTTTTCTGTACTGGAGTATCTGTGAACTGCCTTAGGGGAGAAAGAGTAGCTGAGCCAGGAGAAGGCAGTAATTTGCCAGCTCAATTTTTGTGCCACTCTTCCTTTGTATTCCACTCACCCCAAAAAAGGGCATGCTGCTGCAGCTGTGTGAAGAACTAACTGACTCACAGTCCAGCTGCTGCTTGTGTTCCATGACACCAAAACAGGGGTGAGAGATGTTTGCAAACTTCCTAATTCAACATGCTGCTTGAGGGTAAGGTGAGCTGTAATCACTGCTGCCCTCTTGATCTCAGTCTAAGCCACAACTTCTGCTGAGGAACACCTGAGACTTGCAGTCTCCATAGTCAGCAGAAGCACCCAAAAATCTGAGAGGAAAATAAAAAAAGAAATGTTGGGCAGGAAGCTTTCTGTAGAGATGCTTCAATGATTGACTCCCTGTCTTCCTCTTTGTTTGTAGAGTTTTGGGATATTAATTTAATAGAGGAGTTGAAGAGATTGGGGCTGCTTTTCATTAGATTTCCTGAATGAATCAAAACAGCTTCCCTAATAGAGACAGGGCTAAAAAGCACCTCAAAAAAGCCAATAAACTCACTGAGGCAGTTCTGTTTCCATTTCCAACAGCAAACAGGATAAATCAAGACCTGCTTTTCACAGATTGATACAGGGAACATATCAGAACTACCTGTTCAAAACCTACAACCTCCAAAGCGCCTGAGCAGAATTACTCACACCTTACACCTTACGAGGGCCTTCTGTGAAAGATAAAAGAATACTGGAATACATACTTGAAGGCACATATAGTAAACTCCAACAGAAATTTTAAGTGATCAGGGTGCCAGAAAAAGTCTTTTACTAAGCATTTCTATTTTCTTTCTGTTTTAATCTTTCACCAAGCATTCAACCCATTAAAGACGAAATGTTGACTTGATTAAAATAACTATTTTAAACTACATCTTGGTAATATAAAATAAACACACATATCTTTGAAGCGCATGTTAAGTATCATAACAGCTCCACCAAGACATGATGTATTATAAAGGTAACCTAATTAACTCTGGATACTAAGGCAGTGTACATTAAACCTTGCAAGATTCTGCCCTTTAATTTCACATAAATCCAATTCATCTGAACTAGTTATTAGTAATGCAGACCCCATTATGTGCATTATAGAAAACCTCTGTATTTGCTATTTTAGAGACTCACAGTAAGTGCAGCAATTACTTAGAATGTGAGATGTCACAGTAACATAAGCTTTGTAGAATGGCACTGGGTTTGGTTTGAGCCCTGGTATGTTGAATAGAATGAGTGCTCACATGCAGTCTAAAAGAATCTCTTTTAACAGACAAAGGATGCAAGATTAAAAAAAATATTGTTTTGAAAGATTAAAACCCGAACAAATTATAAAGATTTGCAATATTAAAATAGAACAATGAGTTCCTCTTATAATCAACATAACCAAGACTGGTGTCCTCTCCTCAAGTTTAAGTGTCTCTTAAACTTCTTTAAGCAGTATTTAATGTCTGTCCACCTTTTAGCAGGGCTAGTAATTCTTCTGAATAATTATATTACATGTCTCTTTTTTAATAAGGCAATTTTAATTTCACAGACTTATCTACCAAATACTGTCCACCAACAGTCAATATTGGGTGCAATGTTGTTTAACTTCTCCATCAATGACTTGGATGAAGGGGCAGATGCCTCCTCAGCAAGGTCATTGATGACACGGAGCAGTGGCTGATACCCCAGAGGGATGTGCAGCCCTTGACAGCGTGGAGAGATGGGCAGAGAGGAACTGTCTGAAATCCAACAAAGGCAAATGCAGGGTCCTGCACCTGGAAAGGAATAATGCCAGGCACATGCACAGGCTGGGGGCTGATCTGCTGGAAAGCAGCTCTGTGGAGAAGGACTTGGGGGTCCTGGTGGACAACAAGCTGTCCATGACCCAGCAGTGAATCCCAGAGGCCAAGAAGGCCAATGGTGTCCTGGGCTGCATTAGGAAGAGCCAGTAAGTTGAGGGAGGCAATCCTATCCCTCTACTCAGCCCTAGTGAGGCCACATCTCGAGTGCTGTGTCAGGTTCTGGGCTCCACAGGACATGGAGCTCCTGAAGCAGGTCCAGCAGAGGGTGACAAAGATGATGAGGAGACTGGAGCATTTCTCTTAGGAGGAAAGGCTGAGAGACCTGGGCCTGTTCAGCCTGGAGAAGAGATGACTGAGAGAGGACCTCCTCAATGTCTATAAGCCTCTGAAGGGAGGGTGCCAAGAGGATGGATCCAGGCTCTCTTGGTGGTGCCGAGCAATAGGACAAGGGGCAATGGGCACAAACTGATGCACAGGAAGTTCCACCTGAACATGCGGAAGAACTTCTTTACTGTGCAGGTGACCAAGCACTGGCACAGATTGCCCAGAGAGGTTGTGGAGTCTCACTCACTGGGGATACTCAAGAACTGTCTGGATACAATCCTGTGCCATGTGCTCTGGGATGACCCTGCTTGAGTAGGGAGGTTGGACCAGATGACCGAGTGTGGTCCCTTCCAAGCTGACCCGTTCTGTGATTCTGCGAAATACAATTACACATTTCTAAAAGTAACAGTAATACTGGGTTGAGGAGCAGCACTGACAAAAACAGCTTTAAATCTAATTTTTAACTGTGTTTACAAATGAAAATTTAAAACTTAAAAAACTCCTCACTTTCACATAATTTTTTTTTTCTTAGGAAAACTATGATATTCCATACCTTGTTTTTGAAGTAAACCTCAATTGGTAAAATGAAACCAGCATATCCAGATTCTTCAACTTTGTAGGGTGGATCCTTGCACACTGAAACAGAGCAAAAACTGTATTTAACACACGAAAAAATCATGTTTGAAATGCGTAAGGAAACCACATGAGTAAATCTGTGACAATAGTACTATGTGGCACCATTACAAAGGTGCACACCCACAGTAGGACCTATCTACACACAACTCAACCTGAATTTTGCAAGCAAATTGTTCTTGCCTACAAAAAACCTCCACTTTAGGGATAGCAAATCTTTATTTCAAATTTGAAAGCTTTATTAATGGGGAACGCAACATTCTACTATTTAATGGAGAACCGCAGGAAGGTTAACTATGGTATTATGTTAAAATAATATCCAGGTTTCCTTACAGGATTCAGACCTCTGTAACAATACAGTGAACATCACTAGCTATAATACATCTCCTTCAAGTTCTCAGTTTAATGCAAGTGCTTTTAGTTACTTCAAGTCCCCACAGTACTGAACTTGAGCTCTCTGAAGAAAGGGGCACTAGCTGCCAACTCCAGACAGTGACAAAAAGCACGTTGTTAGGGAAGTTGGAACAGAAGCCATCTCTGCTTTCTCCTGTTCGATTGCATGGCAACCTTATTACAGAATTCAAGTCCATGTAACACGTAAGCACAAAAGGAGGTCGAGCTTCAGAAACCATGCATCTACTGCAGCAGCAACTCAGATGCTTCCAAATGCTGCATTGCTGTATATGACAAATCATATCTAAGGCACTACCATCTCAGTGATGGTTTCTTTACTGTAGAATGATACAATTTATACACAAAGGGTTGAGGTCTTCAGAAACAATTGCTCTAGCTCTGTCAACCTGGCTGCCTGGAAAAAAAATTCACTCTCTCAGATGAATCACGATTTGCTCAGATGCAGATTCCTTTCAGAATTGCCTGGTAGTTTACAAAAATAATGTATTGCAATTAACTGTACAGGGCCCGATTACCAAAATTATTCTTTTTAGCTAAGCACCACAGATGGGCACTTACAATCCGTTATTATCACAAAAACATGACAAGGCCCACCAGACACATCAAGGAGTATAAGCACTCCTACGTTCCCAATAGTATAATCAGTACATCAGCTTTCTGAGGATATGCAATCTTGATAGTCTCCAAGAAAATGAACACAGCAGAATTTTCTCCTACTACCTTGCCATTCTCCTCCTGGTTTGCTAGCACCAAACTCTTCAAGGGGGAGGAAGATTACAAGTTCTTGCTCACCCACTGCAGTTGGCTACCACTACTTAGTTCACTTCATGCAGTCAATAAAAAAGGAAAAGGAGGGGAAAAAACAGAGCATGAATAATCTCTTTTACAGACCCTTCTGCAACACTGTCCTCTTGCAGCTACAGAATTTAGTTTGTTTCTCTCGGAAGGAAAAAAACCAGAGAAGATGTAGTTTGTAAAGTGGACTTTGAAAGATTTTGAAGAAAAGCGTTACAATGATTGGTCAAATCTAAGAGGTGGTTTCAGATAGACTAAGGTCTTCAGTTGGAAACTGATCATTTTATTTTAGAACCCCCCCAGAAGTAGTATTTCACCTTATATTGACACATCTTCTCCTAAGAAGGCTTGCCAGCATTTGAAAAATGTAAATACAATAGTACTAGTTAAGCACAGAGACAAGTTACAGTAATATGCATTGGCAACTTTTCAGTCAACGATAGAGGAGCCTTCCTGCTCCTCCTCTGCCTTCAGAAGACAACTTGAGGAGAAAGCCTCCCAAATATTTTTGAATGGTCATGTACAGAAGACTGAAATCTACTTATACACAAATGGGGAAAGGTTATACAGCAGATACGTATTCAGATGGAAATACAGAGAAGTAAGAAACAGTAATAATAAATTAACTCTTACAGATTTCAGGCTGCATTGTGTGACAAGTCACAAATACCACATCAACTTCTTCCTGAGCACTTAACTGGTGCAGAAAACCTCATTAGCATAAATATTTTCCATTGCCTCCCTCATTTTGCTCTTCTTGCAGATTTACACAGCTGTTTGCCATGCTGAATAGTACCTTATCAAAGTCTCACAGTTCCAAAAAGAGTCTGTAACAGTTGCCAGTTTTGAAAATACCTGGGTAATGGGTTACAGAACAATCACCAAGAAACTCCTTTGGGTGTCTTCCCAAACTGAAACACGGGCTTTTAACACAAGGCAAATTCTACACTCTTGTGAATGAAACCTTCCTGAAAAAAACTACGAGTGACTGAGCAAAGCTCCATGCTACTGTGTGTCTGTAGACTGCAGATATTAGATTTTCCTCACGTTTTTTGTGGAAGCCACTACCGGCAGAATGTACTGGTAGAAACGGCATCTCTGTGCACTCTGAAACAGCACTCCCTGGCCTAAGTTCTTCTTGTTTTATTGAACTGTCATAAGGAGTCAGGGCTGCAGTGATGTGTGGTTTAGCCTTGTGGTTGCTGGGCAGAGAAGAGAGGAGTGGCAAGAGTTAGGTAAACCACAGAACTGGAAGTAAGAAAACTAGAAAAAAAACCAAAACAGGACAGGAGAGGAGAAGACGGAAAAAACCCCAAACCTGTAGTGCAGAAGGACAAGAGAAACAAAATCTAATTACAAATATAGACCAACAGATCACAACCAACAACAGAAACTAGGAAGGAGTGATTTTGGAAAAGGAAGCATCTGGAAACCCTAACAGGTTTCCCAAAGCTCACTAGAAAAAAAGTGGCTATACTAGACTAGGCAGATAAGCAGAAAACACTACCCTGTTACAACTTCCTCTCGATCCAGAGGGACAGAGGCATTTCACCACTGACTGCTCCTTTCCTTTGAAGTGGCACCTAAAAATGCATTTCAAGAACCAGACGAAGTGTCTTGCACACCATTATCACTAAGACTTAATTATTATGGTCAGATTTCTTTCTCCTAAGGAAAAAGCTTGTTTGATCACAATTTTCTCCCTCTCCTCTCTATCTTTTGACTAGGTGGTCCAAATTCAAGACAGTCTCTACAACAATTAAGGCCCTACCAGTTCTTACAGATCCAGTTAAACATCTTCACTGAGAAGCAGGAATAAGCAGGTAACAGGATACAGAATAACAAACCAATTATAACAGTGTCTCTTGTCACAAGAACTATAGGTCCAGAAGAGAAGTAAAAAAGGTAAGCAAAATTATACATATTTCTTTAGACCCACTAAGCACAGAATAAAATGTAGGGGTTTTGTCACCTCTGTAAGGTAAAATAAGGTGTTTAGCCCAGTTGATCAGTGTTAGTAACACCAAGGTTGTGCATTCAATCCCTGTAGGGGATACTTAAAGAGTTGGACCCGATGATCCTTATGGGTCCCTTCCAACCCAGAATATTCCACAAGTTCATGATACTGACATGTTACTGTATCTTTGTCAGATTCTCTTCTCCCATAAATGAAAGCTTTAGTCTTGACATATTTTCAAATACATTTGCTAAACACAGACAGATCACCTAAAACAATTTTAGGTGCAATTTTGAAATAAAAATAGTAGCTCATGCAATACAATAATACAGCAGAAGTCTCTCTCATGTTCATCATGTTTCATCATACTGTGGGGTGAACATTGCAGTAAACAAGCAGTAACACTGGTATGTTTAAGGACACAGAATGGAAATTAGATGAAACAGGTCTCTAACTATAGCTAAAGCTATAGTCAAATGCTGCACATGAGCTTGAACACAGGTGAAACCAAATGACTAGTCAAGTTGTTAAAAGATAGAGAGGATAGGGGAAGGTATAAAAGCTAGAGCAAGAAGACTCAGGTCTTAAAACAAGAAGAAGGTGAAATGAGAGTTTTCCTTAATGCTCAAGAAGCATACACACATACAACTACACAGGTAATGAATTCTAGCACTGTACACACCCCAGGTGCTCACCCCTACAGTACACTGTCACTTGACCTCCCATGACAGAAGACTGTTCAGTCACCCAGCTGCAATTCTGGCTGTATTACAAACACTTCACAAACAGGAATAGTCAGAAAACATAATGGTTATGCCGATCCATTCACTTTGAACTGCCTTCCCATACATACAAGTTGCAGTAATTCATAGATGATGAAAAGTTATGAAAAGAAATGCTCCTCAAACAAAACCTGCCTTCCAGCAAGCAACTGCAAGATAGCAGTGGGCATCAGTAACAACATTATCATCACTACTGTGTGAGTTTATTAATAAGGATTTCTCCTCAGTAACAATTCAGTCTCTGTTTAGGTTACATTGCCTAATCATACTATCAAAGGCAGACAGACCCTACAGAGAAACCTTAACAAATCAGAAGGATGGGCAATCATGAACTGTAACAAGTTTACCAAAGACAAGTGCCAGATTCTGCACCTGGGATGGGGCAACCCTGGATGTATGGACAGACTGGGGAATGAGACACTGAAGAGGAGCGCTGCAGAAAGGGACCTTCCCAACTCAGGATATTCCATCAATCTGTTACACTCATTCTACACGTAAGAAAGAGATCAGAGTGCTCAGTTCTCATCCAGTGCACTCTACAACTGAATTCTTTTGATAATGCCAGCAGAATTAGTTACCCAAGTTCACAGCAAGCTAGAACAGGAATTGATGATCATCCGTCCCCTGTTCTGTCAGGAGAATATGCCTTATCTACAGCCCACATAAATAGCTTAAATCATTTATCTCAAATGTTTTATTTCTTCATTTCACAAGTGAAGCACTACTTTTTCTTTCACAAATGCATTCCCATGTGTTGCATCAGACATTAACCTACATCAAAGAAACAGATGCAATCAAGTCACAATGACACATTTTACTAACAGTGACTACACTGAAGCTATTTGGACATAGCTTCAGACATATAACAGTGACTACACTATTATATTTGGACATAATAACAACAAAATTCCAGTTAAAGCTTTCTCGAAAGCTTTAACATGAGATTCATTTGTCAGTCTAACACTGTTAAACACTTCATTATGAATAGATCTTTTTCTTTACTACAAATACAGGCAGAATGAACACATAAAGGCAGAAGTTCATTTTGTGCAGATTTCAACACAAGATCAGGATGATGCAGAATAATGTCTGCAAGAATTCACATATTTTATGCATTCTGCAGAATACTTCAAGTGGGTGCTTGTAATAAGTGATGCCTTCTCACAGACAACTGGTTTAACCGTAAGTTTTTTGCACTTGAATTTTATAGATATTCGCCTGTTTTTTGCTCATATTGGTCACTGTTTGACCAACTTTTCCCTCTATTCAACACCATCGTCATCCAAAGAAGTCTCCAAACAAAGGGGTGGCATTCATTTTCAGAGGAAGGCAGCTTGTGGTACCAAACCCCTCCTGCAGCAAAAAGTCAGCTTTAAATATTCAGCTGTGATTTCTGTAAAAGCTCTTTGACACTGCTATTCTGCAGCTCACCTTGCCAGCTGGTGGGGTTCAGTACTCGAATTCTTTAAAAAAAGAAAAAAACTAGCATGGAAGAGAATGGTTCTGTTATGTCCTAACTTCAGGCACACCTCAGCCATTAATACAAAAAAATTTCTAGGCAGGTTCAAACAAAAACTAGCAAAAATTACTAAGTTGAATGTGGGTTAAATGGTACCTCCTACACTAGGAATAAGGAGTGCCCATTTGCCTTATATCTTATGCTGACATGTACTTCATAAGAAAGACAAAACACTCAAGTGAGAGCACAGAAGGCACTAAGAAAGAACTAAGACTGAGCTTTCAGCATTGCATTTACAGATATACTAAATTACATCTCACATACAGAGTGACCAGATTCCCACCAACTTCTACCAATTGGATAGGATAGCAAGGTACAGCTTATAACCCCTTAAATAAAGAAAACTCTAACTAAATTCTGGAGTGACATTTTCTGTACACACTGTCTACTCCCCAACCATTGATCAGCTTCTTCATCAACTGAGAACTATCTAATACACAAGACAGGAGGGCAGGGAAGTCTCCAAGTCTGGCTGAGTTTGGACTCAGCCACAACTAGGCTGCATTAGGAATTTAGAAAGCAAGGAGGTCCTCTCTGAACCTTGTGACTCAGTGAGAGAGTCTCCCTTACCTTTTTACATCCTTACCCTTTTCCATCTTCAGTCTCCATGTAAATCATTCTAAACTGATTCTAATTTCCCTTTACGTATTTCATCCATGTAGTAAGTAATAGAGTGAACTTTGCGATTGAACTTTGTTAGTCACAAATTTATATTAAACCTGCTTTTGCTAATATTTTTGACAGTGACTTTTTAAGTGACCTAAACCACTCATTTCTAAGTTACTGTTATGCATGACGGAGGTCTGCTTTCCTGGGGATGGCTGCCCACCTGCCTGCCCATGAAGGAAGTAGTGAATAAATTTCTTGTTTTGCTTTGCTTGCATGCACAGCTTTTGCTTTACCTATTAAATTGTCTTAATCTCAACCCACGAGTTTTCTCACTTTTACCCTTCCAATTCTCTCCCTCACCCCACTGTGGGGAAATGAATAAGCTGTTCGGTGGTGCTGAGATGCCAGCTGGGGATAAACCACAACATTCACCCTTTCCAGGACTTCCAGCAGAAGGACCATTTTCTTCATATAAAGAAATCCTCAGACAGCTGCAAATTTCCAAACTTCAGTACACATCACAGGTGGTGCAGAAGCTCCTCCTCTTGACTGAAGGACACAGAGAGCTGTCAGCTATAATCTGCACTGCACACACAAGCAACAATCCTTACTGAGACATATGGAAGTTACTGGAGATGTCTAGGACCACTTACAGGGTATGCCTTCCATCCCTTCTGTCTGCTCCCTCAGGTTTCCTCCAAACAAGATGGGAATGAGGGAGAGATGGGAAAAGAAGAAAAATTAGTACTTCTAAGCTTAAGTTATTCCTACATTTCATGTTTTAATTCTAGATTCTAGATGCTATTTTTTTCAATACAAAGCAGTTATCAAAAAAGACTGTTAAAAAATATACATATGTCTCCAGTATCAATGGAGTCAGGGACTTCCAGAAAGTACCTGGTCTGGAAGTCTTCCTTAGACAAGCATGACACTAAAGCAAAACAAAAATCCTTGAACAACTGAACTGCAGCTAAGGCTATCTGAATAATAACATAATAAACCAAACAGTTACCTTTGATGGAAAAGACATTAGGTATAACATTAAAAACTCTGACAATAAATGCCAATTTGCCCTGTAGATACCATCAGGATTTTAAGAGTAATAAAAATTTCCAGTAATTGTGCATTAATGCATTCTCATATTTGTATAGAAGGTACAGCCCTTGGGATTTTCCTTTTTAGTGCGAAAAGGATTTGAAGTAATTTCTTTCTTGGTTATTAATTATATACCTCTTCCTCCCAATAAAGACTTTGCATAGAGAATACTTTTTCTTAACTTCCAGACAGATACCTAAAAAAAAAAATCTTATTCTCTATTTTAACTTGATTATGCTATGAAAAGATCAAACTGGGAATTAGTATTTCAGAGACAACAAAGTCACTCTGTATACCAGTAATGCCATACCTACGTGATAATTTTTGGGTTGAAAAAGTTTTACAAGCAAGCCAAGACTAATTTTTTTCATCCCACCTCCATCCTTCATGGTTATTTTACTTCATTCATTGCAGAATGATTAAGGTTGGAAGGGACCACAAGGAAACATCTAGTCCTACCTCCCTGTTCAAGCCAGGTCATCCCAGAGCACACTGGCACAGGATTGTGCCAAGATAGTCCTTGAATCCCCTCTTGATGTGAGGGAGATCCCACAACATCTCTGGTCAGTCTGTGCCAGTGCTCGGTAAAGAAGTTCTTCCTCATGTTCAGGTGGAACTTCCTGTGCATCAGTTTGTGCCTGTTGCCTCTTGTCCCATTGTTTGGCACCACTAAGTAGAGCCTGGATCCATCCTCTTGGTACACCTCCTTTAAATACTTATAAACACTAACTCCACATCTCCCTTGTACTGAGGAGCCCAGAACTAGATACACCAGATGCACCTCCCCAGGGCTGAGTAGAAGAGCAGCATCACCTCCCTTGATCTGCTGGCGAACATCTTCCTGCTGGCACCCCAGGACACCATTGGCCTTCTTGGCCATCAGGACTCACTGCTGGGTCATGGACAGCTTGTTGACCACCAGGACCCCGAAGTCCTTCTCCACAGAGCTGCTTTCCAGCAGATCAGCCCCCAGCCTGTGCTGGTTCCTGGGGTTATTCCTCCCCAGTGCAGGACCCTACATTTGCTTTTGCTGAATTTCAGAGAGTTCTTCCTTCTTCAAATGTAATACACTGAAGAAACTCAATTTTGCTTGTATTGTCTACCCGACTGTCTTCTGAAGCTGTTCGGAGCAGCGGCACACGAGATCATGAACGCATAATTATTTTAGCAATTGGAGAGTGGGATTAAGAGCAGGAAAAGAAAAATATCTCTTCAAACACATTTTATTCATACCATTCACTAGCAAATGGAAAAATACAATACAGTATGTTAACTTAAGCACAACATAGATGTATTAATATGATTATGAGCTTAAACTATCAAAGGACATTGCTAAGCATAGAACAGTTATTTATTGTAAACAGTGTGTTTACATGAATCTGCCTGGTTTTTCTGCCAATCACTTAGCATTACTTTTGTAACAACAACACAAAGCTCTACAATCAAAAATACCCTGAAATACAGAGACTTGCAGTTTGTGTGCAAACACGTTCACAACTAATACGATGTAAATCTATGCTCCAGGTGTAAACTACGTTTAAGACCTGTGTTTGTATACAGGCAATGCAAATATTGTATATGCTGGCATGCACGTAATTATCACAACAATTGTACTATTAAGATGTTAGTAATTTTGAGGGAAGAAAACAGCCATGTGAGGATAATCAGCGATTTATAAAGTGGCATAGAAAATTATGACTTTCTTCAAACAAAAATCATTAAAATTGCAATGATGTTTCTGACCACTGCAGCACGCCTACAGCTTTATTTTTCTCCTTAAGAGAGGCAGAATAGAACAAATTATTTCAATTGGAAGGGACCTACAGCAATCATCTAGTCCAACTGCCTGAACACTTCAGGACATAGTTCAAGTACGTTGTTAACGACATTGTCCAAAAGCCTCTTAAACACCGACAGTTTGAGGCATTGACCACCTCTCTAAGTAAGTCTGCTCCAGTATTTGACTGCCCTCATACTAAAAAATTGCTTCCAAATGTCCAGTCTGAACCTGCCCTCGCACAGCTTTGAACCATCCACACAAACCTCATCACTGGATCCCAAGGAGAAGAGATAAGCACCTCCCTTTCCACAGGAAGCTGTACAGGGCCATGAGGTCACCCCTCAGTCTCCTTCTCTCATAACTAGACAAACCCAGAGTCCTCATCTGCTCCTCATGGGACACTCCTTTCAGCTCTTTCACCAGCTTCCCCCCTCCGGCCACATTCAGGAACCTTTACATGCTTTTTAAATTGTGGGGCCCGGCACTGCACACAGGACTCGGGGTGAGGCTGAATCCAGTGGGATGATCCCGTCTTTTGGCCAGTTGGTGATGCTGTGTCTGATTCACTCCGGGATGTGGTTTGCCCTCCTGGCTGGCTGGGCACACACTGCTGACCCACACCGAGCTGCTGCTGGGAGCTGACCAATGCTTCCAGTTCATCCTGTTCATTTCTCACACTGCATGTGTTGGTGTACAAGTATTTCAGATTCACTGAAAGATAGATAGATAGACATACACACACACACTCTGAAAGGTATAATATATTAATTCACAAAAGCTAGCCACAGATACATTTCTTCTCAAGCTCTGAGCCCTACATTCTATACAACTGACAAATTCCCCTTTGCACAAAAATGGCAATGGAAGGGAAAGAAATAGAGATGGGTCATAAAGGCAGAAAAATCTTCAAAGTGGCACATGGTCTAACCCTGAATAATTGGTTTTGCTGTAGGCCAATGACAGTATGAAGTGAACAATTAGTTTTAAAAAATCCTCACCTTAAAAAATGCTACATGAATGAAATTGTATTTGCACTAATAATCTGCTGGAAATCTGTAAAACAATAAAAATAAAGTGACCAAGCTGTCCAAATAGATTTTTGATAGATCATAGCTACAGTTTTGCCAAAGAAAGCTAAGCGTTCTCTTATGCATAAAAGCCATTCATCATGCAATATTTCCACTCTGCTCTTTCAAAAATGTCAGGAAAAAAGTGGACAAAACTGCACTTGCAAATTGGCCTTTTTTCTTTTTAAAAATGCCACAAAATGAACTGGAAAGCTATTGAAGGAAATACTACCAAGGTTTTACTTGTTTATATGTTACAGAATAAATAATTTCGTCTGTAATCCCTAGCTTGTACTTGTTTCTGAGAGAAGCAACACACAGCATTGTTTCCAATTTTTCAGTCAGTGACACCTTTGCAATTTCACTGTTGAGTTGCAGGCATTCAGTAATAAGGAAAGAGTTTTGTCGATTATTCTGGATGAATACTTTTGGGGTTCATAACTATTCTAATTCCACAGATCTTGAAAAAAAAGTGAAGCCCTTCCTGACAACATTTACATAGGCAAACCACTAACATTAATTTTTTCAACCAAATACCCCAATCTTTGTTCAGACAGCATTATCACACCAAAAATTCTTTTAGAATCACTGGCAAAGCTAAGGTTTGGTTTTGTGAAGAATACTCCAATGGCAACACTTCAATGCTAAACTTGACTTTGCTTTTTGCAATGTATTTCTCTTGTCTTGGTATGCCTCTGGCACATATTTTCTCCATGTATTGTATTTGATCAAACAACAGCTTGAAAAACAGAGAGTAGAAATAGTTCAGTGTAAACATCTTGTGCAAAAATTAGAATGCGTAACACCAGCCAGACGTACAGGAAACAAGTAATCTTAAACCACCATTGTTTCATTACTGGTCATGACTCAAAACGACTAGAGAGGAACAGAAAACTTTACACTTTTCTTCAGTTTTGATAAGGGAAATGTTTCACTTTGGGTGAAGAAAGGCAATTCAAACCTGCAAAATGATGTATGCATGACAATTTCCTTCAATCTAACAAAATATCTCCCATTTAACATTCATTTATAATTCTTTCAGGAGTCAGAGTACACATTGTCTAGAGAACATTAAATTAGTCAAAATGGAAATCAGCATTTCATGCTAGCACATCAGGTGCCTTCAAAGGAGTCATGCTCTCAACTTTTGTATATAAAAGCAGATTTCCTTGCTTGGACACAATTTATCCAAAACATTATTTCCCATAGCAGATTTGATTGACAATAATTAACTGCACAAGAAGGCTTTTCAAAATCTGGCATATTTAATTCTGGAGGATCCTTACCTTTCTTATTTTTGATTTGTTGGTTTCTTTTGGTTTTTTGTTTGAATATTTGGTTTTGGTGGTTCTTTTTGGTTTTTTTTTCACTAGCAATTGCCCTAGGAAATTGTGTGAATAGACACATCTTAGATTTTGTTCCCAGTCCGATCTTCACAGATTTGAGAAAAGAAGACCCCTAAGCACAGTGTGCATGCAATGTGTTCTTCAATTAAGAAACAAAAAAGAGGCTATGTGTCTGTGTTTCCCCAACCTGAGCAAAACTCTAAGCAGGCTTCCCCTCTCATTTTTCTGTATGTTTTCAGAAGAAGTCTTTCCACCAGCCAAGTGGTTTAAAAATATCATGGTATA
The DNA here is from genome assembly GCA_018881555.1 of Amblyornis subalaris. Lineage (NCBI taxonomy): Eukaryota > Metazoa > Chordata > Aves > Passeriformes > Ptilonorhynchidae > Amblyornis > Amblyornis subalaris. The sequence goes on along the minus strand of JACAXG010000137.1, from coordinate 925,566 downwards.
TCAAAGATGGGTGATGTTAGTTTTTAAATTCACAATGTTCCCAGTAATATAATTCCAAAAAGGTAAGCACAAAACTCAACAGACATCAGGCACAAATTTGACTGTCACATTTTTAGAGCATCTGTTTGTCTTTAACTTGCTTTAAAATTGCCTATCAACCCAAGTTAGAACTCCAAAGCTAGACAACATAACAGAAAAATTGCCTCCTAAAACACCATCCTTCCCCACCCCCCTTTTTTTCTTGTGACACGATGTTCTGTTTTTTCTTGCGACATGATATTCTGCTGCCATTTACCATAGCTCCCCTGCAGGTAGCTAACACAGGAGAGCCTTTGGGCACTTTTGGAGACTTCTAAGGGGTGGCAGACTGAGAACACCTAGACCCAAGGGCAGCAACCTGTAAGTGCAGTTACTAATATTCATATGAATGGGAAGGAAACTACAACTTGTGGCTAAAAAGCACACGTCCTTATTCAAGGCAAACAGAAGAGGAAGATGCAACAGACAGCAGCAAAGTCTCACTTGGTGCAAAAGTTGGACAAGTAGCATCACAAGCTGCAAGCTCTGGGTTTGGGCGTGCAGGCCCAACCCCCCTGGAAAAGGTTTCCCTGTGCACGTGCTGCTCCAGCCCACCAATCCACTTAAGGGAGCATTCTGTATCTGCTATAAGCCCACATACACCCTAACGCTTCTCCTCTAACACAGACCTCACAGTAAGTGAGGGCTGAACCTCCGCCATCACACATCTCCCCTGCAGCAGCAGCAATCAGCAGCCCCTACACGGCCTGGACCTACATTCAGGATCACCTCCTTGCTCCACATGACCCAGAAGCACTCATGTGCCTCCCATTTGCTTCCCTGCCACCAGTCATATTAAGGGCTACTTCTAATCAGTCTGTTATCTAGAAACTGAACACAACAAAAAACCCTTTTTCTTAAGTAAGAAGATCACAGTGTCAGAAAAATGCCCATCCACAGCCTCATGCTAACTGAGCACTGAAGAATTCTTCCCACAAGCAGAATCCAATATACTACAAAGAAAACACTAATAAAATTGAGGCTGAAGACTCTCCAGCAGCATGCTTCAGTACAAAACCTGAAGCAAAGCCAATAGGAGCCCCACAGCTGAAAGGTGCTGAGGACCATGAGGTGGAGTGGGGCTGGACGGCTTTTGTTCTAGCACGTCATTTCCACCTCCATCTTCAAAAACTGACTGCTGTCGGCAGCAGAACTTCAGCCATGTGCTTCAGAAACTAAAAATGCTTCCATGGCTGTTTGCCATGCTATTTTAGACAGACTGAGATTACAGAAAATGCTGAAGGAGATGGAATAAATCAGTCACACAGTTGTCACCTGTAGGAATGCCCAAACAGGCTTTCTTCAGGTCTTGAGATGAGAGACATATGTAGATCTCTGCTATTTAATAATTATTTGCTTTTAAGAGTCCTCCAAGCCAAACCTTGTTAATGTAAGCAAAAGTAGGACTAAACTAAGAGAAGCAAAGGACAGATACTGAAAACACACATAGCAAATTAACTATTCTTAGAATTCACTATCTTCCAAAATGTCCTGAAGTTACTTTATGAAGAATATTTACTTATGTACACAAAAGACAGCATGACAAAAACAATTAAGCTGTATTATGGTCCACTTAGTAGTAGCAACGGAACATTCTTCATTTTCCACGACTGTTTACATGCCTCTGAAGACAGCACAAAGGATCAAACCACCTTCTGCTTCAGGGTAGATTTTGGGGAAAGGACAAATTAAGAGCATCTTTTCCTTGCAGGAAACATTCTGCTTTAGTTAAGAGCAAAATTAAGAGAGAGAGACTGAAATTAACACTCTGACCCATGAGTGCCCTAAAGGAAATTTTTCTTCACAAGCAACCACAAACATAAATTCTTAAGCTTTCCCACGGAGAGAGTAAGCTTAAACATTTAAGACACCTAAGACAAGAGTGAGCGATAGTAGAGATGGCCACTTTACAGGTAGTGGCACACACCAGAAGAGAACTGCCCAGTAATAAAAAACCCACAGCAAAGTCAGTCTTAAAACAAGGCTAAAAGTCAAATCATGATGGTATAACCAGCTCCTATTTGAAGGCTTCAGAACTAATAAAAATATCAGGGTGGGCTGGAGAAGTAGCACAGAGATATAATGTAATGCAGGAAAAAAATCTTCATGAAACAGAATGCATACAGAAAACTCAGACCAGCAATCTTAATTTTATTTATTAAACAGGCAGATTGTTTTGACTTTCACAATTCTTAATGAGGTATTTTTCAATACGAGAGTGCTATTCATAACATGTATTAATGACTGAATGTAAGACAGGTAGCCAGGTGGGAAAAAAACATTTTGACAAAAGAAAATTATGTTACGCTCCAGCTGAGCATAATGAAGACTACCAGGCAATTTAACTTAACTTCCTACAACAAGATAATAACAAACGGTAATCCATGTAGAGAGTAACATATATTATGAATTTTAAAGGAACTGCATTTAAACCATAATTCCATTTTAAGTAACAATCGCTTAATACTTAATTTACTTATAAACATAAAGAAGTCAAGACTATCTCAGTAAACTGGATGACTGGCTATTTCAGTTAAATATATATCTGCTCTTTCGCAGTTTAACATGATTACTCTGGGTAACAGGATTGCTGAAATACTCATGAGATGTTAACTTGTCATGCTCATCCCTTAAAAAATTAGATCATAAGATCAGGAGAAGCTGAGAAAAAGGCAGTGTTAAAAAACATGAATTGCAACACCACTGAGAAGAGATAAAATAAATCTGTGACACACTTTACCCAGGTAACATAAATGGGATGCACAATCATGTCCTCACAAATGCCACTGACACAGCTTCAACATACATACAAAAACTAATCATTTAAGATAGCTAAGACAGCCTCAAACATGCATGCTCTCTCACAAACAGATGAGAATCATTTATCTCAATTTTTAGTCTGAATTCTCAACAGAAGATTCTCACAACACTTCCCAATAATGAGGACAAATTATTGTGACTTCGGAAGACATCAGTTACCTAAAGAGGACACTGAATAGTAAGTGCTGGTAAATATTCCCTTGGAACTGTCAATCCTTTAAAACACCTAATCCACTTAGACTCTATTTGGCACCATATATATGAACACAGAGCACTTGAGTGTTTCAAACCTGTAATTACTTTAAGAGACACAGTAAATCCCACACAAATACATATAGTAGCTACAGGAAACGTATATAAAAAGTGCAACAAAATGGCAAAGAAAATGCCAGTGGAATTATGTTAGTTTCTGAAAGTGGCATGTTACCAGCTTCAGCACGTATCTAATTTTAGCCCCGTCTTTTTAAGATGTTTCACAGCAGCAGTCCTGCAAAAGAAGTGGTCTGTGGCACTAAATACACCGCACTTCAGACTTACGACATCCCAGAATGGACTTACAGATTTGAACATACAGTGGCAGCGCAACTGTTTTCCCTCACAGGACAACCCTAACAAGAGGTGTATAGCACTTCAGTACTGGTTTTAGCTGGCATAGAGTTACATTGTGTCCTAAATGGGGCTACCATAAGCAGATTCTTGTTACCCAGCCTCAGTTATCATGCTGGAAGCCAACACACACCATATTGCCTGTGAACCTACAAAAGACAGCTTGTGAAAGTGTTTAAGCTCAAGTCTATGTATTTTCTACAAGTAAGAAATGCGTATGCTAAGTTAAAGTGATCGATCTCCATTGTTATTTTAAAGTAAATATTGTAACTATTGAACTATACAATTTTCCCTTTTAACCCTTACTGACTCTTTTACAGTAGAGAATTTGCCAGGAAACCTCCAAATTTTGTTTGCCAGTGACCTAAGCATTTGGCAGAGACTTTGGAGTATGCCTTCAATACTGTTAATTAAATGAATAACTTCCACGGAGCTACAGAAAAAAAAACCCTGACCCTACATTGGTATATTGACTTTCACTGAACACTTTCTTCAGCTTATTTCTGCTCTTCTCTTTCGTCATCCCCCAACCAACTATGCTCTCAGAAAAGTAGATATATATGCACAAGAATCCATACTTCTGCCTCTACCACTGCCGTTTCTTGCATGAACTCAAAAAAATACATTTATGACTATTCTAGGTGTTCAGACAACCACCATTCCACACTGAACATTTGACAGCTGCCAGTAGATTGAAACACACATAATTGTGTAGGAAACATGATGCCTGGACCGCAAGTCAACCCATCCAACTCCTTCAAGGAGACTAAATCTGCATTAAGATCCTCAATTAGAGATTTTAAAAAAAGTTTTGGTTTGTCTCTCCTATCTTCTTCCAGGGTTCTCCCAAAATGCCTGAAGTAACAGGCATTATATGTCTTATAAATACATATTGTTTTCAACATTCTTGGTCCCTCAGCTTACGGCTGAGATTTTAGGGGGCATAGAATAAACTTCATTCTGATTGTCTCTCCCAGAACTAAAGTAGTGACTAAAAACACTGTTCTGTGGGAGCACAGTGTAAAAGGTTCACTAATATCCCACTTCCTCCCCTGGAAACAATTTCATTTAGTAACTAAAGGAGACAGGTGTTGGTTATTATATATTTCTAAACAAACCTTTTGGGGGTTTTTTACTTCAATGCTTTGAACTAGGACAGCTCATTCATTTCTTACTGTCTGCTTCCAGGAGGCACAAAGAAGGATCTTTTTCACAACACTTTTAAATGAGAATATGGTTTTTAAAAAATGGTGGAGCCAGTTACTGTTTGACACCCATCAAACAATTGGGAAATAATTCAGATTAAGGGTTATGATTGGGAATCTGTTATTATATTAAATTAACCTGGAGTTTCTTGGCTATAATGCTTCTAAATAGTTATTCATTTGCGAGCAACATGTGGATATGGAGTTACCAACAATTTTTTTCTACCTCCCAACTCTCATTCTCTTTGTGATGGTTCTTACCTTTTGAAGTTCTTACTTTGTTCACTTCTCTCTAGATGTTGTTAATATCGACATATTTTGAACACGCAATGTGTTCAAGCTGACATTCTCTATACAAAGGGTTCATGATTATCCTCTTATTCCTAGCAGATGTTAACTGGCTTAATCAGAAGGCAAATTCAGATGGACAAACTGTGCATGCACTTTTGTTCCCCATTCCTTCTCATCATCCCAACAGCAGAAATTCAGAAGAATGGGATTCAACATTTACTCTTCTGCCTCAGAGGGGGTCAGAAAAACGACTACAGAGAATGCAGCCTGTTCATCCTTCCCTAGATCTGCTGGGGCTCATGCTGAGAAAACTAACATTAGAAGAAAGCAGCGTGATTTTTCAGAAGCTACAGAAAAATGGAAAAGCTACAGTCTTAGTCTTGAAAGTTTCACACAAGAAAACAGATCTGTAATATTGTTTCTTTCATTACCTTGTCAGACTGTGGCTACAAAACAGAGGGAGAACAGAAAAAAAAATGCATACTGTTAAAGCTTAAATGCCTCAGAAGAAGAAGGAAGGTCTCTGCTTTGACTAAGACAGACAAGTAGCTCTCAGAGCAGCCCTTACATCATCCAGATTTTTTATGGGGTATGGCCTATGTGCCTTGGGCATCTTCACCTGTTCCCAAGGCTTCTCTCCATGGTGTCCTTCATTTTCTTGCGGAAGGAAAAACCCGTCAGCCTCTCGCATTTCTGAGAAGTTAGCAAGTATTGATGCATAACTAGGCTGATCGGTCAGGAAGAGGACCAGTGGAAAAGGCCAGTATCAACTTTTGTGTTGCCTGTCCTACACTGGTGGCACTAATTGGGTCTGTCCTCCCTCCCACAAGTAATTTTCATAAAATATGGGAGAAGTTAACATCCTCAAGACTCTCATGGCTTTCACAGGGATATGCAAAAGTGAGAAAAAAAGTCCTAGTTCCTTAAGGAAAGCAGTATAGCTTACATGTTTCTTATTGCCAGCCATGCTAGTTAAGATTCACTTATGCATTGTTTATAGTATAACCTAAGTTTTAATTCCTCTGTTCCCACTGAATTTGATTGCCTGCCTGTCTGCTCTTTGCTTACAGTAAAAATTCCTTCAAGAAAGCATTTGTATTCTGATCATCTTGTGAATTATACTGCTTTTTCCCCTCACATTCTATAAAATAGTTTTCCCACAAGAGCCCCTAATATGTACCATGTGTATCAGGACAAAATTCCCAGAGGCTAGTAGCTTATTCAACTTGAGAGAGTCTCCTTGGCACCTATACATTTTTCCATGGTTAAGTCAGCTGTTGCAGTAAATTAAGTATTAAGAATACATTTAACCCCTTGAAATTTGAGCTTAGGCCACAGCAATTACTAGTACCTCTGATTTTTTAAGAAGTTTATTCATTCAGTTTTGTCATCAGTAACATGACTAACATGCCAACTCAAGCTAATAGAAGCTTGAAATACAAAGTTATTACTTAAAAGAAATTCAGAAACTTCTTTTGAGAAACTCTATGAAACTATTTCCTCCCCCAGTGAAAATATGCTGCTTTACTGAATTCCATGTATTTTGTTTTCCTTAACACAGTATCTTAAGTCTACAGTACCCTAGACACTTCAGAATTTTAAACCACCTCAAGACAAATAGAGCAGTAACTTAGTTTACATCTATGTGTTTGACCAAGGAAACCAGTATTATTGGAGGATAGAGGATTTGGGTGGGGGCAGTGGGATGTAAAACATCTTGTTTCGTGTCATCTACCAAATCAGTGGCAGAGTCAAGAACAGACGCTAGAGACTGCCGACTACCAAGACATGGCTCTATCCATAAAAACCTTCCATGTTGCTAAATTTGACCAAGTTCAACCTGAACCTGGCCTCGTATTCAACATTCACAAAAGGCACAAAATAAAACAAAACCAAAACAGATCTTTCAAACACATCTGCCCCTAAGCTGCTCTGAAAATAACATGCCCTCTAGGCAGCAATTACCTGACATTTTCTACCATTCCTTTTAAAGTGAGCTTAAAATTCTGAGCTAACACTTGGGAATGCATCACACAACTACATGCATATATTTTGTCAGTCTTAGTACTGTTAAGCATCAGTGACACACCGCATAATTTTGGACACAGCAGATATATGAGAATTTACTCAACTAAAAGACAACAAACCTATTTTTCCACTAAGACTAGGGCTGCTTTCAAAAAAAAAAAATCAAAAAAGCTGAATTATTATTTTGAAATAATAACAAAATGTTTAGAGTACTGGTCCTCTGAAGAGCACATCATTTGCCTTGTTACTAAAACAGTGAATGAAAGACAATGAAGCATTGACTTCAAGAGGTGGACTGCTGCAAATACAACATGTGCTTGAATTGCAGCACAAGATGTGCAGTTATCACCAGACAATTAGCAGCAACAAAAAAAGATACTCAACAGAGAGCTAAGTATGTTTATACACTGGTACGTTTATTGCACAGGTTATATGGTGGGGACCACTTGTCTTTCTCCAAAGTGTGACAGCACTAGAGACTACTTATAGACTTCCTGCTTTGTTTGAGCAATGTATCAAATTGAGACAATTTTGTTTCCACGTAAGCCTTCTTTACAAGTCTTACACTAGTGCGCTTATCCTAAAAACTATTTGCTCAAATATTCTTATATGGTAAAGTATGTTTTTCTAAAAGTAAGGAAACTTTCTAGCTCTTGATAAAACTCTTGAAGTGGAAACCAGAATCCTAAGCAATGGTGAAGACATTTCAGTTACACCTTTCCTACAAAACCCTCCATTAAAATACAGGAATTCAGTTCACCACAGAAGCAAAAGGTTGCTGCAATTGTTTCAACTTCACTAAAATCAAAGAAGCTATAGAACTTCTCGGCTGCCACTGATGGGAGATGAAGATTTTCAAGGGAGAAACTGAATGTTTCATAGTTCTTCTTGGCGGGATGAATTGTATTTGCACAGAGTAAAGTCATACTGACTCCACTTTGGTGTAGGTAACAGGTGGTAAAGGCATGTCGGTGGAAAAACACATTGGGAAGCAGACTTTAATCAGGATGTACAAGAAGAAAACTAATATGACTAAATGAATCAATTAATAGTCAGTTAATAGTTTTACATTAGTTTCCTTACTTTATGAAGTCACATTCAAGAAGCCGTTTTCTTTTTCTTCAAAGCAGTTCTGTGCAACTTGCAGAAGTATTATTTTCAGTGTTTTACACTTTAAGGGGGTTACTGCACATGAACAAAAGAATGATCTATCGCAGGGGCAGATCAGACTAGTGAGAGTTTTACATTTAGCCATCGATATCCATGTATTGCAGCCAACATGAAAGACAGTAAGTGCATCAGTATAATTGCTTTTAATAGCCCGTATTACGAAGTCCTGAAAATAAGACTACTGAGCAGCAATACTAGAAGTAAAAAACAGTCACAAACCGAAAACCATCTCCTTTGGGAAAGGACCACTCACTATCTTATCTAACAGCTAGGATTACTGCAGCATTCATCATTCAGGTGATCATAACACACTTTGAGAAATTATCTGGTTTTCAATTAAGACATCAACATCAGCAGAGGCATCACACAAGTTACAGTAAAACACAGTAAAGGCAACGTCCCCTCAGCTCCAGTCTGCAGTAAAGGTTAGTAAAAGAAGGAAGTAGTTTCCTTCCTGCTTTCTGTCCTACAGCTTCACTTACATAATTCTAATTCTTTAGTTTTACTGTTGGAAATTGGCTAGTCTTCATGTGCCATAAATATTATTGCTGCAAATTCGCTGCTGATTCACTAGTGAAAACATGATTTTGTTAAAGTATCCCCGATTTTTCTTTCCTTCATTTATTTTCATAAATACCTCAAACTTTCACTATCTCATTTCAAGTCTCAAAATAAAATCGATGTTCAGGTGTGGTTTTCAATGCTTTCTCATTTTTTGCAGTCACACCTGCATGCACTACTGTCTGCACAGAGAAGGAAGGTGTCTGCATATTCATGTCTCGAAGTGTAGGTTCTCTCTGCCATATATCTTAAAGGCCTGGCACATGAATAGCATACTGCTGGAGTGGTAAGGGCATACAAAGCTTGACAACGTTTCACAATTGTGCTAGTCTAACCTTTATAGCTAAAGGCAAGGAGAAGAAAATAATTCACTGACTTGGTTTTGCCTGTCCAAAAGCATTGAGCTACAGGTTTCAAATTTTTCTTCCACCTTTAAAAGGCATGCTTGCAATGTAATCCTTGCCTCCTACACCTCTGTTGTTAGAGGTGCTAACAACAACCATCTTCAGATGCATCCAAAGAATGGAATCCATTTTCCATTTCTAGGGAATACTGCAGAAGGCAGCCTCCCAGGGTCATCATTTGCACCTTGCACATTCTTTCACAGGTTGTTTAACAAAAAACTCCAAACACTACTCAGTCACATTCCCCACTTGATGACTAATGCTGATGGAGAACATTCCTTTTTCTCACCTCTCTCCCTCACCTCCTATCAATCTAACCCCCAAGAATAAAACAAAAGCACAGCTGGTATTCTCTGTGTACAATAGGATGCACATGTTGGGGTACTAATTACTAATATGGGAGATGTTCACTCACCACATCTGCCCAAAATCTTAGCCATTTTTCCCTAAGATCATCAGCTAATTCTGTGAATCTTTACCCACAGATTTTGCCCACTAGACACCGTAACACAGCTTTGAAATAAATACTTTCCAAGACAGAATAGTGCCACCAAAACAGTAAGAAATCGCTGGTATTGATGGTAATTAGCTACTAAATTGGAAGTCCTTTGGAAAGGACACATTGACGGTAAGAAGCTAGGTCAGACTGATACCAAATCGTATTATTTATGCAGTGACAGCCTGTGGACGCCCCATAATGTCTCTGTGAAGTCCAAGGCACTCTGCAGTATGGGTCGTGATTTCATGAGCTTATGTAACGACCAAAATCTTCCGTGAAATTTTGAGATTTAGTCTCTGGTGACATGAAATCAAAGCTAATTAATTTATAATTTTACTCCAAGCCATCTTGTAACTAACTAGAACTATCACAACTGGTGGAAAATTTAAAAATCACTTATCACACAGCCTTTGCACGCCCGGAAGTTTTTTTGCTCATTCACCTTCATGCAGAATGTAGATTACATCTTACCTTTCAAAAAAACACTGGTAGTCAGTTTAAGCACTTTTCCATTTAGTCCAAAATAACTTGTTTGGCACTACAATTTCTATCCACCAGGTCTGCAAGTAAAGAAAAAATTCTCATCTTCCAGAGATACAAGAGAATCATACAATTAATTTAAAGAAACAACACAAAAAGTTATCCCCTGCAAGGTCTACAACTAGCTCAGCTCAAACAAGTTTCTTTGTTTCTCTAACACAAACACAAAAAAGGTCAGAAACAGAAACATCTATATTAATAGCACTTGGACTTGCTCACGTATACAAATCACAGTGCACAGGTGGGAAGAAGTAATGTTAATCAGCCAGTCTTGTATCTGTGTGATATTTTCTATTTTTCTTCTAGTTAGTATTTTACTGTTTGTTGCATAAACTATTCTATGTCAAAAAAAGATGCATATGGCTGAGTTAATGCTTCTTTTGGCTCGCTTACAACAGCAAGACGCTGGTAGATGTAATCGTGCAGTCTCAGCACTGCATTAGTAATTTCTCACAGTTACTGTAAAACAGAATTAAATGACAGCACTACAAGAGTTCAACACAGTCTGCACAGTCTGCTGGTGGTTGTTTACACAATGGACAAGACAGCACACACACCCCCCCTTCTCCCACTCCTTCTACCCTTCCTGCAATCAGTGGGTCAACTTCTAGGAGAACTGCACACCCTCAGGAGTAAGGCCAGGTATCTGGCAGACAGTCACAGCAGAAAACTGTGTAATTGTACGCACTCAGAGCACTACAGTAATTGTCAAGGATCATTTAATTGGTCTCCACTATACTTATGCAACTTGAATTCATTCAAAGCTTTACTGTTTCTAGATCTCTCCAGCATGATGTTTTATTTCCAAATTCTCTTTATTGACAAGATTTTTGAAGTGACTTCACAATACACTCCAGTTCACAGCATCCTGAGACATATTCTACACAAATTTATTAAGCTGAAATCAGAAGTTAACTAAAGAACAAGGTAAAACTCATCTATTTTGGAGCTGGTTATTTTTATTTGCTTTTACAACTGTAACTACTTACACCTCTCACATGTAGTAAAAAAAATGTTCTAATGCTAGAGATTTTCTAGGCAAAAGTTAACAGCACCTCTCGGCTCAAGATAAAAGGGTAAACCAGGAGCACTGTGCCTTCTACAATCCACCTTTGTCTTGGATATAAAACAAATAGAAACCGTTTTCATATCCTAATGCAAACACTGCTTCATCTATAGCATCTAGCAAAATGTGACTGTACACTTCCACCTGATCCTTGGACCTGACTAAAAGGCAAATTTTTCCATGGTTTTCTCCAAGTAATCAATGTGATTATGTCAAAAAACGATGCAAAACTTGAATTTAGAAACACAAGAGACAGTTTATCCTATTGAGCAGAGGTTGCTGGGAAACACATAACACAACCAACCCTCACAGAGATTTAATTTTTCATCTTAAATAGGCTGTTTCTTTTTTCCTCACTTTCTGTATCAGAACACAGATCCTCCTCCCTCCTTTCATGACAAGGTATTTTCTACTCATCACCCATGGCCAGCTGCTCCTAGCAATGAGGAACATGAGCTACTAACAGTTTTTGGGATGGTAAGCAAGCAGGGGACCTCTCAGCATCCTTAAACACCAGCTATCTTCGGCTAAGAAGTTGGGAGACATCACCCAAGCCTTCAAACACCAGTGAACTGAAACAAAAAACATGTTCTCAACCAAGACTGAGACCTTGGCCTGGAGAAAAGCTGCATTCCCAGCTGTGACTGTTCAAAACTCCATATGAAAAAGAGGAAAAAACTGGAAGGGCAGAGTTTTGCTTATTATCACCTTTCCTAACACTACATTAAAGAACTTAAGATCTGCGTATGTATAAAAGGCAGAAAGAATATGAAAATGAAGTAAAATTCACAGTCGTGTGATGACTACGGAACAGGGATGAAACCTGAAGAACCTTATTTCCGGTTTAGGCGAGCATGTATATCTCACAGTGGAAGCTGAAATGTCACCTGCTTCCACAGTGCTGGTTTCTTTCAGGTTTTAATACTACTGAAGTCTACATAAACAGGTAAACAAATCCAATGAAAAATACTCTTTCCTTACTACTCACTACATACACTCTTATTCGGCCTCAATTTATGGGGTATACAGTTCATTATGAAAAGCTTACTAGCACAACATAGATTATTTTGGCTTAAACTCATAAAAAAGAAAAACCTCTGCAAGGATAGCAAAGGAGAGTTAGAACATAATAGATATCCTGCTGTTCTCTGACTTTGCTAGGTATTTTCAGATGCATAAAAGCACATTTGTCACTGAACAACTTTCGCAAACAAATTACAATCACAAATTCTGTAGTAAAAAAAGTGCAGAGAACCTTAAAATAAGAGCTGAAGTTTTCTTTTTCATTCCAGACATCAAATGTAACTGCATACTTACTACACATGCTTTTTATTTCTCTGATCTGCAAACCATTTTGGTCAAATCCTCAAAGCAGGTATTCAGACCCAAGGTCACTACAAACATACTTCTCTGTCTGTAAATCAGTTTTGGTACATTTGTGGAGGATTTTCAGTTTTCTTAAAACCACAATAAGGCTTTTCACCATGTAAAATTGTTATTTCAAATCTCTTACTGGCCTTTATTCCAGCCTTGTATTCCAGCCTTGTAGGCCTTTGTTATTGCAGTGTAACTGCTGTCTTCCAAAACTACTATTTGAAAAAGCTTATTCACTTTTTCACATTATTCACATTAGCCACTTAGAAAAACTAAGCAGGAAAAACTGCTAGCATTGTGTTTTGAATGGCACAAAGCATGAGAACATGCCTCTAACCATACTGTGCAAGAGATGGGCAGTTAATTATGCTCTGACAACTCTGATGCGACCTCTGACTCAGAGGAGAAAAAACAAAGCACACAGACAAACCACTACAAAATTCTATGTCCTCACTCCCCCTTTTCTACGCACCAGATTTCACATGACATGCCATTTAGCCTTTGACTTAGCTACTTAAAAGCCCCTTGCACCATCTCTCCTCCTAATCCAAAATCAGCCTTGTCAGGATGTTTACAGGTGTAGTAGTTAGTTCCTTTCTTTGATTTCATATTACCTCTAGTTCTCAATGAATCTTGCATCTACTCCCATTTTTATTACTTCCTTCTCTTCCTTAATAAAGATTTTACTCTCCGATAACTCAAGGTGCTTCCTCAGTTTTTCTTTCCATAGCACTTTCATGGTACCTGTCACAAAACTCATGTTGCCCACACAAAGAGAAAGAAAACAGATGTTACATTTAAAATGTGAATTACAAGAAATACCTCTGGCAAGGAGAAAAAGCCTCTATTCTATCACTGTTAAAACCAGGTAGTACACAAACTTCTTATATAAACACAAAGATTGGGGGAATGTCTACCTACTGTGTTAAGTCCCTTACCTCCAAGTGAAATTGTAAATTCTCTTCTTTTCATCTATAATAGTACTATTGCATTTTCAACTCAGTACACTCCCAGCTCTTGTTTACTTTCCTGGAATGATCTAACAAAGAAATGCTAGGATTTATTTCTTCCAAGAACCTACTTTGTCTGGAATTCACCTTGATTTCTAAGAATTTAATTTCACTTTATCGGGGTTTAACCAATTTGACTTATGCTTGCCCTACTCTATACTTCCTATCCATTTTTCTGTTTCTGGGAGATGATATGTATCACTCCCAACATTTTTGGACCAATAGAGAGACTACTGTCTAGCAAGTATTCATAGAGCAAAATAGCCAATCAGTTCTTATCTTTAAGCTAATACTTCTTAGTTAGACACATTCCAGCAGCTTTTTGTTTTACATTCTCGATCCATTAACTATATTTATTATACAATCATCTGATAACAAGGTGGTTGCATCAAGCAAAAGACACAGCTGGAAAGAAGAACCTTCTAAACTCTGTGTATATATGTTACCTACAGGCAAGAAAAGGAGTTTACCATTTAAATGTTTTGCATTTCCATCCTAATGAAGATCTAGGCGCTACCACGACTGATCCTCTTTTCAGATTATACTGTACATCACTGTTTTCCATCTCTAATAAGTCTATTCATTTTCCAACCATGAAATTCTCTAAAACTAAGGACCAGAGAAGCTTAACTAGTGTACCATTTTCCTAACTTACTCTGCAACTAGTAGCATTTATAAAGGTAAACTTATTAGAATTAATCCAAACTTGACCTGCCCCTTCATAATGTATAAGTCAAGATAGTTCACTCTAGCAGGTCTTGGAAGCAATTTGTCCTATTTCTGTGTGGTTTTAATCTGTGAGAAACCCACATGTGACAATCTCTCAGTCTCTGTTGAGGACTACCTGCTCCTCTGAGAATTATCTGCTCCCCAAGAAGGAAAGATTTTACAATAGTTTTTATTAGAATATTTTTTTTATTACTTTGCAGACAGAAAATTCAAGTTAACTGGATAAAATGGCAGAAATATAACGCATTCAAACACTATTCTCTGCTTTCCCCATCATGTGCTGTGGGCATGCCTATGCTTCCAGTCCTGTCCTGCTGACCCTCAAAAAAGAGGACCGAGCATTTCTTTCACTCCTCTGTGAGGGAGAGCACTTATGTATCTGCCAAGGTCTATGTGTGCACTGGATGCACTTGCTACTCACCCCACAAGCTTCATCCATCTCTACAGTACAGTGTGGAGCTGAAAGACAGCTAGCAATACCATCAAAGATCATCCACAAGAATTCCGACAGGAAAAAGGCAGGATCTAGAAGGAACAGCAAATGTCCGTGGGGGTGTTTTGTGATCCTTAAGGTGTGTATTTGGAAGCTGTTCTGGCAAGAATTACACATGGCTTGTTTTTTGTAGATCCAAACGCAGCTTCTGAAGGAGATGTAGCAGGTAGAAGTCTTCAGAATGCAGCTTATACAAATAAAAAACTATTATAGTAAGTGCGTTTGTTATGTATTTGATGCCAGATCTGCTTAATATAGCTTATGTACTGTCTGGTACAAAGTCCAGCCTAGCACCTTCTCCAAGGTGAGGATAAAAAACATCTACCTCTGAACAAGATATGTCATCTACAGCTTCCGAAGTTCAAACTTTACTCCATGATTGTGACCTCCTGGCTGTGAAATGATTTTGCTATATTTCAAGTAATATTTGCAAATTCTAAGTATAAAACTAAACAAGAAAGGGACCACAAGAAAAATCCATTAGACTACCACTTAACACAGCCTAATCCCAATTTCTCACTTTAAATGGAGTAACTATGAGAGATATTAGCATTTCTTGTTCAGATTCCATAAGTACAATATACACCTAACAATTCATGGCATTGGTGCCGTCATCTTGGCCTCCCTACAGGTCTGACAATCTCAACATTTTGTTAAATCAGTATCTTGCATCAAACTCAGTTTCAAGGAAACAGGCTAACCAAAGATGAGAACTAGAATGCCACAGACATTCAGGCCACCAGTACATTCTAGCAAACCTCTTAAAGGACTAGAGGCAACACATTTAGAGAAGCACCATTTACAAGACACAAAGGAAAAGGTCCCACACCAACTGAGGGTTACTAACACAACAGACCACCTACTCCCTCCTGTTAGACAATCAGAGTTTGTCTCTCCAAGCACTATGCAAAGATTATAGCACCGAGCACACAAGTCTCTCACAAGAGGTGAGCCCTACAGACACCTTGTACAAAATCCTTTTTGTAGCAGTTTTTATGTAGAAGCAATATTTGAACTGTTCAAACAGTTCATGAGAAGTTCAAGAGAACTCATGAGAAGGCATGAGTTTGAAAATATAAGTTTAGAAACCATTTCTAGAGTGCATTTTGATGTCTTTAAGTGACATTTCTGCTCCCACCTCTCAACGCCCCTTAAGACTTAGTCCACTCCTCTCCTCCCTTCAACTGCTCTGTCTTTCAGAGAGCAAGGCCTGAAATAGAAGGGTTTTCATTTTTCTCAAAAATACAGTCATTCTGATGCACTAAGGAACAAAGACAGGAAAAAAGAAAATTGCAAACCTTAAAAAAATTTGTTCTGAAAACCACATAACAGACTTTATATTTGATTATACTCAATGCTTTCAGAAGACTAAAGATGGAAAAAGAAATTCACAAATCAAAAAACTCACAGATTTTAAAGAGGTTTCTTTTAAAAAACAGAAAAGGTTCTCAAAGTTTCACCAAACTCTGTTAATATCAAGGTACCTTCAACCTCTCTACCGAAGACCATCTTGTAACAGAAGAGCATCTACCTCAACTAACCTTTCATGGACCAAAAGAGGTAAGCAAAGCCAGAGACAGCCCTCCCCCAAAACACAACAGCACACTGAATTTCTCAGGTAGAAAGTATGTTTTAATCTATAGTGTAAGTTCATCTGCAAGTAAATTACAATGACGTGATACACACACACACTCTGATTTTAGCAAGCAGATTTTAAAAGTAAGTCAGCAGTTTACAAATCCCCCCTTCTTAAAAACAGACTCCAAAATGAGAATCAATTTTGGATTGACTGATTAGTAAGAGCTAAAAAGCCTGAGGAAGAGACACTCTTACCACTTCATTCCCCTTCTCATTAGGTGTCAAGCAGTGTGATTCCCCCTTCCACCCCTGCACTCAGGAACAAAGCAAACTGGTGTGGGAAAAGAAATGGGTCCTGGCAGAGCAGCGGTGAGACACTGCATTCCTTCACAAACACTGCTACTGGAAGGGAACCCAGAAGTTTGACACTGAAGGCTGCTCCTTAAATACACCACACACTTCACAAATACCAAATTCCACCTTCTTTACCAAGAATGATACAATAGGTGCAACAAAAAAAACCCTAAATAAATTAACTGCACTAAGTGAGAGAGCAATATTTCACGACGCTGTTGACAGCACTTCTGCCTAGTAACTTCACTGTTTGCAACACTCCTATTACACTCAAATACAGAAAACCTCCCACGGTATAAGCAAAGTAACACTCAGGAATGTGGATTAGGTAAAAAAATGGCTAAGTTTTTGTTCAGAATGTGAACAGATCTTACTAGCATGCCATTAAGTCCAAACCAAAAGAGAGAAGAGGGAGTTTAACTAGGAATTGCAATTGGTTTGTAAATAGTTTAAGGTCAAGTGAGGATTACTTTACTTTTGAGAACTAAACACTGTAATGATTTAAAATATTTAGTTCAAAAACTTAGGGATGAGAAGTGTTGAGGGGGAGTGAAAATTGGCACTATTTGCTTTCTGAAATTACAGTGTTTGAATTATGTCCACTAGAAAAATTTCATTTTTGCTATTGTAGAGATTTAACAATCATTACAGCTTGTGAGTACACCAGTAAGTACTAAAGGAAATGTAGCAAAATAAAGAAAGTCAGACACACTCCTCTGCAATCTGAAATTCGGCAGTCTTTATTTTGATCTCCCATTTTGGAGTTAAACAAAGACACTGGTAACACCTTAGTGAAACAAGTATTTACTAATTCCAAAGCAACAGCAAAGAGGGGTACAGAATTCCAGGGGACAGTGAAACTGAGTTGTCAGACAATTATCTGGCCCAACAATGTCTGTCACCGGAACTCAGTTCCCCAGCCAAATTATTTAATAAACACTAGACTCTCCAGGTTTCTATTAAAGGCAACTTTATGCAACTCATTTACAGCAGGGAGGACTTCAGCCACTCCATATTCTCTCAGATGATACAATTAATCGCTGTAAGCAGAGAGGATGGGAGGTTTCTTAAGTCCAGCTACTAGCTGCTTGAAATCTCACATTCACATTGTTTAACTGGCACCACACAAGGCATATCACAGCTGCTGAGTAACATTCCTTACAGGCCTCTCATTTTAGGGATATTGGGAACAGCAGTCAGCCCAGCTCAGCTTCCCTGCTCAGTTTCCTGTACAGTACAGCTTTCAGCTCTCCTTGGAAAGCCTCTGCTCCCTGTAACAACAGAGAGCTTCTCATGGCTGGTGCATCGCCAGCCTGCCAGTTGTGTCACTCACTGTCTCCCTGCTGAAACAGAGCTTGTTCAAGTTCACATTGATCATCTCAGCAGCGAACTAGGAACTTTGAAGGGAAACACTCACAGCAGAAATTAAACTAATGCATCACAAACAAAATCCCTACTTTGGAAAGCCTGGCAGCAATATAAAAATCTGGGAGAAAAACTGTTGGTTCTGACCAGCTAAACTTTTGCCAGAGTTGGAACACAGGAAAAAAGCAACTAAGACAGAAAACTCTGAACTACAGATGCATAACCTAAAGAAAACAATAATTTTTGGCACTGCTCATAAATAACATAGACAATCCTGGCATACATGTCACATACAAAAGGAAGTAAGTGACAGAATCAAGGTTTTTCATGTTCAGTGTATTAACTGAAAGTGATTCTACTTTTAATCTTCCTTGGTGTACTTCATAAACTTCACTTCTATGTCAGTGTCTGAAAAGGTACTGCATCTTAAGATGTCACAGGTCTCAGAAACATCTTAGCTGCAAATATTTAAGATAAAATTTTAGCAATTTCAATAAACAAAGGAGAAGGTGTGGGAATAAATGTTATTTGGTGGAATGTGGTTGCATTTGGCTTTCTGGACAGCCCTGTGGCTTCTGGAGCATGACTGCAGAGTTCTTACAACAGCCACCTTTTTAGTGATGTAGATTGCTTGAGCCAAGTTCCCACCCTTCTCTACCGTAAGGAAAGCCTCCCATCACTGACTTCACTTTCGTGATGCTGTACATTAACAATACAGCTGACAAAATCTCGTGGATTGGGCAGCCAGTGAGCAGCTGACCATGTGTGAATTAGAAGGATTTATCTTGTCTCATTTCTGTCAGTCAGTCTAAGATTGCCACAAAGATACTGTGCCTAACTCCTCAACATGTACATGGACATCAAGAAAGGTTCCCAAGAAGCACTAAACACAAAGTCTGTCTCTCCATCCCATAGTGTGCAAGGCTTGTTAACTAAATACTGACTAAGGCTGCTTCTCCACTTCACAAGTTGCAGCAGGATAATAAAACTAGTGGTTGTGCTTTTAAATTTTTCAAGAGGAAGTCTTTAACTGTGTATAACGCTGCTGAAACAGCAGAGACTATTCACCATATGGGAAGTTAACAAGTGTCTCCTCTAAGGACTAGAAACATGGTGCAGGCTTCTAATGAGGATTTAGGAAAGGAATATATAATGGGAAGAATGTATCGTTAGAATTTGCATTTCAGTGGTTCTAAAATATAAATGAAATTGCCTGATGGTAAGCAACTATTATTTAAGTCCTACAGTTTTAATACATTCTTAGTACCCACTGAAATCATGAGATTCCTTTGATTGAAAGTCTGCAATGAACTCCTAAATGTTTAATAGTCAGGCCACAAATACCTTCTGCATAATTAAGATTTTTTATGGAAGAGCTTTAATCAGGTTGTCAGTAATTAGCAAGTTGCTACACTTCTATAAAAACAGGAAAGAAATCAACATTAGAGGAGTAACTTCCTGCAGCAGTTGAGAATTAACAGACCAGTGCTAAGGAAAACACTAGATCTGGCATAGTTGATGTCGATAAGCAGTCACTGTTCAAAGAACAAGTAAGAGCACTTGAAAAATCTCCCTGCCTACTTCTCCTTGCTCTGTGAGAAAAGTGATCCAAACTGGTCACCACCAGGTGATCAGTGATCATCACCAAGGTGATCAGAAAATGCAGCCATCCCTATTGCTCTTTAGAGATTTAACTGCATGTAGAAAGCAGACTATTAGCATACCTTTACTAACCTCAGATCAGCAAGTGACCTCAGTACCTCCTGTCTCTTTGGGTCTGAAAAAAGGTGCTGTAGACCAAGCAGAGACTGCACTGTATGTAAATCCTCACAACAGTCAGTAGAAGAGGCATACTAAAGGACAGATCACATTTTTTATGGGACCAGTAGCTCAAAGAAAAATATTGTAGTCACTGAACTTGACCTACAATGAGACACTAGTCTTCAACATCCTGAGAAAATAGTGTAAATTTTGCTGAGGTCCAACTGTGATGAGCACTATTGGAAGTGAGAGAAACAAAAAAGAAGATAAATGAATGTCACCTGAGGGACTAGGAACATGACTGGGGTATCACATAAATCAGTTAAGGCCCAAGTAAGGACTATGTGCATGCTTTTAGCCTTTGGTATGTGAGGCAGAACATGCCACTTTCACTGCACAAGCACACCACATGCTGACCTCAGCAGACAAAGCAGTACACTCAGCCTTCTGGTGTTCCAAGAGAAATATATCTTACCTTAAATGTCTGCTGGGCTGTTCAGAAGATAAATTATATAATTTTCTTTTGAAAGAAGAGCAATCAAAAGACAGAAAGGGGACAAGTACAGTGGGAGGGAAATTTCTGACAGGAAATGAGGGGAGAGAAATTGGAACTGGTCACATGACAGTTCCATACTCTCTCTTTCATTTGGGTGTGCAAACACACACACACACAAACAGATTTATGCAGAAGAGCCCTACAATGCTTAGGAGAACTGGGGATATCCAGTAGGCAGAGCTTTTTCAGATATAAGTCATTAATTGTGTGGTCAAAGGGGCCAAGCTGAAAAGAGAGGAAAAGGAATCTAAGGGATTACCTGTGGATAGTTCATGAAGTGATCTGGGTTTAGTTTCGGTTTCAAGCATAAAGGGAGCATACAATTCTTTCTAGGAAACACGTAAGACTTGCAACTCCTGTGGTTAAAAAGTCTCATGTTTGTTCTTCAAACCATTCCCTTTGAACAATTTAAAAGCATAACCATGAGTTTTATTACTTTCCAGCAACAGTAACTGAAGTAGGGAAAAAGCTAGAGACTTTATATCCAGTCTGGTGTCTCATGGTGGGAACTCTGGACTCAGTGCTACATGGAGTTGCACTCTCTTCCTGGTTCTGCCACCAGCCCTTCAGGACAATTTGCCACCTCTCCATATCTATAAAGAGAGATACATATTTCTTCTCTGTGAAATACTTTGATTTCCACAGTTAAAATTAATGAGCCAAATACTATCATGGTTGAAGCCCACCAAATCTTAGCTGAAAGCTGAAATAGCTACTGATGCTTTAACTACTCCATACTGTGCTGAGATAAACAAACAAGTCCAAAAAATCTACCTTGTTCCTAAAACTCACAAGCAAACCTCACTGACACCTTCTCTCCAGAACACCACCATCAGAAACATTCGTAATCATGAAGATCTGGAATGAGAAAGGAAAGGTATGTGCCAAGACCCCGCTACTCCTCCTCTGCCCTTCTTTCCTCCCAAGGGCCAGGAAAAGCCAGCAGCAATCATCTGTCAGCAGAGGAGCTGGATTCCCCATGCAAAACATACTCAATACAAAAGGCTGGATGAGAGCTGCCTGGTAAAGCTCTAAGTGTGCCAGAGGAGCCCTCCTTGTTTTGTTTTCTAAAAGAGCTGCACAAGCAATGCCACATAAATCTGGGGAGCACCATTCTGGTGTTTTGTTAACCACACAGCACAAGTATATGCACCCTCCCTGCTATGAGTGAGAGGGTCGTGAAGACAGAGTAAACTTGAACCCAAAGCAGTCCACATGCAGCCGACTCCAGACACCTGACTGGAAAAAGGGAACACAATAAACAGAAACAGAGACTGCTTTGTTAGGTGCTGTGAAGGAGCTGACATAAATGGTCTTGTGAATGATTCTGTGGACACGGACACTTTTCTGAAATGCCACATATTTGTCTAACTAGCTGACAAACATGTATTTATGAGGATATACAACGGTCATGCATGGCAGAGCTTATTTATGCATTAGATTTAGTGCTACTGCCTATGGATTTCTGCATGTGTGCATTCATGGACAGGTCGAACCTGAAATAAATTTACAGTACTACAACACAGGATTACTACATGACAGGCAAAGCTGCTGGATGAAATAGGTCAAAGTTCCAGTTGTTGTTTTATAACTTCTATGAATAGCTATACAGTCCACTCAGAAAATATTAGAGAAAATCAATTCAGAACTGAAAGTGATAACTCCTCCCTAGTGTTAGAAAGCAATGCATCAATAGATACAACTACTCTGATATGCAAATGACAGACCTTGTACTCAGAGTGTATAAAAAAAAGCCCACACCTTTGTAAGTGGTAAGTAAGTATAAGTAAGAAGGACCAAATTAAGTTCACATTTCCAGCCCTCCCCCTAGGCTGTTATTGGTTTGGGGGAACGCTTCTAGTGGCTTGTCTTTGGTGGGATGGGGGGCAGAGGGGAGAGAGCCTACTTTATACCCACTATCTATATACTGCCAAAAACAACACGAAAGGCACTTGAGGGTTTCGTTTTTAAACTTATCTGTGCAAAGGTTATTTGTAACAGTGGTGGTCCCTGACTGTCCCATTCAATCTGGAGAGAGTATAAACTCTCTCCTTGTATCCTCTAAGATTAGGCATCACCTCTTTTTCACCCAGAACTTGAAATGAAGTGTTTCAGACCACCAAAGAAAAATGTTATGAACCTAAGTTTTTAGATAGACAAAAAGACCATAGGTTAGTTCAGGCTGGAAGAGACCTTTAAAGATCACCTAATTAAGCCCCCTGCAATGAGCAGGGACATCTTCAACTAGAGCAAGCTTGCTGAGAGCTCTGCCCAATCTGACCTTGAATTTTCCCAGGGATAGGGCATCCAACTCTCTGAGCAACCTGTGCCACTGTTTGACCACTCTCTTTACAAGAAAGTCCTTATACCTAGTCTAAACCCACCATCTTTTAGTTTAAAACCATTATCCCTTGTCCTATCACAACAGGCCCTGTTAAAAAGTCTGTCCCCATCCTTCTTACAGGCCCCGTTTAAGCACAGAAAAGCTGCTGTGAGGTCTCCATGGAGCCTTCTGTTTTCTGGGCTGAACAACCCCAGCTCTCTCACCTTGTCTTCACAGGAGAGGTGCTCCAGCCCTGTGATCATCTTGGTGGCCTCCACTGGACCTGCTCCAACAAGTCTACATCTTTCCTGTGCTGGGGACACAGCACTCCAGGTAGGATCTCACCAGAGCAGAGAGGCAGAAACCCCTCCCTCACCCAGGACAGATTTTTGATGCCGGGCTGCTTTTGATGCAGCCCAGAACAGATTTTTACATCACAAAACACACATAGCAAGACTGGCAGTCCTGCAGCAAAGGTATAACAGTAACAAGCAAGCCAGTATAGAAAAACTCGGACAGAACGTTGACGTGTTTCAGGAACGAATGGGAGCACCTTGGTCTCATTTCTAAACAGCTCTCTGGCTTTTACCAGCTCAATCTATGTTTCTGCATACACCAGAAAGTGTAAGTACAGCCACGATTTCAGAGTACAAATCCACAGTGTCATTAAAAGGCTCTGTTCAAATCCCATTTGCTAATGACTGTTTCCTTGCTCTTTTCTTTCCTCCCTTTCTCAACTTATGATCAATTGCTAACAGCATGCAGTAGATTGATTTCATCTACTATCAAGTACTTACACACCTCGCCTCTACCACAGTTCTAAAGAGTTCATACTTAATCCAGGTTTTCGTCACACGTCGTGAAAACAGGAACTGCCAAGAACAACCTGGTCTCCTCAAACCTTGACCTGCTGATCATGCAGCAACTCTGCATCTCCACTTCTGTTTCAGCGAAATTCCATATTGTTTTGCCATTTAATTAATGTTCTAGGAAAGCAACAATAGGTTATTGTTACTACATTTTCAACACCTCTCAAAGCTCAAAGATGGATCTGTACAGACCACAAAGCATGCTTGCATGCAGCAGTTAACATCTGAACTCAGGTTTCCTCTGGATTGATTCCCTAAGCCTGTATTTCCCCATCTTGAACACTTCCTGCTGTCTCCAAGCTTCTGCCAGGGCAAAAAGCCTGCTGGTGGTTTTACCTCCCCTCCGTATAAGGCCTTGTTTACACCTACAGTCTGCAGAGGTAAGGAACTGCTGCCAGCCAGGTTCACAGATTTTTTGTACTTATCTGTCATTATATACTGAAGATGGCATCTGTAACATCAGTACCAAGTAGTACATGCTCTTCCCAGAAGATACGGTACCCCAATGTAGACGATCTGTCCCCAGTTTCCGACGGTTTACTCTTCTAGCCTTCCAGACAAAACTTTCTGCATTCCAAATTCCTTCCACTTGGCTCAATCTCAGCAAGAGTATCCAAAAGTTAACATAAAAATCTGGTATTCACAAACCTTGTAATTTCTCTAAATGCCCCAAATATATTTTCTCTATCAAATGTAAAGGGATTAGGTTTGTTTTACAATTAAATAAATTCCAGAATATAAACCAAATCAGAAAACGGAAGATTATCAGAACTTTTTCACCTTTTGAGCTTTGTTTATGCTAGTAAATGTACTGCTTATCACTAAGTGCAAAATGAACCACTACCATATTCTTCCTTTTACACATATAATGTTGAAGTGTGTGTGTGTGTCATCGACATTAAGACAAATCTAACAAAATTAAGACAAATCTAACAAAATAGAGCCACGCTCTTACACGTATTGGCAGCAGACCTAAGCCTACATCCATAGAGCACAAAAGCAGTCATAAAGAGGGAAGACAACACTGCTCGGCAGGATCCTTCCATGTTATCGCCTGTCTACATGTAAATTTTACTTGCTCTTCTCACCTCAACTACCAAATCAAGACACAACTTGGAGACTGAAGTTGCCCACACTTTCTTCCATATGTCAGTCCTGGCTAACAGCACTGCCTGAAGACAACGCATATCCATAACAGCTCCCTGACTACCAGGAAAAGTTTTAACATTTTCCCTAACACACGGGCTAAGGTTGGAACACAGAGGTTGGAAAGAACCACTACTTTTTTTTGATTAAGAAGTTTAAACATACCAGTGTAAACACTGTACACAGTCCCACTTTTCTTGTGGCAATTTCCAAAGTAGTGGATGGTTACAGTTGGAAAAATTGGACATTTTTAAGTCTCTAGACTACACTCGTATATACCAGTTACACCACCAAGTCACAGAATGTCTTTGGAAAGGTTATCTTCATGCCTTTTCAAACCAGCTCTACCACAATACATTTGGGTGAGGGAAAGACAGTCTTCGCACGTTCTCTTACTCCTGTGTGCACTTTTAGTTAAAGTATCCTACAATAATGTTAACAAGGGAACCCATGGAACATCCCATATTTCAGAAGCAGCTAAAAACAAAATTCAGCAAAAGTACCAGCCCCTTAGTAAGTGCGTCTGTCTGAAACAAAGCCAAGTTTTAACACATGCCTGTATGTTTTAAGCACATGTATTGACTAGACCTTTCTTTTTTTAAATTATACGGACATAGCTGTGAACCGGTCATATGAAAAGGAAGAAAGGACACTTATTATATTAACACTGAAACCAATCAGGCTAATCATCAATGAACAGGTGAAAAAATTGATGATTTGTACATCTTTCACAAAAAGTTAAGTTTAAACAATCTAACACTAAACCTAATAATCCTATCCATTCGGAAGATGCCAACATCAGCACTGTATTTCACTGTACACCATTACCATTAAAAAACACCTGGAAGACTTGCAACCAAAACTGCTGTAGCTCCCAATTGTCTAGGAAAAAAAACAATTATCCAATACAGCCTAAAATTTTTCAGAGTATGCTCCTCTATAGAGGTTGCTAAACATGCGTCATTTTACTGACAAACTCTGAGAATGAGCGTTCCATTTCCTTTGCCTGTAACATCATTCAACAATTTTTGCCTTGCACATTAAATCATATGTTCCAATATTATATTCATCCAAATTCTACACCATTTATTTTTTGCTTTTCTTAGTCTGTCCTGCATAAATTCAATCTCATTCCCAAAAAGTAAATATATATTATACATATACAGATAGATATAGATACAGATATATAAAATTATTTCTCTCTTTCTCCCAACAAGTGGCTAAGGCATGATTTAGCCTTCTGACAATTAAAATATCTATTTAAATTTTCTATATTTACATACAGGGCATTGAAGCAGTCCTTTAAAATTCACTTGCACTCTCCTTCTCCCTGTCCTCCCCAAATTCAGCCAAAAGCTCATTTTAACAATAAACTGTCCAAGCCAGGTGAGAAGCAACAAGACACAAAAGACTCTCAAAGAGACAACTCTCAACTTAGTGCAGATATTCTGGTGTTACCTTACACAGAAAAACAAAATCAAAAATTGGAGGCAGATTTATCTTCACTCCCAATATAAAAAACTGTACCTTATACGCACAGAGTTGTAATCCTATACAAAACCCTGTTTTTCTTTCCAATCCTTTGATCTTTCTTTAATGTAAAGGGACTGAAAATCATTTGCCTTTTTCAAGCATCAGTCTTTCAAATCTCTGAAAGTCTCAAGGGTAGCTTCTCATATACAGTTAATCACTTAAGCATGACAGGCAGGGAGAAAAAAACATGAACCAGAATTATTAAAAGAAAAGAGGATGAGAAGGGTTTGGGTTTGTAATAGCTGGAAAACTCCTTTTCAGACAGGAAATACTTTCATTCCTTAGAAAGTGAATTTCAGCATCAAGTACAGCAAAGAAACAATCCAGGGATGAATTCAACTGACTTAAAAGGAAAGACAAAAATGAAGAGAGAAAAATAGAAATTTGTCTGAAGTATCATTGAGATGCTGTCACATTTGAATCTACTTCCCAAGCATTTCCTGAGACAGCAGTGCCTCTTAATTCTTCTTAGAGATATGAAATCTCAGCTTGTTCCAGTTTCTCCATGTTCGTATTTAAATTTTCCCATCTTTCTTTTCTTTATGAAACCTTCCAAAAAGCCTTTAGTTCTCTAGCAACAGATTTATACTCTGTTCCTTTTACAGACCCCAACGTGGGGGGGTCTCTTTTGTAAGTTGTAGCAGGAAATGCCAACACTTAAGATTCAGAGCCATAAGCACTGTGTGGCCTGTAAGCCAAAATAGCCTAAGCAAATCTCCAAAATCACAAAGGACTAAAAATGAGGTTTCTCTTGTGATCTCTGTTCATGCAATGGAACACCCCATACAAAAAACCAACAGCTGATGAAACCAAATGGCCATAAAACTCATTACTTCTTCTCTGACCATAGTCAAGAATGGATGTGAGGAAACAACAATAACAAGGAAGAATATAGTCAGGTTGCATACATACATTTTCTCTATTTGAAATCAAGCATCACTGAAAATTACAAAGAAATTTAAACAAGCAAAAGTTCATCATTTGCTTAGAGTTGTGGATGCCCCATCTCTGGCAGTGTTCAAGGCTAGGCTGGATGGGACTTTGAACAACCTGGTCTAGTGGAAGGTGTCCTTGCCCACAGCAGGGGGTTTGAAATTATATGATCTTTAAGGTTCCTTTCAACCCAAACCATTCTGTGATATGCAGTAACCACTACGTTCTAACTGCTTGGTCACCTTTCCTAGTACAAGCTTCTCTCACCACTTCCTGAAAATGTGCAAGGTTGTGACATCCACAGCATACTGCAGACATCAGTTTCACAGTACAGTTTCTGACAGAGTGCATATCAGGAAGACAGCTTTGGAATGCATGCATAATTTTTTTGCTAATTTTAGGCCTCTGTCTACTTCCTCTGCTACTTCACAGAATCACAAAGCAGTTGGAGGGCATCATGAAACTCCCCCTTTTTGTCCTGAATTCTAGTCAGCTTCAGTGTCCCTTCCTCTCACCACTTCCCATCCCGAGCAGAAAAGGTTTCCCAAGGACTTGGGCAGTTGAAGTTTGAGCATCTTAAAGGATGGAGACCCTGAGTAATGCTGTCCAGCATTTGACCATCTGCACGGTTTTGAAAGAAAAAAAGAGGTTTGGTCAGTTCAGATGGAATTTCCTATACTTCAATGCATGCCCATTGCCTCTTGTCACGTCAGTGAGCACTACTGAGAAAAGCCTGCTTTCCTCTTCCTTACACCTGTTTGTTACCTAAGGTAATTCAGTGCTGAACTTACCACCAAAATAAGAAATTATTCCTAAGTATTTCTACGTTAACCATGTGTATTATTCCCTTAGCTTTATTACATTTTCCACAGTCACATTTAAAGAGCATTTGGTGCTGGATATTCAGTTACAATACATACGCTGGTATGTCAACCACTGTGTTTAAGTATGTTAATCTAATCCAAACACCTTCCATCAAGACCACAAACTTTAAACACACACATACTTCAGCTTTCCAGAGTAGCCTCCCATGAAGTCAGTTATTTTTTATGATTTATAAAAATGTACCCACAGCATAATACACATGGGTATTTCCCTGTTACAGTATTATAATGGCAAAGCTTAAATTAACATCATAAGAATTTGGTAGCAACTATCTGGCTATCTGTTTTGAGGAAAGCCTTCTGGAATAAATGAACCATGCCACAAACTAAATCAGCACTATAAACTCCAAATATTCACTAAGAAAAAATTTATTAACATCATAATCAACCCCAAACAACTTCCAGGAAGTCAGGAAACACAAAGTTGCATGTTAAGCACAAAATGAATTGCCTCTTAAGTACAATTTCCCTCTACAAAATGTTAGCAATAATCCATTACTTTTCTCCTACTAACATCAGACTATTGGCAGGGGAGGATAGGGAAGAAAGAGAACTATCCCCGAAAAACCAATTTCAGAAAGATGTTCAAGAAAGGTTTTTGGGTACCGGAAAAGAGCTCAGAAAAAAAGCTAAATTATTCTAAGTATTACATTAAGAACAAACTGCTTCAAATCATAGTAATTGGCACCATTTTACATATTTTACAGAAATCAAACAGTACAGTCAATTTCCAAATAGTGTATTGTGAGAAAAAAAGTACCATTATTGGTAGAATCTGGTTTTTTCCAAGGCAATGGGATAAGAGAATGACAGAACTTTTAAAAAAACAAAGGCTATAGGCCTGCAAACACTTAAGCAAGTATGCAACTTCATGCAAGTGCCTCAGAGGGTTTTACTACTGTGTTCAAGAATTTGTATTTTCAGGCCTAAGGTGTCGGAATTTTTGATGTTTTTTAAAAGAAACCTCATGTTTCAAAGTAAACTATGTTAACAAAGACACAGAAGTTTTCATTAAGCTAATAATCTTTAAAAAAGAAATTAACAAACTTTGACAAATTCTTCAAAATGTGAAAAATACAAGCCCATGTATTAGACTTTAAAGATATCTAAAGGTGCCGGGGGGAGGAGGGGACTGCTATTTTTTCAAAACAACATCCAGGTGTTAAAGCACAGTTCTCATTGAACTCAAACTGCTGTCCACAACTGCTCATAACCACAGTAAAGGCAATTCAGACTCTCCTTTTATAAAAGCTTAAGTATTGTAAGGCATGATTAGTTACATACACAGCATGAACAACTCGCTTGCCAATTTCATATAGGAGACAGTGTTGTCACTGACATCACACAGAGATGTTAACAGTTTTGACCTTTTCCTAAGCAGATAAAAAAACTCCAAAATAACATAATGATCATGAAGCTTTTCAGGCTGAGGGAAAAAAAAAGAAAAAAGACACCCGAAAAAAACCCAAAATTAAAAAGCTGAAGTTACACCACCTATCTAGGACAAAGCAAGTGAAAGAAAAATGCTGCCTGAATTACAATGTATGAAATGACTTAACAAAATCTCATTCACTTTTTTTTTTTTGGCAGGAGGATTTCCACATGATATTTATCTCAGATCTGATTAAGAAGAGTAAATTCGCACCTTCTGATTCTTTTGTGAAATAGTTTTCTCCCATTGGTTCTAGGAACAACTTATCTCATTGTTGCATCAGATAGTTTACAGACAGTAAAGGTAGGGAGTAAGTAACAACCCACTGGATCTATTCAAAGAAGTCTCCGTTCCAGTTTTTCACTCATTGTCCATTATAATGTCATACTCTTCGAGGTTTTGAATTTCTAAAATCGTGCAGAAATTTCTCTCTCTTTAACAAGCCGTAACGCTACTGGAGAACCAAGGTCACCAACGCTTGTAGACAGCCACGGTAGTTTCTGCATCTCACAGGAATGTTAATACAGAACTGCATCTGCAGACATGTAACTCAAAGGACGCTCGATTTATTGTTCAAGGACTTGTAAGACTGCTTTGCGTAACACTGAACTAGGGAAAATACTCACCCTAAAGCTCCTGGTCTCTCTGCTCTCCTGGTAAGTCTGTGCTCACCACTTTTCCCACACACTTCCCCCAACATCTGATTCTTGACAAGCCCACAGTACACCCTCCCTCTAGCAAATGAAGAGGATAGACAAAGCCCAAGCACTGTACTATATATGCTTTCATAAAAAACACCCACCACTTCCCTCACCTTACCTAAGGCAATTCGACAAGCCAGGAAATGCCTGCAAAAAGCATTTAAAATTTGAAGACTGGAAGATCAGCTTGAGGCAACAACTGTGGACTATCCACATTTTGGATGAACATGGCTCTCTCCATCTTTTCTTGTTTGCGCTGTCATTGATTTCAAAGTCAGTTGTACTGACACTCCATGTATTTTACTTCTGTACAATCCAATCAATTCGTTTCCACCTATATGCTATGCTGAAAAGGAATAACTACAATTCCGCTAGAGAAGGTCAGATACAGTTTCAAGATTTTTAATAAAATGCCTTATGGACAGGTAGATTCTAAGGGCTTTTATGATGGAAGATTAAAACTTAAAATTACTTTGCTGCAACCTGAGAGGGATAGCATGCAGTACACCACCATTGACTTCAACTGGTCCCTTAATAAAACCACTTGCAATAGCCCTTTTGAAAAAACATTGGAAAATTTTTGCATCTGGCCCCATTCGTATCACTTTAGATACAAGATAAACAAATTGATCATTATGACAGAGAAATTTTCAGACATGTGATTTAAAAAGGTTCTTCCCTCCCTCACCTTACTTAAATGAAACACCTCTGTATTCCATATCCATTAACCCTATCTTGATGACACCAGAAATCTCCGTTGCTAAAATCCAATGTCCTGATGTCACACATTGTGTTTTGAACACTACTGGCCTGGGAACAAGCTAAAGGAGAAGGCAGCAGAGTATTCTACCTGTTCAGATACTCTGTGAAGACACCACTTGCCTGTACTGGACAGAAAACAGTCCCGGTACTTGTGCCTACCCTCAGCAACACAATCAAGACTTTTTCTGTTGCTAGTGAGGCAACAAAATCTATAATCTAAAAGATCACAACTAATGAAGGCCACAACCTTTTTTTTAAATTATTTGCCATGAGCATAAACTCATGCATGCTGAAGCCAGCAGAAACATGCGAGAAGACTCTAGACAGATGTAGTAACCAGTTGTTGCTCCACAATTTGGCAAAAGTATTTCATTTTTGCCAAGCAATTGGCACAAGTCTTCAGGCTTATGTGAAGAAACGGTGTTTGCAGTATTCTAGCCCATCCAGATTCTACCATTGCCAGGAATGCAAAAAACACCCCACGATTCCTAACAATGCAGTTCCTCGACTAGATGCTGTGAAATGATACTTTAGAAGTCTGACATGGTGTACCAAGTGCCAGGAGCACCACACCTTTAAGCCCTGCCCATTCAGAATCAAAAATTTGTTTTACTTTCTTGGATCTGGAAGATCCTCTTCTGCTGTAGAAGAAAGACTTGACATCAGCAGAAAACCTCTCAAATTCAAATTTCCCCCAAACTCAAGCTGATGGCATGAATTGGAAAGTGATGAGTTATAAATGAAAATATTCACTATGAGAAATTAAAAAAAATAGTTTGCACTGTTTTTATGAAGTCAGAACTGTTGCCAAGTTATTAATTTCTTTAGGAAAATGAACAGGTGGTTCAGCTTCAGCATGGAGCAGCTCCTCTGTAGAGTGTTAAAGTAGTGGGTTTGGTATACAACTGTCAAAACCATAAGGAGCAGCCTGAGTCAGTGCTGACCTCTTCTGTTTATCCTTAGAGAAATTTAACACTTTGCATCCAGTTAGATCTATCACAGACATACCAAATCAATAATGCTGTCACATTTTAGTTATACCTCCACCTTCAGACACGATGCTATAAAAGCCTATAGACTTATGAGCCTGTAGCAGAGAGAATTCTGAGAGCTGGGCAGGCAGATCTCAGCTCCCACATCACTGACAGACTGCAGCTCACTCTCCATCACTAGTATATTATCCAGCTGATGAACACTGCTATCACTGTGCAACTGTGCCAAGTGGAGGCCCTTAAAACAGCACATTGAACTAGGGGACATATCTTTTTAAGTGTCACTGCAATAACCTACATCTCTGTCATCAGATCTGGAGACAAGAGAAAAAAATGCTTGCTCATTTTGGTCAAACACTGTAGAAGAAAAGATATTATCACATCATTTCCCCTCTTCCCTGCACGTATCAAACCCAAGAAGCAGTCTGATTCATTTATTTCGGGTTTTAAGATTACCAGTCAAGAAACCAATTAGACAGTTTAAATGCTCTCACACAAAAACAAACCAACAAAAACAAAAGTAAAAAATTCAAGGATGTATGTAGAACATAAAAAGGAGAAACATGAGTTGCATGGATACCACAGATACCTGATAGAGTAAGTCCAGCTTTGGCATGACCAAGCTAGAAGTTTTTAAAGCCCTTGCTCAGTTGGGCAGTGAAATTTCCTGGAGTGCTACCACACGCCTTGCATACTGCTATCCTTGCAAGCATTCAAATAAAGAGGGAATTCACTGCTCTTCAGAAATGTACAAACTCTAAAAATACAAGACAGCTCCCTTTTCTGGTCTTCCTTATCCACTGAGTAAACAAAGTATCACAGGTCACCTCAAGAAAAACAAAATGTATCATTGGAAAAGCTGAAGAAAAAAGCTTTTTAAAATACTACATTTTTTTCTTTTTAAGTGAAAAGAAAAGCTTTCTATTACCCTTTCTCATTACAGATCTGTATGGTTCCTAGCTGGCAGATAACCATTTGTCAGCTAGAGTGGAAACTTTTGCCTAAGCTTTGCAATTTCCTTTGGATCTTAAAAATTAGTACCGCAGTCTCCTGTAACTCTCAAACATGCTGCAAAATCTGCAACTCTTAGAAGTGAAATTCACTAAAAGTACAGTTCCACAGTAAGTTAAAGCTTCTTGTACAAAATTGTCAGAGACACGACCACAACAGATCAGCAGCAACATCGGTGCAATACTTACACATTCAAGGACTTTAAGGATGTCTTTTGTATTAACACAGTATCTCACCGTATGTGACAAGCTTCCACTGAAAGAGATGAGCCATCCATTTTGACAGCAGGCTGCACCCACACCTATCAAGTCACATATGCACTCTACTAAGTTGTTCGCTGTATGCATGAATCCAATTGTGTTCACAAGAGCTCTGAGAATAAAATTAGTTGTCTAAAAATCAGGATCTTGAGAACGAGGAATATGAGAACAAAGAATTTAAGGAGGTTGTTGAGCAACTCCAGAACAGCTTATTTTCATCCTTAACTAAGGCACAGTAAGATTAGTCATAAGGCACTTCAGCTTGGTGGATGAGCTCACAAACTGCAAATCACTTTCTGCAGCTAGAGATCTTATTTTATAGATGTTTAAAAGGGATCATGTTCAGGGATTTTTTGCTATAAACTTTACACAGGAAATAATGACATAGCAGCAGCAAGTTCAAAGAAGTGGTATAAACAAGACCTCTTGTAAGGACCCATTACCTTTTAAAGTCTCTCAGCCACTCTTAGCACTCACAGAAAGAATGGATGCACTTCAGATTCTTATCCAAGAACTACAATGCATGCACAAGAGCAGGATACACTTATTAGCAAATGGAAAATAAACTCCTCTGGGTGCCTCAACTAGTGCACAGAGACAAAGATAATCAGAAATGCCACATGATTGCTGGTTTAGAAGCTGAGAATGGGGACAGTACAGAATGAAAAACCCATAAAGGCACTTCACCTACCACAGACTGTGTACAGTTCCTTTGCACAAAGACAATCAAGTGGAAAACGGCAACCAAGTAAGACCACACAAGCGCATAAAGTAGAAGATACACAGCAAATGCACCTCCTCTTCTCCCATGGACTAGCTCACAGGTCAGAGATGCCCACAAATCACAACAAACTACATCAACTTTTAATTTAATTCTGTTTCACAACACCACAAATAAGATCTCAAACATATTTATTACTAGGAACTTGTTGAAAGTCAAATCATTACAGCCACACTATTAAAGCAGATGGCTGCAGAGTCCCCCTTCACACGTCAGTTGAGTTCGGTGTGCCACGAGGTTGAAAGCAGCTTGAGATACACCGAAAGTCTCCACCCTGTTATTGCTCCACAACTGAATGACTTTTTAACAATTTAGAATGTAAATAACATGAGAAATGACAAAGCTACACAATGCTAAACTATCAGCCGCACTGCAAAGTTGCACCCGAGTTACCTGAAGTGATAAATCTTCTAACGACAGCATTTGAATGGCAATTCAATGGAAGCTAAATATTAAGTTGTGCAACTTCTCACACCTCACTGCATACAAGTCACCAGGTATTTATCCGTCGTCTTGGATCAACTGTATGGTTTCCATTTCTGGCCAAGCTTTTCAAAAAAGGAAATGGGATACACATTCAATACAATACAAAGTTCACAGAACCCAAATCTTCACCAGCTGCTTTTAAACAATCCCATCCCAGCAAGGACATTGCTAGCTGACTGAGAAGCTCAAGAATTGAACCCTAGGTGCTGCTTTATAAGAGGGATGATACTTATCAGTCAGGTCAAGTTACAGGTATTAGCAGGACAAATCAGAAGACAACATTCAAATATCATAAACTGAGAAGAAAAGAAAAAGCTATGTCTAAAAGCAAGATTTAACTAATGCAAAAACCCCGCAGTCTACATGACAAGCTCACATACAAATCTGTAAGTGTTTCTTCTGTCTTTAACCAATGAATGTGAAATCTGGAAACCAATTAAGGATATAACCAGAGAGGCTAAAAGCCATTGAGAACAGCTTTAAATGGAGAGGTCTAGAAGGAATGAATTTAAGACAAATCCCTAGCTTATTAAAATGTCCAGTCATCTCCAGATATCACAAGACAAAATAAAGAAACCAGTCTTTTTAGTGATGGGAGTGCCACCGGTAGCAAGCCGAATGGCACTAATTCTTGAGATAAAAATCTCTTTCAGAGATTTTCACAGTAAGAGCCAACAGCAATACTGAGGGCAGACCAGTACTACAAGTGCCAAACCTTGCTCATGTATCAAGTTATGTCCAACAGCAAACAGAAGTTTCATTGCTTCTTGAACAATATTAATGTTCCAAAAGAAATGAGCAGGTTTCAAGAACCAGAAAGAGATCAGAAACAAAGAAATCAGGCGTGCTTAATCTATTAAAAACAGCTTGGATGTCTGCAGACCTATGTAGACCAGTAAAAGGATGAGTACTGGAAGAGAATTGTTAGCCTCTGCTATGCTCAGTATGCTTACTGGGTCATCGATTTTTCTGGGCCTCAAATTTTCATTTTTATGTTGGATCATTTTTTCCTTTCATGCTCTGGTTTATTCATAGACTATTGCCAACTAAACTATTGCTAACCACGTCAACAGTGGTCACAACGCTACTGCCTTGATGCCCCTGTAATTGTAAAGCACTGGAATTTTCATCTGTTACCAACAGGTTTTGTTACTTTGCCAAGTGACCTGCAGTTCCACATCTCTTCAGACACACAGAGACACAGCAACAGGTTCCCCTCATGCCAAGTCACATTTCTTTAAATGCTACTTTTTTTTCTAAGAAATTATGATTTTCCAGCACTTGCTATTACCACAAGCCACTGAATGGTATCTCAGACGAAACTTCCTCCCTACATCACTTCCCTACATGGGGCTCTGGGATAACCTGACATACATATTCACATGTTCAGAGTACTCTGTATAGGCAAGTGAAAAACAAGACAAATGCAAGCAAGTTACTGTCACCAGATGCTCATCAATGTAGAAGACAGAAAAACTCCTTTGTGGGAATCCAGTACTTCCTAATCCCTGGTTTCCAAATAAGATTACCAACATCTCCAAGATGGCTTCTCCAAGCAACCAAGAAGGTATCAAACTACAGTTTCTGGCTGGCACACTTAACTTTTCAGTCACAAAGGGTACCTGGACAAGTAATTTGGAGCAAGACTTCCAGAAGACAGCAAGGGCACCAAGCTTACACTCACAAAAGAAAAATAACTAATCCTAATTTTCCAGAAGTGAGAGCACTTGGGCTACTTACTCATACTGCTGCATAAGTTTGCATGAATTCTTTTTCTGACTTACTAGTAATTAAGCTCATATTAATCTGCACATTTTGGATGGTGTGATCTAAATGTACTTAATGAAAAAACAGATGTGCAATTTCACAGTGCAAGTACAGTATTAAATATCCTTAAAGTAGACAAGGTCTTTTTTAACTTTTCTTCAATAGAAAGCTTTCTAAACTCTGTTTCCTCTTTGTTCCTTTGAGAAGATGGAGAAGCAATTAGCATTTACAGCTTAGTTCCTGCTTCCAAAATACCCCTTTAACTTTTTTTATTATTTTTATGGTGGATATAAATCGCACCAAATTGTCAAATCACAGCTATTTTCTATGCTACCTATACAAATAGGGCCGATTTCTGGCAAGCCATAAAACAATCATGGCTGAATTCCTGTAACCCTTTGATATTCCAGCTTGCCTGCAGGGCTTCAAAGCCATCCTAGGGCAATGCTAAAAATCTAATTTCCAGAAGGCACAGAAGGAAAATAAGGCATATCAACTCCCACATGTTCAAACATGAACACACCAAAATCTTAGCACTGGGATGATTATGTTTGAAAGTGACTTAGAACAAACACACATAAGATACAGCAACAGTTTAAATCAACACTGCCTCACAGAAGGCAAAGATACAGACACCTTGAGAAAGAAGGCATAAGGCACACTACACCTGATTCTCCAGCATTTTCTTCAAGTTAAGATGCACATTTTCCTGCTTGAGCACTCAGCTCTCACCCCTTCTTGTGTGGAAGCAAAGAAAGGGGTGAGAAGTAATCATAACTCGTAAAGAAAAATGCAGAAACTGCTTAATTCTGCAGAGGAAGCAAAGATATGATCCTTCACTTTAAGGTACTGATATTGCCAGTAACAAATTATAAATACAGAGAGAGTCAACTATCACAGAAACATGAGGATTTAGATAGTTGCATTTTGCATTTATATTATTACTATTATTATTTACAATACAGAAGCTCCCACACCCCCCCCATTTAAGCTGGGGAAGCTGGTTCTTGCTGTACTGACATGGTTTCTGATAACCACGAAATATCTCTGAGAAAGGCAAGGGGATAGCACTATAACCTCTTTAAATAACTCCAGCAACATTTTTGCCTCTTAACCTGGAATTTAGAAGAGATTCAAATGAACAAATTGAAGACTGGTTATTATATTTCTTTGCATGAGAGGAGCTTTCATGTTGGACAAAGAAAACACTATTAGAGCAATGTAATTCACATTGGTGTAGACCAGGAAAAACGCAAAATATCTTTAAACTCCTTGCTACTTAAGTGTCTGCTGTTTTTTGGTTGAAGGCTAAAATAATTTTCCCAGTAATTCCTACTGTGCACAGGCACACATGAATGTAACTACAGAGTCAATAGTAAATTAGAAATATGGACTCTCTATTCTAGAGTTACTGTTTGTATAAATGAGGCACAAGCACCCGTGTCACATTTTTTCTCCTCACAAAATGAATTCACAGGCTCTAGAGGTTCTGCAGACAATTGGCAACATCCAAAACCACCAAGCCACCAAAAAAAAAGAAGAAACAACAAAGACAATTTCACTCTAAATCCATCCTCTTAAGAACAGGCACCAACCTGCCGATCTCTAACAAATGGTTCAGTCAATAAAGTGAATATCAAAAAAGAAAGAGTAACCTTCAATATTTGCCCTTTTCTGATTTGAACCCACCTCCCATTCTTCTCTGGTACTTTTGAAAAAACATGCTTCTTGTGATCATTTAGAATTTTCCATAATTTTTATGAAGTTCATTCTTCTTAACTTTGGGAAGGAAAATTGCAAAAACCCTTTCAATCCCATACCTGGCCATTGCTGGAGTCATTCTGTACTTAGTGTATCCCTAATCTGCAGTTAAATCATTGGGTTTCCACACTGGTTTCGTGAAAATTATTACAGAAGTGCTTTAGAGACCAGGGATGCAACATTAATGTACAGTAGAACAGGTTGCACAAAAATGTATGAAAGAAAACAACCCTCTATGGAGAGCAGAAAAAAGCCTTATCTTCAGTGCCTAATCGCATGTCAGTCTTAACCATCACTAATTTCCCTCAGTGTTTTTCCTACAAAGATACAGATCCAGTTATCTTTATTTTACAATAAAAGTGTTCAGTAAAAGACTGTTCCAGAAATTTTCTCAGTTTAGATTAAGTAATTGAAGTTTCAAGGCAAACAAACTGATCTAATCACTGCACTAGATTCCAAAATCACTTACTGTTAAAGTTAAAAAAAGGTTGTTATGCCTCCAAAACTACAGCATATGTAAAAACATTTCCAGTTTATGCGCTAGATCTATAGCTTAAAATAATACGTACATATCAAATGCTCATTAAACTGACTTCAAAAACCAGAGGTTAAATCAAATTTTAATCAAGAAAATTTAAGGACAGACTAAAAAGGAAGAAACTAAAACCAAAATGTAAAATTTTTCATTTTCTAGAACACACATGTTGACAACCTCCCAGACCTAAACTACTCATGAACACAAATTAAAAAAAAAAAAAACAACAAACCAATTTAAATATTCTACCTGAAACACAATAGCTACTTTGACTATATCCTTAAAATGTCAATCTACAAGTAGTTTATTAGTGTCTCAAATAATGTAACTTTCAGTTCAGGAATTAAGACAAAAATGTAAGGAAATATCCCTGCAGTCCAAGATCAGTAATCTAATACAACTAAACTTTTGTTTCAAAACCTGCAAGGTCTGCAGTGACTGTTTAACTTTGCCTCTATTACATCACAAATTCAAGGAAGTAAGCTAATGTAGCTCTGCTTCATAGAAACCAATTTGTTTCTATTTAGTTTGCAGGCAATACCTACTAGAAGAACAGTGCTAGGATGCGACAGCAGTGCCTGCAGAAGCAAACAAGTATTGCACTGATGCTGGCTACTTTATTTGATTTAGGTTCAGGGGCTGATCTTCGTGTATTTGCACATGACTGCCAAAGGCACTCAAAGACCTGAAACGGAGTTGCTTCACAGTAATTTACACACAAACACCTTCCAACATTTTTAAGTCAGCTGTAATTTCTTTCATTAAAAAAATTATCCAGGGAAGAATTATAGTGAGAATAATAAAAGCCAATATCCTTAAAAGAAAGGATACTAGGTAATTACAAAGACTGGATGGAGAGTTATTACCTACCCATACTTGCACAGAGAAGAGTTTAAGACCACAAGGTAGAGAACACATTTATGTGTTCTAGCGGCCTTTTCATTAAGCAAATGAGTCTCAAACTAAGACCAATCTCAAAAAAAAATTTCACAATCTGAGAAGTCTTCCCGAAGTATCTCTATTTTTCAAATAATAAGGATAATGAAACTGTATTGCTATATTGCTACTTCTATTAACCTAACTGTAATGAATTAATGAGTAGACTATAAGTTATGGGTAGAATAATAGAGGTCTTTTTGCTGAGAAGACATCACAGCAATATTTGGCAGAAAGAGGCTAAAACCTAGCTCAATTGAAAGGGGCCAAAAAAGCCTCACCAAATTTAAGTCAGGACTTTTTGGTTTAGAATATTTACTAGGCAAAAATGGCAGCATTTACAATACTCACAGAAGCCACACAGTTAAAAAACACTTCAGACAAATTAGTGACAGCCAGGCAAAGACACAATTTGAGTGCCAAAGGAGCAGACCTTCGCAGCCTTAATAGCAGCATCAGCAAAACTGGGAATCTTCACATATTACAGACGAACTCACAAGAAGAGTATCTTCTGATTTCAGTATAGAAAACAAAGATTTTTTTTGAAATCTCTAAAGGAAAAACTAAACAAAGCAGCATGTTTACAAAACACACCTTTTGGAGGTTTTTTCCTCTCCAAAAATACATCTGCTGGGTATTATTATTATCATTATCTCTTTATCCCTTGTTACTGCTCATGTCCAGCTCATTATTCTTTAGACGACATCTGAAATTTACCTGTTGAGGACTTTTTTGTAGAGCTAACGGACCTTGCCCAAAACTAGTTCAACCATATTTCCATTCTCTTGTCAGCTACTAAATTTAGGGAACAATTTACATAAATACTTTCCACGTTCAGTCTTCAAACACACCAAAACCCTTCCACAGCCTTCCTCCCCATTTCTTAAAAACTCCAATGCAGAAAGATCCCATGCACAGTTATCCACTGGCAGTAGACACCCACCTCTGTTCTCCATGTCAGCCTGTCCATTGGGTTGCTTCCTTGTGTGTTGCCTGTGCTGCACAGGAGCCAGGTCCTGGAATGCAGTGCCTGCTGGGCCAGTGCTCAGCAAAACAAAACCCCCAAGCCCTGTGAGAGACAGACGGGGCAAGCAAGCACACACTGCACACCAGGACAGGGACCCTACACAGCACCTCCACTTACAAAGCACTCCTTAGTGAAAGGCAGCAACTGGACATTGGCTGCAAAGGCTTGGGCATCAGATCTGGCTAAAGAGAACAAGTCTCACTATTCTGCTTATTAGTGTACACTTCTTTCCCCTCATAGAAGCTTACCTCACAAAGGCAAAACACAACACCACCTCAAAAAAATATTGCAAATGTGGGCTACTCTTGGAGAATTGAAAGCTTTTTAGCTTTTTACGTTTCGGGATATTTAAAGAAACACTTTGTTAGAACCATTTCAAAGTAATTTTCATTAAAACCTTTTCACAGAAACAGGATGGAGACTGTACACATTTCAATATACTTTATCCTTTCACATAGTTTTGTTTTTTCTTGTAGCCATATTAAGTCAATTTAAGACATCAAGAGTGTCCAGAATTACAGTATGGCCACTGGCTGGACAAGAGAAAAAAACCTAACAAAACTGTTAAAACAAAACACAAAATACCCAACAAATCGACCAGAAAAACAAAGCCACAAAACCAAAAATCCTCTGGCAGTATCCTAGTTAAAAATACCTGCACTTGAATATTACACCAGATCTGTGCACCTCTATATTCAGAGAACACACAAGATTTCAAGTTTAATCCAAATCTCTCCTGTTTTTCAGGAAAGCATGTTGCTAGTGCTGTGATGACACAAACTCCCATCATGTAAATTGTTTTTACCAAGTTCTTCAATAAAATATTCACTTGGAATTTACATTATGTAAAATGAAATGTGCATATTTTTTGTTATTATAGATTATAGAGCCTGGTACTGGATAACAAGAGGAATTAAAATTCCATTTACCCATTTAATACCTATCAATCAAAATTCCTCCAAAAATTCATTACAAGAAATTCTGCTTTGAGTAACAACAAACATATTTGGACTTGCCATTTTTACACACACAGGATAGAAAACACCATGGTTGCTGGCCTCTACCTCACAAGGTTATCACTAATCCCACTAAGTGGTTCTTACTAAGCCCACTATCAGGTAGTTCTGTTTCCACTGAATCTCTGCTTTATTCCTTTCTGAGTAACTTGCCCTTTAAAGTTTGCACATGAAAGGTAAAATATTGTCTCCCTCTGAGTATACATAGTCCCCAATTTCCCCTACAAGCCTACAACCTTGTCTGTCAACCTCTGTTTCAAGACATATGTTATGTTCACATTACTTCTATATAGAA
This sequence comes from Amblyornis subalaris, assembly GCA_018881555.1. NCBI lineage: Eukaryota > Metazoa > Chordata > Aves > Passeriformes > Ptilonorhynchidae > Amblyornis > Amblyornis subalaris. Next base: position 883,628 of record JACAXG010000137.1, on the reverse strand, counting down.
TGAGCAAAACAATTAGTGTGTATCACTGAACTGGGTGGAATTCTTCGGTACAAGCTTTAGAACAGCAGATGCAAATAGTAAATTTAGACTTATTGCAAAGCACTCTATATCCCAGGTATCATCAGCAAAATCAATCCTCACACTGCTCATTCAGTTCTCTCTTGTTTTGCTTTGTTATGTGCAATAACTCACTTTGTCATCATAACCATCTGAAAATAGAAATACCTATTGTCAAGAGTGCTGGTATTTACCTTCATGACCAAGATGCCCTATGAAAAATACATACATCCTACTGTGTGTAATTATATGCTTTTTTACATAGAATTATGGACAACTCACTGAAGTCATACAGTTGCAATTTATATGCAACTGCTGCTCAAAATATGTCTGAACTGCATTTAACAGAAATTAGGTTTGATCTATCTTTTAGATGATGCTACAGCTGTCAAGACCTCTGTTACCACAGTGTGCACAAATTTTAAAATCAAACTCATCCAGCACCACTGGGCTTGTCCAGGGAGTTCAAAGAAACAAACCTGTACTCCTCTAGAAAGTCGGAGCCAGTGCAGGAGCTTGGCACAGGATTAACAGTGTGATACAGCCCATATCTGGCAAGCAAGGGAGAGTTAAGCCAAGGATACTGATAAGAAACTCTCTGATGACATACATAAATAGATTTAATCTTAAAATCAATTCTGACACAGATATTTAAGTAAGCATACAAATATTTTATATACCAGTCTGTTCTTCCAGCCCTTTATATACCAGAAGGCACACCAAAAAGGCAAAAATGACACAAAAAGCAAACAGCATCTTGAACTACAAGCTAAGTGTTTTATGACAAGATGAGAAATCATAATTTTCATGCAAACATATACAAGTGTTACAATTTGACTGTTACTTTGTCTTCATATACATCTATCAATCACTCCCAGGAAGGGAAGAAAGAGGATGATCGCATATGAACTAAATTCTGCTAGTTTAAAATTGCAGGTATTCGTCACAAGAATCTCACAAAAATTTATGTAGTCAAACTACAGCAGCCTATAGACTTAATTCTGGATTAAACATCTATAAATTAACTGTGTTTTCCCCAGCTATTGGAAGCACCATCAAGAGGCTTTACATTCAGGTTGCCACTATCAAGTAGTCAGTCTTTTCTACAAATTCTACCAGAACAAAGAACGGAGTAATCCCCTTCAACATTTCTTCCCAAAACCTGAATGCAAAATTCAGAAAAGCCCCAAACCCAACACACCAAAAAACAACCCTAACCATACTGCACAATGCTGTTACAAAAACAGCCTTCATACCTTAAACAGTATCAACACAAAAAAGTAACACAAATCTACGTTCAAGATTTTACGACTTACTAAATCTTAACCGACATAATTTAGCCTGCAATTCATATTGCCCAACCTGTAATAGTAAATAATACATGGCTTAAACATTTCTTACACATTTGTTTTTCTAAGGATAAAAACTGCACAGAAGTAAATAGAGGCAAAATAATAAATACTGAACAACACAGTTGTTTTCATTTTCTCAAACAAATGCTAACAAATTTAACTGTCCCCAGTTTTAGTACTGAGGTATCTTCCCCTTCATCTCACAAAAAGCATGATAGATTTGATCTTACACAGAATAATCTGGTTTATTGTAGTTCAAGCAAGTATTAGTCTACATCTACCCAAAAATCTTTCGTACAACAGCCCTGAAACTACACTTCCTGCCATCTAAAATCTGGAATAGTTACAATCAGCAAGTACTAATATTGGAGCTTTAGTAAGAAGTAACTAGAGCTTCTTAAATCTAGAAATACTGTTTCAGCAACCGAACACTATACAAATTTAACCTAATGTGAAATAAATTACCAACATTCATCTTTTAAGAACTGATTAGCAGTTTCTGACAGAAATCAGCATTTGCCCTTGCAGAAACATGCTTGCAGGAAAAAGAAATGTAGGTAAAAGTAGGCATCCATCCCATGCAGGAAAATGAAAACAAGAACACATTGAACACATAAATCACACAATTAAACCACACAAAAACCCGTGCAAATTAACTTCAAAAATTAAGTTTTTGACAGTGGAGGATGTAGCAGCCCTGTTATTTCCCAGTTTTTTCACACTGGTACTACACTGCACAGTCACTGTGTACCCTTAGCAAGTCTAAGAGCCTATAGTCACACTTCAGTCTGCATTTAACTTCATTCCAGTTGAATGTAAATACTTGCAGGCAGCAAATTACTTCTAATGAAAAGGGATCATCAAATTTGTATACTCATAAAACACATGCACACTGCCCAATCCAGCAATGAAGTTGTTATTACATGGTATACTTCTAGATAAAGCTCAAACATTGGATTTGAATGGGATTAATTTTTGAGTCCTATCAGTGAGGGGAAATGATTCATTAGAAACACAGTTTCTTGCACAAGTAGTATCTTAACATCAAAGCCACCAATTATTTATTAATGCTACTCATGTAAATATAAGACTTGATAGCTTCCCTATATTCAAGCTCTTTGCACTTTTTTTCAAATCTGTGAAATGCCCTTTTGATTTGTATCCAGCTAAATTAGAAGTTCACCTAAAACCACATGTGTATGCCCAAAGCTATTCAGCCTGCTATTACATAGTAGCAAAATTAAGTGTCAATAGTTTCCTGTTAAACAAATGAAGTTCTTCACTAACAAGCAATCATTTCATGTGACCATTTTGCAACTAAAAGAGCAACTGCCCTAAAAGATGCAGTACCAAACCTGTATCTGTTGGATTGATGAAAAAAGAAATTCCTATAAGCCTATCATACTTAGATGGTCAGGGCTGAGGCAAATTTAAGAGGGAAAAACACCAAAGAAAACAGACCTAGGAGTGATCTAAGTTCTTACAAGTGTAGCTAAATCTCCTACTAAAATACACAGCATAAAACTGATTGCCTGTTTAGTGATCTTGATGGACTGCCTGCACTAGCTGGTACAAAGGAGAAAACTTCAGTCATCTGGGAAGAATCTGCTTATGGGTCTCTATCCTCATACCACACAGTTTTCTAAAATTAATAGTGTTAAGACTCTCGTTGACTTTAAATGGAACACAAAAAGATTTTTTTCCAGTTAAAAATCAAGAAAAGGAAAAATAATTAAGTCAGAATAGCAAAAGGCATCTTTTACAGTAGCTATCTCAAAATGCTTTGATTCATTAAAGTCTCATTCTGCACTAACAGACAACCTTAATGAAAACAACCAATGCCAGAAATGTGAACTTTCCAGAAGACTATTACAGTTGGTCCATCCTGTAGTAGAATATACCAAGCAGATCTCCTTCCATCACTTTGCCACATCATTGTAAAACTTACTGAGCTAAGAGGTGCACCAAGCAGCATTGCTCTCAGCTCCACTGAGGAAAGCAATATCTCCCACTTTTTAAGTTACAACATTACAGTGACCAAACCAACATTTTCGTTTACTGACTCAGCTAATAGCACAGAAATACTGCCCACTCTCTCTTTTCTTTAATAGGAAAAATTTAGTTTGTCAAAATGTACCACTGACTAACAGAAACATAACCACTCAGAACACATTAGTTCCAATGCAGTTTTTGAGATGTGCTTATGAGTCATCAAAATACAAAAGATACGTTTCCTTATGCAACTGAAATACTGTAAGAGAAATAGTAAGTCAGGCTATTGTTGAAGAGCACCAGCATTTGTTAGGCAAGAAGAAGAAAATATTTCTACATTGCTTAGCATCCATACAATTAATTAGACATACTATGACACAAGAAAAAGAGCTCCTCTTTTGGAGGCAGTACAGCAGCAAATCAAAACTAACCGCAATCCGGCGACACACCTTGTTTCACAGACATGTTTTAAAATTCTTCACTTCTACACACAGGACTATTTTCTTCGCATGAATAATGAAAGATAAGCAGCACATGCTTTGAAATCGAGTTAGAATCTTAAAAATTCTCCCGATCTTCTCGTAACCAATTTACATCAGCATCATAGGCAAGACTTGAAAACAGCAGTATTTTTGCAATTGTATGATGATCCTAGAGAGCTTTTGTCTTGCAAGTACTACACAAAATTGAGTCTGGGCATGAGTCTACTCACCTTAATGTGACAAACAGTCCTGTAGCCACCACCCCCATGAAACTACTCAAGAAAATCAGACAGCAGCAGCAGGCCATTAAATGGGATGAAGTAAAGAGAATCAATCACTGCACACACCTGTATGCTATACCATGCAAGGATAAACTTAAGCACTCAGTCACCATAAGGCAAACAGAAAGCAATAAAACCACTGCCAAGCTCAGGATTTTAAGGTGAGACAGACTTAAAGATGAAGGATACTATTTTATTAGCTCACTTGAGCTTACCTACACTTTGTTCCCTGTACGTCACAATTAACCTTCCATCCTACCAACACACACAAACCAACCTGCTCTGCACTCCAATGACTGAATACCATTCCTAGCTATGCTGCCACCTTAAAGCTAAGGCAACTTTAGGATACAGGACCCTGCTTGCTCTGCAGCAACTAGTAGCAGAAAAATACTTGGACACATCTTTGCAAACTCACCGCCAACATCTAGTATTTCCAAAATTTCTAGCATAAACAGATAAGCAAAGCCATAGCTGTAGCTGGCAAACTGACAGTTTATCCAGCTATTCTCATAAACTTGCAAAGCAAATGACCTGGCAATAATTTATCTTCCTTGCCTCCCCTGGTAGCTGGAATTACTGTGCCCCTAATAAAAAGGTGATCTAGCAACAGAAATACTTTCTGAGTTAATAACACCTATGATAGCCTGTTGATTTATTATTTTCAAATTGATCCATGAGCTTTACAGATAGACCTAGTGAATTAAAACTTTTCCTAACAACCATGCATGTTAGAGCAGCCAGTCTTATCACAAATCCAGAGAGAAAAAGAACATTTATCAGAGAACTAGATGTTATTATGGCTAGCCAGTATACTAGTACTCGCTTTTGATTAATACTGTACACCTAACTTCAGCATGAAACCCATGGCTCAGGAATAGATTGTGAAATTATCGAGTATCTTCAAGTTGCAAGTTATCCTATGCTAAAATAATAGAGTATATAACTGCAGAGGAAGTGATGGAAAACAGATAGTTTGACTAACAGTACAAACATGCATGTCATTCCTATTAAATATGCAACACTTGAGGTACCAAACCAAACTAGCAGCACTAATTTACAGAGACAAAAAAACACCTTAGAATACCCCTGTCAAAAATTTGAACAGTATTTCTAAATTATAAAGATGATCAAAATGCTTCCATTTACAAGACACATATTTCCACCACCCTTTTAAACACTTCTGAAAAGAAAACATTCTAGGTAATTCATACATGAATCATTCCCCCACTGTGATTTCAAGGACCTGAAATTTCTTCAGCACTAGTAGTTTTAGAAGGCTAAGCAAAGCCCAGAAGAGAATGGAGTGCCTGCCATCCAAGTTATGCTCTGCTGAACGAGAGTGGCTGCAGAGTTCTTCTACAATCCAAGTCATGTGCAAGCACTGTACAAGTCCCCTCCTGGGCTATATAAGAGGGCATCTTTCCCAGCAGTTGCCACATCATGAAAATGATGCATACAAATAAAGCCCCAAAACAAACACTTTAAAACAATGGCTTAAATGACTGCATAACCGAACTCAGCAGCTAGAGACACAAAGCACTTCACGTACCAAATCATGCACCCCTCACTTGCAAAAGTCTTAAACTATATTCTTATTAGCAAGCTCCACATCATACCTAGCAACCAAGTTTGGGCAGCACCCTCGTGTTCCCAGAGACCAGACAGCAAGTAAATAAATATATCAGAGATAATAAAAGCAGAGAGGATCACTAACACCCCCTATGCAGACAGGGCTTCAAGTATTAAATGTATTTTCTACCACTGATTTAATACAATACATCATCTAATTCACTGAATATGGATACTACTATCTCACCTATTTAGGCTATTCAGACATTCTCAAGAGTTTTTCTGCCAAACTATTTAGATTGACATAAAGTCTTGTTTTATGTATAAGAAATAGAAGAAAGCAAGAGGAGGATTCACCAGAGCAACCTGGGCAATTTAATTCAACAGTAATACTGCAGTATTTCATACGATTCACTGAAAACTGTTTGTGTAGTACTGCACCAACTCACAATAGATCAAAAAAATACATTGACTCTGTAAAAATAAAATGGAATTAATAGCCTGTACTTCAGAAGATAAACTCTGGAGCCAAAATACTGTAATTCTTACACTCTGATGATTAAGGGAAGGAAAGTATTCTAGAGAAAACATAGTAATTGACATTTTATAAAGTCACAGCTTGGTATCTTCCAACTGAGAAACATTAAATCAAATGATATGTTTTTACCCTACCACAAAACAAAGCTTTTTTATCTCAACACTCAAAATTTTCCTGTCTTTTGCTCTGTGAACATTCAATTTATCCCCACCTAGATCTAAGCAGACAGAATTTATGATGATGTTGTTCTAAGGAACTGGAGAAGTACTAGATACCAATAAAGATTGCAGATCAAATGAAAGATAACTCCTAAGCATTGTGTCTGCATAGATAAATAAACCTGTTCATTTCTTTTATTTGTACTGTTACCTCAACAAATCCCAGTACAATAATCAAGACAGCAAGGGCTCAGGAAACAGATCTGAAAACAAAAGGTTTCTTACATGTTTCCCAGCCAAACTTGTATGGGTATATACGCAGCACACATACACACCTTTTGAGACCTTTTCATGTACTCACAAAAGGATGAAGCCCAAAGGATGAACAAGCAGGGTGTTGAGGGAGTCCAAACACATGTACAGGCATCCCTATTCCAGTCATACAGGACATCGGGAGAAAACAACAGCAGCCAGAAGAAAGTAACACGTGGGCAAAAATCGCCAGTGAGGACCTACACTGGGATAGAAGCCAACTCCGTGCCACCCTGAACCGAGAGACCAGGACGAATCGGAACCGAGACCCACGACCGGACCGAGCTCTGCGACCACGGGCAACCGCGAGTGGACATCCCCGCGGTAGCAAGTGCGTGGAGGGGCAGAGAGGAGCCCCTCCCGAGCCCGGACAGCCCTGCGAGCGGCGGGAGAAGGGCCCCGGCAGCCCATCACGGCACTGGCGGCCGCTTTTGTTCTCCACCGAGAACGACACAGACCCATGGGCTGCGCCCGCTCCGGGCCGCCTCGAAGCGCTCATCCCGGGGAGACCCCGCTACCTCTTTTCGGCCTGGGGAAGCTCTCGTGCAGGTGAAAGATGACTTTCTCCACAAAGTGCTGAATGTTGCTGTGCTCAGGCCCTCTGACAAACACCATCCAGTCGTGGGTGAAGCCCTCCACGGTAGGTTTCTTCCTGACCTGGGCTCGGTGTCCCAGCTCCAGCTTCACCTGGACGGCACACTGCGGGGGAGAGGCGGGGAGCGGACGGTGAGCGCCCGAACAAGCGGAGATGGGGCGGGCGGCCGGGGGAAACCGGCCCCATCGCGGGCGGTGCGGGACACACGGACACAGCGGCACCACGAACATGGCAAAAAGGATTTGGGGCGAAGTGAGAGCGGGCAAAAACAGCAAGGCACTGCAACGACAAAAAAACCGGCCCCACAGGCGAGGGCGGGGAACAGGTCTCGGTGCCACCGGGAGAGCACGGGAAAGTAACCCGGGGTCCACTGTCAGGGACGCACCGTCCTCCCCTCGGCGCCTCTGCGCTCGCTGCCCCCGCCGCGGCGGCAGGACCACGGCTCTCTCCAAGTGCGTGCGCGCGCCGCGCCGCCGCCGGGAGCAGCGGGAGGCAGGGAAAGCCGCACGCGAAGAGAAATTCCCGGTCACGCCAACCACTGCCCGGCGGCGAGCACCCGGCGGCGCCGGGCAGCGCGGGGCGGAGGGCCGGAGGAGACTCACGGTACTCACTCACCGAGCCGGCCATGCCTGGGGCGCCGGTTCCGCCGGGGCGCTCGCTGCCGTCCCCCACCCCCACCGCGCAGCCCTAATTCATGAGGACGTGGAGGAGATGGCGGGCGCGCAGAGAAGCGGCGGGCGGGCGGCGGGCATCCTCTGCTTCGCTGCTCCCGCCCGCTGCGGCGGCGTTTGCCGGCTGTGGCTCGCGGCTCTGTCCCCCCGCGCTCCCGCTCCCGCTCCCCGCGCTCCCGCTCCCCGCCCGCGGCAGCCCCAGCGCTCGCCCCAGCCCCGCCGGCCAGCGCAGCGCCCGCCGCGCATGCGCACCGTGCGCCTGACTGACACCGAGCGAGGGACTCGGTAGTAAGTGCGGGGGGCGGCACAGGCGCGGCGCGGCAGCCAATGGTGTGCGAAGCCCTCCGCGTGGCCCCGCCCCCGCCCCGCCCCGCCCGCCCTTAAAGTAACAGGTTGCGGAGCCGGTCCGCGCTCCCGGCGGCGCCACGCGCCCGTGCTGCTGCCGGGCAGAGCGCTCGGGGCCGTGCCGAGCCCTCGGCGAGAGCCCCGCCCGTGCCACCGGTGCGGCCCGTACCCCTCGCCCCGCCTCACAAACTAACGCTTCTGAAAAGCCCCCGACAACTCCTCTCGCAAAAACAAAGAGAGGAGGACAGGAATTGAGCGCCCGACTTGCAGAGGGATGACAGGTGATGATGGGCACACAGCAGGCAGGAAATGACAGACGGGATTCCTTAACACGCATTTGTAGCACCAGCCGTTATTTCTACCTGTTACGCGCTGGGAGTCTCTTAAAAGACAGTTACTCCCCCGACCACTTCCATATGCCTTCCGTGCTATAGGAGATAACGTGCGGATTCGTGCCACGGGAATGCGCCACTGAAGAGGCTGAAGTGATTTACCGTGAATGTCTCAATCACGGTGCTGACGTTCGTGAGACGACTATTTTCCAACAGACATAAAATTGTCAAAAATTGCCGGTAGTAACTTTTGGCACGCTGAAAACTCATTTGGTCTGTTCGATAATTATATTTTTGACAATCTTTGCGATGGCGATGAGAACCCAGTGACTGGACACTCAGCACTGCAATCCTTTCCGAGAGCAGCATGCCACACACAAATGGAACTCTCTCCCTGAGCCTTCCAGGTGTCACCAAGAGATGGCGCGCCGAGTCCTCGCGCTAATGTCCTCATTTGACCTCTCCAGACGTCCACGATTTCTGTCTTTTCTCTACTCACTTTGGGAATGAGGGCATATTGTCGACATTTTAGCATGATTTAATAATTCCCTCGAAACTACAGAGCTGCACCATCGTTTTCTTACAGATGCTGTAAGCCCTAATTGATAAAATCAATACTAAGGACTGAAAAGGATGAATACAATTTGTAAAAATTCCACAAGTTACAACATGACTTGACATGTATTAACATTAAGCCCTCATGTATATGAATATCCATGTTTTAAAATTCTGATGTACAGATCTAAAACATTCTACATCTTCTAATAATCTTGTACTAGGCAAGCTAGCAAATATAAGATCTCCTGCCGAGTCCATAAACCCACCAAAGCTGCTTCTGGTAAGCTTACAACTTTATTCTTGAGTAAGAATTATGCATGCTAGCCAGGATAGAGAGGCTCAGACCACTACTGAGCTTAATGCAGTGGGCTTCCAGCTGTCAGGACCCATCTGAAGAGAGCATCATCTTCCTAATGTGGGATTCTACTGAAGGGAATGGAACTGGATCATCCTCTGGAGTCCTTCTATATTGACTTTTATTTCTTATGTATTTGGACAAAATATTTTTCCGTTTAACTTAGTATGGGACTGAATCACTACAAGCTGTTTTCCTATAACACATATCACTGTCACAGTAGAAATGTTTCTATTATCTAACTTCATCCATTCTAAGTGTCTTTTTAGCTACTTAACTGAGACCACTTGGTTGAGTAATCATTACTTAGAAACATCTGCTGATTCAGGCTCAAATTTGGAAAAGAAAAGGAATTTGTTTAATATTTGTCAGTTGTGAAGCAATGTTGATTTTTAAACAACTAAGAAACCCAAACGCAGCATTTGTATTCAAGCTGAAGGGGTTGAGATGCAATTACAGCCATGATTTATAAATATAAAAGTTTCATGAATTCCAAATATAATCTCTGGCTGACGGGGGCAGAATCAAAGAATGATCTCGAGCTGTTAAGTGACAAACTGGTGCAACTATTTACTTCATTTTGGAATAACAGTTAAAATAAACATTCTTTGATCTCACTATAGCAGATGGATGTAATTATGTGTGTATAAATGTGCAAAGACACTGGGTCAAAGAACTACAGAGTTATAAAGGTGAAGGCAATTTTCTACAAGTACTATCCAGTACTGCTTAAACAAGGTTTACCACAGAATAATTACTCAGCTGCTAGAAAATAAGAGACACTTATGTTCTTAGAGGTATCTAACTGCCTAAAGGTTTATGTAATCAACTCCTGCAACGCTAAAAATGCTTGTACCTTTCATGTGTGCTGAAATAACTGATATAGCTGTAGGCTTCCCGGGAGGCAGCAGTCCCTGTGTTTAGACATCTTCAGACATAACTACACCAAGCTGTGACATATGATGCATAGATGCCAGATCCCTGCCTTACATGGAACAGGAGTCAACATTTCTGCTCAGGATACAGCTAACTCTATACTGAGTGCAGATGTGTTAGTGCAGCATTACATCTGACCTAACAGGAGCTGTGTTTCATAGCTATACTGTTGGTGATTCCACACATGCCTGGAAGGAATTGCTGCCTTTCTGTATTATTTTCTTACACAAGGCAGATATGTCTTATGCCACAAAAAAGAGAAGATGGTTTCCCAGCTCATCTGGATACACTGAATTGTTTTCAGTATTTCAAACACAGCTGTTTTAGATTTCTATTTGAAGTTCAAATTTTGTGACCCAAGTATATTGACTGACTCTTAAATGGACCTTGTTTTCAAATGTTTCAAAAAAAGCAATGAACTGAAAAAGCTAACATTACTGGCTAGAAAGGAAACCACAGTGCCTTTTAAATATATCATCAGTCTGAATTTCTCTGTGTTTGAGATCTTTTAACTTCCTTATGCAGACAATATAAAAAAATCATAGCCATTCTTGATCCGAGCCAGATATTGATTACAATGGTCTGAACCAGAGCCAAAACTTAAAATAAGCCTACAGCTGATCTTACACGTACAACAAGCAATATGTCTAAGTTTCTTTGTAATGCCACTCCAGTTGCCAGGAACTAATGGCAGAATACCGTGTCTGGATCGGCTTTCTTTGGTTAGCTACATAGGACAAACAAATGCCAAGCAGCCTGAGCTAAATGTGTGAGGTTTTATGTTGTTCTGAGGTTTTATGGGCTTGCTCATTTCTAATCACAAATCAAATAGAAAATAAGCACTTTAGCTGGAAATATATGAACCCCCTTATCAGTAGAGAAGATCTTCAAACCAAGGGCTGCATGATTTAGAAAACAATACAAAATAGTTTATAACTCACCACCAATCACCTCAGAGGGTCATAGTAATACCAAAGACAAATGCAAAAAGGAGTCTTGGCTATGCACAATATTACAATATAAAAAGTGAAAAAAAAATTTATTTAGAGGCCTCTAGGGACACATACCGAAATTCATTAAGAGCGGAAAAGTCTTGTTGCAAGACCTACAAGGAAGTATTTAGGACTTTATTTCCTCACAATGGTGGAGCCCCTAGAGTAAATTCTCCTGTTAGTCAAAGAAATAAAGACAAATTCTGTACTCTGTTCAGACCTGTGTAATGACTAAGTTCAGAGAACTTGTTTTGAACTTCCACAACCATAGGCAGGACAGTCCAGTCACATGTGCAAGGGAGATATTAGGGAGTAACTTCACTGAAATCAGTGTGCTCAGTTCCTGGCCTGGAACTGAGACAGGAAATCTCCCCATTGACAATCCACCAAAGACTGTAAAGCAAATATGTGACCATCTTCACTCTGCATCAGGTTTCTGTGGTGGCAGCAACCTCGGTTTGAATCTGAGTCATGGCACCAAAAAGACTGTAGTGGATTGACCCTGGCTGGATATCAGGTACCCACCAAATTTGCTCTCTCACCCCCTTCCACAGCTGGACAGGGGAGAGAAAATATAATGAAGGGTTCATCAGTTGAGATAAGGACAGAGAGAGATCACTCACCAAATACTCTCACAGGCAAAAGAGAGAGACTTGAATTAGAGATAATTAGTTGAATTTACTACTAACAAAACAAGAGCAGGATAATAAGAGGTAAAATAAGACCCTAAAACCACCTCCTTCCCAACCCTCCGTCCTTCCCTGCTCTACCCCCTTCTCCCCAGTAGCGCAGGGAGACAAGGAAAGGGTTTTATGGTCAGTTCATCACACTTGTTTCTCCCACTGCTCAGGAAGGGCAGTCCTTCCCCTGCTCCAGTGTGGGTCCCCCATGGGGTCACAAGTCCTACCAGGAAACCTCATCCACCATGGGCTCCTCTTTCCACAGGTCTGCAGGTCCCTGCCAGAACTCTGCTCCAGCACAAGCCTCCCACGGGTTCACAGCCTCCTCTCAAGCATTCAGCTGCTCCAGCGCGGGGCTCCTCCATGGGCTGCGGGTGGATCTCTGTATTTCTGTGGATCTCCATGGGCTGCACCATGGGCTGCACCACGGGCTGCAGGGGAATCAGCTCCAGCTGAGCCTGGAGCACCTCCTGTCCCTCCTTCTCCACTGATCTTGGTGTCTCCTGAGTTGCTCCTCTCACATAATCTCACTCCACTCTTTTCTGGCCACAATTACATCTGCACAATAACTTCTTTTTTCCTTCTTAAATATGTTATTACAGAGATGTTACCATCATTTCTAATTGGCCCAGCCTTGGCCAGTGGCACATCCATCTTGGAGCTAGCTGGCATGGGCTCTGCTGGACATGTAGGAAGCTTCCAGCAGCTTCTCACAGAAGCCACCCCTGTAGCCACCCACTACCGAAAACCTAGCCACGAAAACCCAATACACCACTGTATTAGTGACGTAAGTTGACCATTTATGCAATATAGGAGTTTCTGCACAAGATGAGCACCATGTCTTGGTCATAGAATATTTGTGTTATTCTACAGCTTCATTACAAGAGTATCAGAAAGGTACAAGAATACACTATCTTCACACTTTTGAGAGCCATAAACCAGCCAAAATTTCTTTATTCTCAGTATCAGTAGAAAATGAGTGAGAAGCTGAAATGGCTTCATATTACCTTGCTAAAAAACTCATAGTGAAAGCCAGATTTTTTAATCAGTGATAAGTACTTATATAGCCACTGGGTCCTAGCTGTCCTCATCTTTAATGAAATCATGATTATGCCCTCACTGTGATTCAAAGAGTAGTTTTATCCTGGCTTTTTGCATGGTGAATTGAAATAAAAAGAGACTAAATTATTTAACCAGGAACAACCAGATAAGGCATGAAGTGTTGAAAGCAGTTAAACACAGTGAGGAGAAAGTTTGGCCCTGAAAAAAACAGAAAAAATTAAGAAACAGAAAAAAGCATGTAAGCAAACATGTATTGAAGAACTGAGAAACTGAAATTCACAGCTAGCTCAACAATCAATAAGAAATTATTTGACAGATGTGGCATTTGAAAGAATATTGCAAAGCTTAAAGAATACATTACACACATATTTTCAGAAGTCTAGCCCTAGGAGCTTGATAGGCACACTTCAGAAATCTAAATAGAAATCATATAAATGAGAATTAGCAACTTTCACATGTGAGAAAGTTGTAAAGCATTATCGCTCAACATATGGGAGTCAGCCAGTAATCACAGCATTCTGAGGTAGCTAGAGGTAATTTTAATGAAGGCACAGGGGGAACAAAACAGAATTAAGATGGGTGGACATGTTTTGCCAGCTGCTGGAGGGGAATCAGTGAGTCTGCAGCGACTTGCCATACAGGTTTCAGAAGCCCTTCGATATAAGCTGTGTGGTCCACTGAATTCAACAGATTTTAGTAGTAAGCAGCTGCACTCCATTTACCCTCCTCCTAATCGTAGGCACCCCTCAATAAACAATGAATTTCCTATCAGAATACTTTTCAGCACCATATGACATAAATTCCAGACACTTTTATATATATTTACAATTTCCAGTAAAAACTTCCCAGCTCTCCAAAAGATACAGATGCAAAAAGCATGCTATCCTGATTTACTGCAATTTCCACCTTTCAGTGCTCTGCTGCCTTTTTTCACCCATTCTCCATCTATCTGTTCCTCATACAGCATATTTTAAACTGACCAAAACTATCAATTTTATCTGCTTCAGACTGCAAATACATACAAATATATGTGTGTGTGTAGAAAATATATATACACACACAAATATAGAGCAAGAACAATAGTTTCTCAGCACATCATTCAACAGTGTTCTGCACTTGCATCCCCACCTCAAGGAAATACTTGAGAAATTAGGGTAAAAACGGACACTGATTCTTATGAAAATGGATGCCAAGAGTCTTGCAAGTATTTGGGGGGAGTTCTAGAAAGCAATACGTTCTCCCCTCAGCCTCATTTTCTTCAGGTTAAACAACCCCAGATTACTCAAGTGCTTCTTGTGTGTTCTGTGCTCCAGACCCTCCAGCAGCTTTGTTCCCCTTCTCTGGATACATGCTCCAGCACAATGTCTGTCCTGCAGTGAGTGGGGCCCAAAACTGAACACAAGGTGCAGCCTCACCAGTGCCAAGTACAGGGGATGATGCCTTCCCTGGTCCTGCTAAAGTCACATCATGTCTTGCAAACACACACTGAGTAAATCTAAATGAATAGTCTTGTTAACGTCAATGACAATGATTGGAATACTCACCTATTTTTAATTACTCCTGAGCAGTCTTCTTGTAGTTTTGTGACATTAGCTAATGTTCATTTAAATAAACGTACAGTCTGATAGTCTTGTGGTTTTGCAAAAAAAAAAAAGGTAGAGCTGAGGCATAAAACAATCTAAATCACATTCTTAATTGCATTCTTTGAATCCTCCTTAGGTTTTGCTGTGCTGTATCACGTAAGTGAAAGTAGACTGCAGTCTGTTGTTTTGCAGTCTAGTGAGGTTCAGCTTCTATTACTTGCCCTTGACTGTTCACAGTGTATCTTGTTCATCATTGCCCATGTGAGTAGTAAGATGAATCATCTACAAACATAGCTAGATCTGGATTGTGCGAAGGAACATCAGTTACACCTGCCTGCAGTTTACTTGAAGTGTTCATCAGCTGCTCACACTAGTGATGTTTGGCCCCACCATCACACAAAAGCAGTAGGGATGCTGGATTTAAGATACTGCATCTTTCCAAAGTTACATTATCCAGCACTAGAAGAACCCATCTGTACCTGTGTGCCCATTGTGGCAATAAGGCTTGAGTTGTGTACTGTTTCAAAAGTATTTCTGCCTCCTGTGGGACATACTTTTGTGTATTCCAGAACAAGGGGGAGAACTCCTTCTAATACTGTGGCTGCTGTCGCTACTGATTTAATAAAATCAGATCTAGTTGTACAGAGTAGTATGCAACTGGTCACTGGTGAGGTCCTAATTTCAGTGTTATCACTCCACTAGCTATTTGTTTTCATTCATGCACACATAAATTGAAGGGCTTTCCATGATGCATGAGCCTGAGAGCGAGAGCTGATGCCAAAGCTTCTTCTGCGCCTTCAGAAACTCTCTGCCAGTCAATACAATCAATGGGAAACTGAAATGCTCCAACAGTGATGGCAATTAGTCTTTGCAAGAAACATGCCTCAAACTTTCTACATTACCCTTCAGCAGAGCAAGTGCTGTACAGGCAGTCGAACAATGCTGTGGGCCTTGCTTGCACCAATACAAAGGGAGTTTTTATCTATGAACTGCTACAGGATAAAGTTCAGTATGGCATTTCAAGCCTAATTTTGTGTATTGCAGAGTACTCCCTGGCAAGAGTTAAGCAATTTCCACCTCTATGCATCTCAACAGCCTTTGAGGATACAAATCAGGGACTTTTTTCTCATTTCTACCCTCAGACTGGATTTGCATTGAAGTCCATGGAAGATCTGCATGTGTGGAGTGATGGCCCTTCACAGCTGACTACTGCAAAAGCAGCTGCATTTGAAAGTTGAATGCATTTTAAATGAGCCTTCTCAGTAATAAAGGCTAAAGACATAGCTGACTAGGCAGGCCCATTTGCTAAAATTGTATTTCATTATCAGGCTTAAGAGATTTAAAATAAATATATTTCAATAATGGCAGGGTTTGCTGCTATTGATTTTTGCAATATATTCTAAACTGTAACTTTCCTTATTCCTTTCCTTCATGATTAAAGCTAGAATTGCTTTCTGGCTTGGATAAAATTCCATATAAGAAACAAGATATGCAGATTAGGCCGCTATCAGTGCTATTATTATATGATTTTCATTTGGATAGTAACCTTCACAGGGAAACCTCACAGAACATTACAAATGCTGCAAAGAGAATCCTCTGGCATTTCTTGGAGAGCTTTACCATGCATCACCCCTCATATGATGACTGTCTCCTAATACAACACCACCCTAGAAAAAGTGTAACTGGAGCCAAGGACTCCTGTCTAGTTTTTCTCCGGGAAGAAAATTCACAAGTCAGAGAACAGGTTAGTTTCAATGGATTTGCTGACCTTTTCAAAAACTCTTGTCACACAAACTGGAGGGTGGCAAGCCTATTTGGCAACCCAATCAAAGCTAGCTGAATTCTACTTCTATTGTTTTCTATATAACAGATAAGCCACATTAAAACCAGCAGCAAATTGTGTTGGAGACACCTCCTAGAGGTGTCAAATTTCTTTGAAAAGGGAAAATTGAGTTCAAAAATCTGTTAGGGAAAGCAGATTTTTCAGCATAATCTGCAGCTGATATGAGCTGCTTTGAATCAAACCCATGATTTTGGCACTGATGCTACCTTCATAACTCCCAAGTTTTTAATTTACTTTAATGGAAGACCTTGAAAGCTGGGGACATCACTTCAGGCAACTACAGAAAACGCATCTCAGGTTCACAGCCAGGCTCTATAAGCCTTGCAAGCTGAAAGACAATCAAAAGCAGTATCTGTAAATTCAAGTATGTCCTTTAAGAGCTCTCTTCTGCTTTTTTTCCTGCTTTTGAGATATCAGTATAGAAAAATACGTTATTAAAACAGATTGAGACCATAGGAGAGTAAATGGTTTCATGAAGATGAGATGGGTTTGTCTCAAGACACGACTGAGTCTCTGGAGCTACCAAAAGTCCTTTGTGAGAGTGTGTTACGTACACTCAATGTTCTCATGCCTCAATGTCCTTAGATGACCTGCATGAAACTCAGGGCTTAGCAACAGTGCTGGCAGTTACACATCATAGTCAAGTAATCCAGAGAATGGATGTGACATTTCTGGTATCTTGACACCAAGCATGAGACCTCTGGTGAGGTGCTTCTCAAAGCAAGATGCTTCACAGTATGAACATGGTCAGAACTGTCAGCACCAAAATAAATGACTATATGCTCCTTTAATCTTGAGAGATCTTATTGCAGTTTGCATCAAATTGAAAGACATTTTGGCTAATGGTCATTTGGGCAATAGCAGACTTGGCACTGTACTCGGGATGAAGGGTTCTTTGTCTAGGGCATAAATGGAGCTAACACACAGCTAGAGAAGTTTCCTTGGACAGCATGCTACTGAGACACACTTCACCTGTCTAGGCAAGCTCTGCGACATGGCAGCTATAAAAGGAAAACCTGTTTGGAGAAAAGGCTATGTGCCAACAAACAAAAATAGTCTCTATCAAAGTGTGGGGGGGGGGGCGGGGAGGAAACTGACACAGTGACACAGAACAGCAAAGAAGCACATCAAATGCATCCACTCTCCCAGTATCTACCTACTGCAAGAATGGATGTGATAGCAATCGCGACTGACTTGCTCTCTGCCCCAGCAGCATGCAAGGGAGGGACGTGACAACTGTACTTTGAGTCATGCAGAAGATATTGTTACCCAGGAATCAGTGATCTTGAACAGGCTATGTCTGCTCTATTGCACCTTCTACTTTGCATCAGAGAAGCCATTAACATAATCTGTAATTTATATCGTGTTTGGGAAAGGTAATGCGTATGTGGATCGAGGGGTGCGATGTATGGATCCTGACTGGGAGACTATTGTAAATCAGTCAGTCACCCACATCCCAGCGGCCATGAGCAGGTGCAAGACTGTGCCGCACTGCTGCACTGCATCTTCAGTGTGGTCTTCAGGCCTGTGTTATGACGCACAGGTCCCTTGGACAAACTCATCCAGCACATTGTAACTGAGGAGCCTGTAGGCAGCTCCCACTCACTACTGGTGATTATGTCATCTCCATAGCCTTGCCCATATTGGAAGGGCTGCACAAAGTTCTTGTACAGACGTCCTTTATGAATATAGTTTTCTTGTGAGAAAATTGAATAGTAGCTCCAACAACCAAAAATGAGGAAATTCTATCTCATTGCAGTTTGACATGGGAAAATCCATCTGGGGTTCATCCAATGCTCCGTGAATGCAGGATTCCCACTACTTGAAGGGACACAAGCCTTATTTGCTATCAACATTCCTCTTGCTGTTCTATCAGCTATGTTATTAACCCATTTGCTGCAGAGCAATTCTTAACTGAGATTCAGAAACAGCCTCACACTGGCTTTCTTTGTCACCTGCCCCTCCCACACTACCTGGTACAGAATACAGTCAGACACCCCACTCACGCCTTCCACTACTGGATAAAAGCTCAGCTGTGTAATTTTTTCACTGAGACAAACTTACTGTGATGGGGGAAATCACAGTAAAATTCCCACAACAAACATCCTGTCTTCTGTTTTCTGATCTGCATGTGAAGAGCTCAAAACCATAAACACATTCATGTCCACCAGAAGTCTTTTTGGTCTGTTTCCAAGTAAAACTAGCAATGGCCAAAATGATTACCTAGTTTACACTACAAACTCTCCCTTCTCCATTTAGTTTTTATTTCTCTAGCCTGACTGAATAATAATGATCTTCTAATTATTCAAATAGACAGCCATCTATATTTATTTATAAAACATAATCACAGATTTTTAAACATATTTAAGATTTGTTGAATTCACAGACCAATTCAACAGATTCTGGATCTGCCTGTCACTCAGGTTACCAAGAAGCATAAAACAGGCCCCAGCCACTTCAGACAGCAGTGTTATGTCCTACCATGTTTCAAGAACAGAGAATATGAGACCCAAAATACCACAAAATGCCATTAACAAACCAGCCTGTCAATAGCGAGATGTTCTTAGATGAAGCAGAGAGCATGGAATGGGAAGAGGAGACTGAACACTGCCTTTGGATTCATGTCATCACCTACAGTTACCTAGAGATGGACTGAAATATATCCCTGTGGAAGGTCCTACAGGTCCTTTTACCCCATCTTAGGCAGCAGATGCGGGAGCCCATCTTGAGCAGAACGTACTGAGCCAAAAGCCACATCACAAATACTTGTATGTGCCGTTTACAGAGTTGCTGCAGAGAGGTGATGGATAAGGCAAGCAGTCCACATGTTTTCTGGGATCTGACTGATCTTCTCTTTGTATGTACACATGCAGACAGCCCACGAGAATAGAGTTTTGATCTTTGAGTCACTTCTGGGCTTTTAGTGCTCTTGGAAGCTACAGTGCATGTTTTTCCACCAATTCAATGTAGGCAGTGTCAGGGCTCTTTGGATAGCATAAACTGCCTGTGGCTTTAGTTGGTGAAACTGGAAACAATATATCCCTGATCTTTTTAAATGAAGAAACTGATAAAAATACTAGACAGATTCGTCTACATTTACTTTTGTTTCCTATTTGTGAGCATTCTGCTACTTCCAGTTCAAACCAACTCAGAGCAGATAACCTTGAGAGCGAATAATCTAACTTTAGTCTATTTTCAAACAAATTCCTTTGAAAACATTTGTGAATTTTTCTTAAGATATTCTTACTGAGAGCCATTCTTATGTTATACATGCCTCGTAGAAGTTGCCTGTTGCTTTGATGTTAGGGAATAGAAGTGCTGATTTGTGTTAAACAAACAATCTTAAGTGAGAATACCATCTCTTTTGTCCCAGATGTATGGTTACCTGTTATTAGCACAGCAGTTACCAAAATACACCAAAACTGGGCTTAAACTCGTCTTCTGCCTTTGAGAGATCTGCAGCCTCGATGTTCTTACAGGTCTTTTCCGAACTAATTGATTCTGTGATTATGTGATAACATGCTGCAACCTGAGCATCGTTTATTCTTCATGTCCAGGGTCCTCCTGATGTGCCTGCCGCTTACTGACGACTACCTGCCACAGCAGTTGGGAGGCTGAAGACATTCACTCTGCGGTAATTTTGAAGCTGGTAAAGATTCGCTTTCTTTCCTGTCCAGGGATCCACGGTGAACTCCCCCGCCCTACTCGACGGAAGCCGCAGTGCCCGGTTCCTGCCGCGGCCGCTCCAGCCCCGCCGGCGCCCCTGCGCCACGCGCCGCGCAGGCGCGCTGGGAGCGGCCGGTTCCGGGCGGAGCGCGGAGCGGAGGCGGTGCGGCCGTGCCGGGGGCGCAGCGAGCCCGGCCCAGCCCGGCCCGGCCGAGGTGAGGGGCCCGGGGAGCGCCGGGGTGGGCGGTGGGACCGCAGCGAAGGAAAGGCAGCTGCCGCGACTGCCCTGTGTGAGAGGGTGTTGTTTGTTTTATATTTTTATGTAAATCTGGTTGCTTTGAGAAGTCTGCGTACGTCGCACGCAAGCAGTGGGGGTGTTTGCAGGTGTTCTCATCCCTGGTTTGGTAGGAACACCGTTTTGAATCGAGAGTCCTTTAAAATGAGCCAAAGGCAGTACATATGGGAAACGTGGTCTCAGTGCTTCCTGCGATCATTTTGTGTTACTTAGCTTACCTTGACAAAGCTACTTTTGGGGAACTGGACTAAATCTGAAGGTGTAATGCCATGACAGCCCCTTTTTGGTTCACTTAAATTAGCAATGATTGTCTCGCTTAGCATTAAGATGCTTTATTAGATTTGCATGGCAAGGATTTGTTAGTGGAGGGGCTACAGGGGTGGCTTCTGTGAGAAGCTGCCAGAACCTTTCCGCAAGTCTGACAGAACCGGTGCTCCAAATGCACTGGACACTGGCCAGGGCCAAGCCCGCCAGTGACGGTGGCAGCACCTCGGGGATAACAAGTTTAAGAAGGGGAAAAACTGCTACACAACGGCAGCCCAAGGAGAGAAGTGAGAATATGAGAGAAACAGTCCTGCAGACACCAAAGTGCAGAAGGAGGGAGAAGAAATGCTCCGGGTGCTGGAGCAGAGATTGCTCTGCAGCCCATAGTGAAGACCGTGGTAAAGCAGATTGTGTGCCTTGCAGCCCATGGAGGTCCATGATGAAGCAGGTGTCCACCTACAGCCAGTGGAAGACTGAATGCCCGAAGAGCAGTTGGATGCCCAAAGAAGGCTGTGACTCCGTGGAGAGGAGCCCGTGCTAGAGCAGGCTCCTGAAAGGACCAGTGGCTCCATGGAGAGAGGAGCCCAGGCAGAATAAGGTTTTCTGTCAGGACGTGGGACCCATTCTGGAGAAGTCTGTTCCTGAAGGATGGCACCCTGTAGAAGGGACTCATGCTGGAACACTTCATGAAGAACTGCACACTGGAGTTGGGATCCCATGCTGGAGCTGGGGAGAAGTGTGACAGTGACCTCATTTCCTCACCCCCTACTCTGTTTGGGAGGAAGAGGTAGAGAAGTTGATAGTGAGTGAATTTGACACCAGGAGGAAGGGAAGGTTGGGGAGGGAATGTGCTTCTAGATTTGTTCTTGTTTCTTGTTATTCTACTCAGATTTCATTGATAAATGTTAAATTCCTTGACTTCAGTCAGTTTTCCACATGACAGTAATTGCTGAGTGATCTTTCTATGATTATGTCATGAACTCGTCATCATGTTTTTTCCCCTTTTCCAGTTGAGGAGCAGTGATAGAATGACTTGGTGGGGATCTTGCAGAAAGTCAAGCTCAAGCCTCCAGAGATGCTTATCATTCACATTGATTATGTTGGGAAAACAAGCCAAGGCCCCTTTCCAATACCTTGTCTTTTCTTTCTTTATCTTGTGTGCATATGTTGGGTGGTTTTTTTGTGGTGGATGTTATGGATTTACCAAGGAAAAATTATGCCTGATCTACCTGATTGCTTTTAATAAATGATATTTGGATTTGCAGCCAAGTGGTGGGGTAGATGTCGTTTACTTTCACTTGAGCAAGGCTTTCAGTGCTGTCTCCTGCCCTGTTCCTCTGTCAAAGGTAGGATGTGTGCCTGCTGGCAAGGCTGCCCTCTGCATGGACTAGAGGAACAGGGTGAAGGGAACCTCAGGAATTTCCATGATAAATGCCCTTCTTGGCCCACCACTTACAGGATGGGCTGGAGAGCAGTTCTGTGGGGATGGCCATGGGCCCTGGCAGGCATTCCCCTGGGATGTGTGACAGAGCTCTGTTAGCGTGAGATTTGTCTCCCTCTTCTCAGCACTTCTTATGCCTCATACTGACATGTCCAGTTTTGGATCCCTGTGTAGGAAGAGATACTGACCCTAAGGACTGAATTTAGCAGAGATCATTGAGATAATGGTGCTGGGGCCCTTAGCCTGTGAGGAGAGGCTGTGATTATTAGGACTGGTTCAGCTGGGAGGAGGGACAGCTTCAGTGGTACCCAGTAGTGGCTCTGGCACCAATGGGAGTGGGATGAAAGAAGGCACAGCCAGGTACTCCACAGGAATCCATGGCAAAAAAAGCTAAAGACTAGTGATGGGGAGAAAACTTTTATCAATCAGGACAGCTCAGTAAAGTGGTGCCTTTCCTGATCTTGGGAGTTTTTAAAGCCTAATTGGGACAAAGCCTTGAGCAACCTGGTCTGACCACATGTCTGAACTTCCTTTGAACGAGAGGTTGAACTGAAAGCATCTGTAGTCTCTGCCAGCCTTGATTACCCATTGATCCTGTAAAGTTCAGAGGCATTCCATATGCATACACAGTTGCCTTTGCTGAGGGTGAATGCTGAAAACTGAGGAACTGTTTAGGTAGTATTTAAATTCATTTAATTGCCCTGATATAGCTGTTGCATTGTAAATATCCTGTAGATGTTTAGATTGATAAAAATTGAGGATTGGGCAGTAGACTTCTAGTCTGTCTGGAATAGCTGATTTGGGCTTCCATTGAAAGTGCATTTTTTACTTGTAATGGCTCTCTACAGTAGTTTTTCCTTTTAATATGGATAAAAAAATTACCTGATGAGAGATAGAATATAATTCCAGTGTGTTGGTGTCAAAACTGCCCAGGAAGGAACCTTACCTCATTTTACTGCTTGTCGGGTAGAACCGAGGGGGCTTGGGTTGGTATATAGGAATAGGTTGATACATTTAAATCCACTGGAGTTATTAGCCATGCTCAACAGATCTAGGTATGTCTGGAATTGTTTGCTCTAGCAATCTTTTTTTTTTTTTTTTAAAAAGCAAGATGTCAGCTCTAGTTTAATGTGTGTTTGTTATATGGACACCTATTGTCTCAAAATGCAGTTACATCTATGCTAAAACTATACAAACCCATACTGACATCAGTGTTGGTGTTTTTCTCCTCCACTGTCAGACATATAATCCCACAAGTATATGGGAATACCTCACTGCTTAACTGCCAGGATTTGGTATTCACTGATGGATTCATGTAACTTAATTTTGAGTTTTCCTGCTGTGAATGGTATTTTTTGTGGCACATGCTGCATTTGCTTGTATCCAAGCTTTATTTCCATATTTTTTAAAAATCAGTGGCAAGATTCTGAATTCATCAGACTGGTAGCATGTCTTGGAATTGGAGTACTGTGCATATATCTATTTCCTCAGTGCTTATTGCAAAGGATTACACCTAGGTTTTCAACAAGTGCTAGGTTTTTTGATTTTTTGAGAAAGCCATTCCACGTGACTGGAGGTGTGTTTATAGTAAACTGAAATATTTGAGTATTTACTATGGGCATCAGTTTCATTGGTGTGCAACAAACTGACTTCTAATTTCTCTTCAGTATAGGTTCCTGTGTGCTTCTGAGTACCTGCATATTCCAACTTCCAGAGAAGGTTTTCACTTCAAGTGTTCCAGCTCCTAACTACAATTACGATTTGCAGTCTCACAGGTTGGTCTTTTGTTTGTTTTACTTCTGGTTTTGCATGAAATGGTGGAAAGCTTTTGGATAATTTTGCATTTTAAGTCCTGTTTGAGAGATTGTGAGCACTCCTCTTTAGCTGTCCCATTTTCAAGTGAATGAGATATACTTAAAGTGCTCTCAAGAATACATGCTTTCAGAGTACACATATGCTGTGCCATATGGAATGGTATATTTGTTGCAGCTAAGAAATGTCCATCACCCATTCTTTGTGCAGGACCAATGAGTATGCAACTCTTCTTGGGTTTAAGCCCAAAAGTCAAGGTGATATGGCAGACTTCGGAGCAGGAAGAAAGTGCTTTAATGTTTGCATCTGTTGTTAAATACAATATAAATCTAGTGATTTGTTTTTTATGGA
The DNA here is from genome assembly GCA_018881555.1 of Amblyornis subalaris. Lineage (NCBI taxonomy): Eukaryota > Metazoa > Chordata > Aves > Passeriformes > Ptilonorhynchidae > Amblyornis > Amblyornis subalaris. Next base: position 859,103 of record JACAXG010000137.1, on the reverse strand, counting down.
AAATAGCACACTGTCTTTCCTAGTCTTAAGTATATTCTTTCAATCTCTCTTGTAGAGTGAAATTTAGTGTCATATGACAGTGCCAAAATGCTGGATGACATCAAGAAGCGATTTGAATTTCCTAATGCAGTTGTTCAGTCACAGGTAATTTTTTAAAAGCATTAAAACAAATAAAGTTGTCTGTGGAAATGTTTGTTCCAACAGCTGCTGCCTAACTGTGAAACATAATAAGGAAGACTTGGGGAGAGGAAGGCGTCTTTTTTTTTTCCCCTCTAAAGTCAGAAAACCAGAAAAACAGGGTATTCTTAAGTTGCAATCAAATCCTAATTGCCCTCTCTTTGTAATCCAAACGTTGGATATAATTGCTCATCACTATAAAATCTCTTCAGGAAAATCAGAAACTTTCTATGACTGGAAGGTTGGAGTGGGGCCAAATGGTTTTTAGTGACCTTGTGACCTCAAGAGAAGCCAGAAATTACCGGATGCCATGTGTGGGGTTGAAAAACACTTTGCAAAACTGATCGGTTTTCTTCTTTGTGATGAGAACTGATGAATTATTGCAGTCTTGTCTGTCATCAAAGGATAACTGTATGCAGCTCAGCTGTGATCAGCAGACCAGCCCACTCTATTTTCTGATCCATGTGTTGGCTCCTGATCATGTTCACCTGAAATTCTCATGTACAAAAAGCGTTTGTCATAGTATGTCTAATGGATGGGAAGGAGTAATAGTTAGTCTCTGGTTAAAAAATATACCTTCTTTGCTTTGGCTGTTTCTCACTGCAATATTAAAAATGAACCTCGTCGGCTGTAAGTTCATTGCTAACTTGACTGTTTTCTTCCTCATCTTGTTTTGAATTCAAGATTAAATATGTACCCATTTGTTTGGTGGAATAAGTTGATGGGAATGCAGTCTGTGCAACCTGGTGCCTCTCTTGCCTCTTCATTTCAGCTCAATTTGCCTTGGTTTAACAGTAATTGGGTTTGAAAGAGAGATGCTGAAGTCCATTTGTCATCACCTTGGCATTTAGGAGAGAAAGCCATGTCCCTGAAAGCTGGAATTCATCTAAGGTCTAGCAAAGTGTTTCACACTACAAATGAATTTATATCATTACTGGCCTTAATGAGTAGGACTCAGCATCTTTGAAGCAGTTCATTTTTCTTCAGTGCAGGATGTGCCCATGGTACACTGTTATATTGCTTAAATGTCTTGGCTCATCACTACAGGTGCACATCATTAAGGTCTACTGATATGCTTTGGCTGTTCTAATAGTTTCCACTTGTATTCCGTGACCCCTGAAAAGCATTCTATAATCTTCAAACTATAATCAGGTAAGAATTCAACTTCATGACAGATGTCTTCTCTTTTTGGGACCAGCCAAGACCTCTACTCTGCACAGCGTGTAATCTACACTCCATCTGAAAAGTGAGGAACTTGAGCATAGATTTGTAGGTCCTAAAGTTTTAGTGGTTAATGAAGTTTTTGAAATGCTGGGAGCGAATCTGCATTTTGACTTCCTGTAGCTAGATGACTGCAACAGCCAGTTTCTATCAATAAGCCCCTTTTCCTGTGTAATGGAAGTGTTTTAAGGATGTAGGTGTGAATTAACTTCTGAAGTTCTTTATAAACAGGAAAAAGAAAAAATAATGTAAGATTCACTTGGTAAGTGCATTAAAAGAGATCTTATCTGCCTGGGGAACACATCGTTTCTCTTGCAATGGGATAGCTGCAGACAAAGAGTGATAAATGTCTGAGTTGGTCCCATTTTCTCCTTCTGTTTTCCCTAGACTAAGATTTCCGAATAATAACCTGTCTTTTTAAGTCAAATGTGTTAGACCACGTATCCTCACCTGTGAAAAGCATAGTCCTTGTAGTCTAGGAATGTTTAAAGTGTCATCTTTCCCAGAAATGTGAGCTGTTATTTTAGAGCGCTGTTGTTTGTCATGACAGCTTAGCAATTAGTACCTAAATGAAGTGGAAATAAATTTTGAAAGGAGAAGGAACCTGGAAACATTTGAAATCTGTTCCTGTCTTTTTCTATAATGACAAAATAGAAATGTTAATTTTTTTTTTCTTGCTAGTCTAGTTTACTTTTTCTAAAAGTAATGATCTATCATTACTACAGCAGAGAAGATGCAGCAGCTGTTCTGGGCACATTGATAGTCTGAAACATTTTTGTGCTGTTACTAGGAATCATATATTTCTGTCTCTCACAGGAAGGGTTTTCTGTGTAGCAGTATGAATAATTAAGAAGCAAGACAGATTAAGTCATTAGAGATGAGTCAGAAAACAAAAGTTTGGGTTCAAACAACCTGATGCTTTTGAGGGTATTTCAGTTCATATTTAGATTTGAAAGGCAGTTTAAGGAAATCAGATTTCTATTAAAATAGAGAAAGGATCTTAGTCTTCAACCTCAAAAGATTAAACCTAGACTGTTTTGTGGAACTGAAGCTTTTTTTTAAGACCTTGACTATTTAAAACTTGTTAATGATTTCTGCCACAGAATAACTTAATGAGCAATAATGTTAACTTGAAATGCCCTTTTTAAAGTAAATGAATCATTTCTGGCAGGAGCTGTGATAAGAGGATATGCAAAGTGCTTAAGGCAAAACTTGTAATGCAAAAATTTGGGCAAGTTGCTTAGATTTGCTGTGTTCTGCTTTCTCTCTAGCTTCTGCTTCCCTGTATAGTAAAGGATTTAATACTTACTAGTGCTTTTAAGGACATGGGGATCTGTACAGCAGTGGAGCTATAAATGTTTGTTAAAGTTGTTGCATTAAAATATCTGCAATTCCTAAGTACCTGTGTACCTGTACAAAGAGACCTTTGGACCTATGTGGAGCCCTATGAAAGTTTGTTTCTCTTATGCCTAAGGATAACAGTAAAAGTGAGTCTGTCAACATTATGTAAATTTTTGCCCCTAAAGCATATTTCAGCTTCTATACCCATAAGGTTGGTATTTCAAATCATAATAAAATGATCATATGCAACAGCATTGTAAAGGCTTCTTAGTGGAGAATTTAAAAATCATGCATGTGGTTTTTATTTCTTTTTATTTCTTTTCATTTTATTTCTTTTCATGCATCTGCATGTGTCTTTTATTTATTTTTCTCTTTAGGCAGTGGGCCGTCTGATTGCTGCAATACTGAAAGAAAAAGTTTCTGCGGAGAAGATCAGACAGGCTTCTGACCAGGTCTGTGGCATTTTTTCACTTCTGTCTCCTTTCTCATCCATATGTGCTTATTCTATGTGCTTTTTCTATGTTTTCTTATTCTCCAGTGTGTAATCTTAATACAATTCTAGAAGTTAAATAAGGTAGTTATGAATATGTATCGGAGCATACAGGTAGGAACAGTAGAACTCTGGGATCAGAAGAGCGGTTTTACTTCCGTTAGAAGACTTAGTGGCAGAAGTCTTAATTCTGCAGAATACCCATATCTAGCTATGTTCAGTTTAAGAGAGTTTAATTTAGTTACGTTACGGCAACTGAAGTACCATAGGATGAGACATTGTCACTTGAGGTGGATTTCACATACGAATTGGTGTTACATTTCGTATTAGCTAAGTAAAGCTTGTATTTCTTTAGAAGAGAGCAGGATTTAAAGGCATTCTTTGAATTTTAAATGAGTCAAGCTCACTTAAGTGCATGCCTTTGTAACAGAGAGGTGTATGAAATGCTGGCAATTTCAGGTGTCACAGCAGCATAGGAAAGGTGTTGGTTAGGATTTGCTCCTCTATTTTTCCTCCCCAAAAGCTGACTTATCCAGAAATGACCAGAAAATGATCTGTGGATTTTTATTCCACAGTCTGAGGCCTTCACCTTGACAAAGCAGGTAAACCTAGACCTGAAAGTGCTAGGTTTTGATGTGAGGGAGTATTGGAGTTGCGTAGTTTATCTAATAGAAGCTCTTTCACTGTCCTGATCATAAGCATGTTACCAAATTACATTATGTTTTGAGCTACAATCTGATATTTCCCCTTATGCTCTCTCATGAAGGCATTAGACTGACATACAGCAACGTTTTCTGAAATGCTGAGAAGCGGAAGATTGTGCTGGTTAGACATTGCAGACTCCTTTTATATTTAAGAGCATTTTGTAGTGTTCCGTTGTTTTAAAACCTTCCTTGTTCTCCATTTGGAAGTCAGCAAACTAATCTATGAATACTAATTTACTGTGGAAACAAGCAGCAATTTTGATGGCTACTGCCAAATCTTTGTGCTTACTAACAAATAGAACTTCATGTCTTTAGTAAAATGACATACCTTTGGATAGCCTTTTGTTTGTGTGTCCTTAGCTCCACCTTGCTGTAGACATAGCTTGTCTTGATAGTTCCTGAGCTGTCTCCAATTGCATCCTGATTTTTTATATCAGGAAATTGATGATAACCTTCCTGTGGATGCCCCATCCCTGGGTATGTTCAAGGTTGGGTTGGATGAGGACCTGAGCAGCCTGACAGCGAGCAGCATCCCTGCCCGTGGCAGGGCATTGGAACTAGATGGTCTTTAAGGTCACTTCCTACCCAAACTACTCCATGATTCTATCTGCGTAGGCGCAGCTGAATAATTCATCTGCGTTGCCTTCTTGTCAGAGACAACAAGTGCTATGCCCTACCATGGGTGTAGACAGCAGAGGGCAAGAAAGTGGGAGCTGTCTCAGCAAAGACCTTTCTTAGGAACAGAATCTGTACCCCAGCTTCCTCTTGTGCTCTGTAAGGCTTCAGGAGAAGCTGTTCAGCTGGTTTTTATTTAAAAGTGTGTTTGAGGTGAATGAAGATAAAATTCGTGTGAGCCTTCTCTTTACTTGTGTCCCATGCTTTTGCCTTCAGACTCCTGCTCTGAACCTGCTTTGGGAGAAGTGCTGCAGTGAGAATGTTGCCTTGAGAACAGCCTGCTCTGAGGGCTTGGTGGCACTTGTTGCAGAGCAACATGCTGAGCTTGACTACGTTCTTCATGGAGCACTCAACCTAATTCCCTCAGCAAGGTAGTGTTTGGTTGCCTAGTTTTTGTCAGCTGGTAATCAGTCATTGCTTTTCCCTTAAAAATACAGAGGAAGAAGAGAGGTTCTGTAAAACCTCCATCAAAATTCTGTCCAAATTTTTAGATACACACTGACATTAAGGACTGGTAGTGCCTTGCCACTCTGCTGAAGGATGTTGCTTTCACCTTTGCTATGTGACAGTGTGGGTCTTCCATAAGAACTCCTAGAGTATCCTGTGGGTGTTAGCTGAAATTGTTAGTAGTTCAGACTAGTGCTCTGAACTTTAAGCTGTAGAACCTCGGAAGTCAGTGAATTGCATAGTTTTGTTGCCCCTGTCATAGAAAAGGGAGAGAAAATGGCAGCAACTTTCGTTATGTGGCAGTATGTCGTGGTTTAACCCCAGCCAGCAGCCAAGCCTCATGCACCTGCTCATTCACTCCCCCGCCAGTTGGATTAGGGAGAGAAGCGGAAGAGTAAAAGGTGGAAAAATCAGGGGTTGAAATAAGGAAAGTTTAACAGGGAAAGCAAAAGCTGTGGATGCAAGCAAAGCAAAACAAGGAATTAATTCACTGCTTCCCATGGTCAGGCACGCGTTCAGCTATCTCCAGCAGAGCAGGGCCCCATCACAGGTAACAGTTACTTGGGAAGACAAATGCTGTCAATCCAAACACCCCCTCTTCTTTCTCTCCACTTTATATACTGAGCATGATGCCATATGGTCTGGAACATGCCTTTGATCAGTTTGGGTCGCGTCTCCCTGCTCTGTCTCCTCCCAGCCTCCCATGCACCCGCAACTTGCTTACCACTGTGGCAGTACAAAAAGCAGAAAAGGCCTTGTCTCTGTATAAGCTCTGCTCAGCAATAACAAAAACATCTCTGTATTATCAACCCTGTATTCAGCACAAGTCTAAAACACAGCCCCTGTGAAGAAGATTATCTCTACCCCAGCCAAAACCAGCACAGAGGAAAATAACTTCCTAATCAGTCTGTCAAATAACTGGTTGCTCAGATAAAGTCACCATAAGAATCTGTATTTGAATTAGGAATGCTGCAGTTTGTTTTCCTGTCTGCTGAGGAAGAAATCACTTTACTTGACTCTGAAGCTACTTCCTCCTGCATAATTCTGCAAATAGAATGCTTACATCTCATAGTGGTCTTTTGACCTGCACTGCCTGTCCAACAAACTGAGAAAATGTGGTTGTGGGGGAAAGAGTCACTGTGCATAAAATTTAGAAATAGGAAGTCAAATTGTGATTGGGAAGATATTTCCATTTACATTTACCAACCTTATTAAGTTCCCTTTTGGCAGCTAAGTGGATTTCTGCACCAAGCTCTGTCATTCTCTGCTAGAGACTGCTAGAGTTTTTAGCCAAACTGTTTAGGGCTTATGTATGTGATATATTATGCTGGTGGACTCAGCATAGAGGTTGCAAGGACCATGTTATTCAAGACATGTTCTTCACCCCTTCTCACCTTCATATAATCAGTTTTACGCTAAGGTTTCTCATATTCAGTCTGAGCCAAAGGTGAACCTAGGTTTGAGTAAACCAGTGAAATGCTTAAAAAGCTTTTCTCACCATGTGACTTGCTTGTTTATAGCTAGGATCTTGCTGTGATGATGCTAATTCTATGCTGAGTTTACCACACATGACTACAGTTTCTTAGAAAAGATTTTGTAAATACATTTTTATATTATGGATAATTTCTGCGAACCACTCTCCTCCAAATGACAAAATTCTGTTAGTACATTTTGTGGTTAGGGGAGCAGTCTGCATTGTTAACAAAGAAGTAAAAGTACCTGTGCTGGGACTATGAGAACTTGAGTCCTGTGGCATAAGGTTGAGTAAAAGTTTTGTTAGCTGTGGCTTGCAGGCTAAGAAATGTGAAATTTCTGTTCATTTGAGGGTTTGTTACAGTATCAACACTTTATAAGGATATGAAATGTTAATACAGCTTTGTTCTTCAAAAAATAAAAAGTGTAAAATGTGATATTTGGAATTGAGTTAACCTTAAAAGCAAAATCAGGGTTATATATTAAAGGGATTATGATCTGCCCCATTTCTACATTATTCTTTGATTATTTTTTATTTTTCTTTTTTCGTTTGTGAAACCAACATATGACTGATTGCTATAGTAACTGCTGGCAAATTACCCAGTAACCTTTTATGTATTTTTGGCTTCTTCCCCACTGCCACCCCCACCTCCCTCAAGCTGCTACAATTCAAACCGCATACACTGTGGATTGCAAAGCGGGGTTTATATTGCCTAACCACAGAAGTCTGTGGGTTTAAAATGTCTGTAGCCTCGGGAGCTCATTAAACTGACAATTTCAGATTGCCTTTTTTCAGTGCTGATACTTTTTATTTTACTTTGACTTGGAATTGTTGTCTGCTGTTCATCATCCTGTTCCCTGACAAATTTTCATCTGTATGGCTTTGCAGTGCTGTGTGCATAATGTCTCTAAAATAAAAATGAATAGCCAGTGGCAGCTAGCAGAAAGGCATTTGCAACCACTGAGCACTTTAAGAGCTGAATGGAGTTAAGTGTGTGTTTTATTGGCAAAGACTGCTCATGTTGTATTCTTGCTTCTGTTAGAATCACTTTAGCAGGCGCTAAATGCACCTGCTCGATTATATTTTGCCAGGTGTATCGAATTATGCACACCAGAAAAGACATTTTGCTTTGTCAGAGATGAACATACTTATCTGACTTGTGGGGTTCACACTACCTGCTGGTTATATATATTATTATACCATAACTGGCTCTTAAAACCCAGTGTTTCCTTTGATGCCCTAAGAGTTTAAACTTCACAGAGCATCGTATTAATGTGGATCTTTGTGTGTTTATGCATATATAGGAAATATATTTACATGTGTAAATAAATACATGTGTATTTTCACATGTTTTTAATATTGGTTTCCAACATTCTGTGTAGATGACGATGGGAAAACTCTGGCCTGTGTTCAGTAATGAATGAAGTCAATGAAGAAATGAAATCAAGTCAATCTACTGAAAAACCTATGAAACAATTGATTATTGTAATCTTTAAGAAACTGTCAGAAGGATTTCTGTGTAGATGCATGTTTTTGGAATGTTTTTATTACTGAGTATCCATGCCTGTAGGAGGTGGGGGAAATCCTTGCAATATGACATGCCTTTGTGTTGCTTGTGTTCAGGAGGTGAGTGCAAAGCCTAAAGCAGCCCTTCTCACCCTGCCTCCTGTCTGGGAATTAGGACCAGCAATATAGGAGTTTCAGAACAGGAAAGATGGTTTTCCTACTAAGCGTTTCACGTTTTTGTTTTTTCCCCTTGCTGCAGTTACCCATTTGAAGCTGGGAAATACACTTGCAAATTCCCATTTAACTGACTTTTTCTAGCATTGAAAAATCTAAAAGGTTGTTCTCTCCCTCCCTCCCCTACACACATCCAAAAATCTCCTTCCTCCTCTGTGTTTTAGGTTGACTATATTGGCATTTAGAAGGCTGCAGCACGTCTTCCTGTTGATTGCTTTGCAGCAGTATTCTGTCAAATCTCAATGTTTCCTTGCATTGTCAGATTTCAGTATTTCGAGAGCCAGATGTCACAACAGCCAGTCATTGTGAAGATTACAGCACATCTTATAAGTGGTCCATTTTTGAAAGAGAGAGAGAAAACACAAGCATATTCTTACAACTTTTGATCTGAGTCAATGCTTTCCAGCACAGGCGAGAGACTACAGTACTTTGTGTGTATCTGGAATATGAATCTAAGCATTTATTGGTAGGGAGATCCACTGTGGGACTCTCTAGATGTTCCCTGGTGTGCCATACCACCTTATGGAAAAAAATCTGTCTGCAGGTGGTGACACGTATGGTAGAGGTTTGACAGTTACAAGCGCTATTTTTATGGGTATTCCCATTCTTGTAATACATGGTAGAAGCAAATGATCAAAAGTTTTAGTTGGTGGATTAATTATTCTCTGCTGTTTTGCTCATTATGTGAGAAGGTAAACAAAGACACATGAATGCACAACTTGCCCAGAACTGTGTGGGTGTATACTGTGTGGGCATATGTGAAGAGGTCCTTAAGGAGAACTCCATGTCTCAAGTGTCACTTTTGTTCCTTCTCTTATGTGAGAATCAACTAATGAAACTGCATACTTACAGTAACTCGTTTCTTTTTGTCAACAGGAATGTGCATGGTTTAGTAAAAACTATTTGCAAGTTACTACAAATTCAAGCTATTCAACTGGGAAAAGATGGGCATGAGTCTGTTTGGAGTCTGTATGGAATCAGGTTAGTTTCACATTACTTTTATTTGGAAACAATAATAACTTTCTGTCTGATTTCCAGAAAAAAAAGGGGATTAAGTTAATACTGGATTTCAGTCTTACTCTTTTTTGTGTGTTTTGCTTTGTTCACGCTGTGCAGGTAATCAAGTGCTGGCACAGGTTGCGCAAAGAGATTATGGAATCTCTATCCTTGGAGACAGCAGAACTTGACTGCGTGTTATACTGGGTAGCCTTCACTAGCTGACTCTCCTTGAGTGTGTGGGTTGGACTGGATGATCTGAGTAGGTCCCTTCCAACCTAAATGATTGCCTGATTCTGTGAATTTTTTTTTTTTTTTGGTTTGAAGTTTTAAGGAGTTTTGTAATACAAGGATAAGATTGCTACCATAAGCTTGAAAGAGACAATGGCAGCATGAAGGCTGTGTGAGAAAACAGGTACTAGGACTTGTTCAAATACTGGGTGATTGCTAATAGTCCTTTTAATAGGTATTTTATTTTAAGGCCATGAATCACTTCCCTCTCACTTGTTTTTCCTGCTTTATTCTTATTATAAAAGTCAAGTTCCTGAATGTCTGCTGTTAAGACAATTGACATGTAAAAATAAAATACTTAGATGCAAGTAGAGCTCCTTACCTAAAACTTCTTGTCATGCAATGGCAGACTTTGGAAGGGGGCATCCTAGTGACTCATCTAGCTCTTGAGAAACCATGAGTCAGTTCTGACATTAAGAGTCTCTATTGCATCTTTTCTGGAGAATATCCAAGCTTGGTAGATGTCATGAACTTTTTTCAAGTTACTTTCTATGCAGTTAAGACATATCATTTTAGGAGGCTGTAGCTATAATGGCTTAAGGATATAAAATGCGTTATTTGAAAGACAGGAATCATGTCTTTAATTAAGCAAAAGGAAATAGTGAAGAAAAGTGAAACAAGCTTTAGAGTGCTGAATGTGCTTGCATTCCTGAAATCCTGCTCGCATTTGTTTTTCTGATTATATCAGATCTGTTTACAAAGTCCCGACTCGTATAGAGCAGTTTTAAATGGAAAGGCAGGTAATGAAGATGGAACTCTTTTGGAACCTTGTTTAAAGGCTTCTGGTAGAAGAAACTAAGTTAAAGCAACTTAATTCAGGCTTTGTATGAAAAAGAGGGTAGTGAGATGTGGCTGGAATAAAGAAATAGCCTCTGCCTAGTAGGATGAAGAAAGGTTATTACATTTTTTTCCCCACTCACTTACCAAAAGCGAAATTGCTGGTAACATACAACAAAGGTGGAATTTGGTAATTCAGGATCGTATAAAGTAAAGTAATAGAGAACTGAAAATAAGAAGCAGACTTTTACTTAGCCAGTATGGTTTTTGTTTTCCCTTTTGGTTACAGTTAACTTTAATAAAGAGAGATTTTGAAATCTGACTTCTGGGTTTTAGTGTAAAGAACAACCTATGTATTCATCGTTATGTAACAATTTTTGTAGTTGCACTCTATCAAGTGCCATTAAAACTTGAGGTTTTTGTAAGAAATAGAAGAATGTATACAGTAGCTCACCAACAGTAATCTCCCATTACAGTGTTCACGTATTATGCTGTCAACTGTGCAAAAGTATTCCATATGGAAATCACCAATGAAGAATCAAAAAGCACCAGTATGTTCTCAAGTGGTTTGCTATTATCACCAGTATTACAGGGTAATAAGTAAATTTGGTTTAGGCCAATGTTAATTGTGGACAATAGAATTGGTTTGTAATACAGCTTCTTATGATGACGTTATATCATGATCAGTTCCTGAATAGAAATGGAAGAAAATGTCTTGCAGATTTGTGCATTTTATTATATTATGTTTGTCTGGCATGGAGTTTCTCCATAGCAGCCATCTGCAGTCAGAACGGAGTTGATAACACAGCAGTGTTTTGGCCACTACTGAGCAGTGCTCTCTGTCCAGCCTATTGCCATCCCTCAAAAGACCAGTAAGGCAGGGGTGGTCAAGACTTTGAGAGGGAACGTAGCCGGAATAGCTTACCCAATCTAATCAAAGGGATGTTTCATACCTTATCACGTGCTCGGGACTAAAAGCTAAGAGGAAGGAGACAGGAGTGGATTCATTATTAAGGTGTTTGTCTTCCCAAGCAGCTGCTACACATACTGAAGCCCTACTGCACAGGAAGTGGCTGCACATTGCCTACTAATGGGAAGTAAAGAATACATTTTTTTCTTTCCCTTTGCTTTCTTTTCTAGCCTTTGCTTTTATTTAATAAACTGCCTTTATCTTGAGCCCCAGGAAGGGCTCCTGTCATTCTCAGTGCAGGTGGGTTATGATACACATGTACAAAAAATTGGCTGCCCTTTTTTTCTGAAAGCTATTAGTCTTTTTTTAAACGAACTAGGTTTTATGTTATTCTTAGTGATGCACCGTGCAGGGTTTTATTATTTTAAAGTTCTGCAGTGCTGCCAATTTTCTGAATGCAAGATTCAGAACAGGTAGCAAAATGCTTTAAAAACGTACATTTGGAGTAAAGTACTGTTCCAGGCTTTTGAAAGGACCAGGGTCACATCTGCATACACAGAAAAGTATGTTGACTGCAGACATTGTTTCCTCATACAGAAAAAGCAGTCTGTCACTGAATTTGTTGTTTAAATCAGATTGGAGCTCTCTCCTGTTCAGAGATGTAGCAAAAAAGTTGAGATGACCTAAAAGTTAAAAATAATTCGTATTTTATTGTTGCCCCTCACATAAGACTTATCTTTGTTTCCCTGGACACTTCCATGGTATGAGTGGGTAACCACTGTGTCTGGTTGTGTGTTTTGCTTTATCCTGAACTGACTGGCAGTAATTTAGGGTAGTAGCACTGTAATGTCATTTAAAGATGCATGTTTTACAGTGCTGTTCTAGCAATTCTTAAGTTGGTGTTGACAATGAATTGCATCTACACACCTCATTTTTGTTACTGCTAGTAGTATTATCAAATGGAACTTCTTTGGTTTGCACATTTTGGTGTTTCATCATTAATCACTGTTCACTGTGGAGTTTAGCCAACTTATTTCATCATCCGGTTCATTGCAGTTATAGTAGTTTCAGAATGCACAAGAGCTGTCATAAAAGGCTTGCTTTTTTTCTGGATAGTAAGCCATTTTAATTTTAGACTTGATGTGTCATGTGTGCTGACTTCAGGAAGGTTCTATTGGCTTCAGAGTCATAGCAGCATTTGACTGATGACTGGAGACATCCTCTTGATTAGGAAATGTAATTAATTTTTAAAATATGACAAAGATGTTGTAATAAGAAGCTGCTATAACCCTATATGTCTTTACAAGGATTATGTACTTTCAAGGTTCTGGCATTGCATGTGGACAGTATTTCTAGCTTGCTGCCTGATAAGGATCTAGTCTATGATTTTGCTGGATTCAGGTGCTAGACAAGCAACAAGTGTTTTGCCTCTTGCATGCATTTTTGGAAAGCTGCAATGAAGCAATAACCTTATCTTTTCTAGTCTTTGTACATGGATTGTAAGAGACTCTAACTTCAGTAAAATATTTACAGAATCTGGAAAGGTGGACATATGAAGAACATGTACGTAAGTTGACAACTTTTTGAGAAATGAATGTGAGAAGTGACAGGCTTCGAGCCCCAAATATGAGGGCCAGACCTGTAATATGCACACTTTGTGCTCTTAGTAGATAGCATCAGTTTTCTGAACACGTTTCAAGTAGTCTAGCACATCAACGAGCTTTCGGAAAGAACTCGTCTTCAGATTATTTATTTGCCTGAAAAGAAACATCTTCAGAAGAGAAATTATTTGACGAGCAGAGGGGGAACCAGTCTAAAAAAAACCCCCCTGTTTTTAGCTCTGTCGTGACCACATGGCAAAAAAACCAAGAGTTTTATGTAAATACTCTGCAGCCAGCTTACATAATTTGGTGGGCCTTTCTTTCAGCTGATGGCTATGTAACTCTTTGATTATCCTCACAACTAGTCAGTTACCCAAGATTCAAAAAATGTTAACATTGAGAATGTAAAAAAACCATAATGAGGAGCACCTCTTTTAGTTTAAGGATATGTCTGCTAGATGATGTTTCTTCATAAATAGTAGATTGCTAGGCATAGCATAATGCTAAACATTCCTGATTATAGCAGGTAAGTATTACCTTTTTAGTTCAGTTAAGGGAAGTCTTAATGTACCATCACATTATGCATTTCAAATTTGCCATGTAATGGGAAAAATTAGATTTTTATTCTTTTATGGGCTTCTTGCAGATCTCATTCATTTCACCTGGACCTGGGTTGGTTTGGTGCTGCTTTAAGATGAAACCCATGTTGTATTACAGTGTTATTGGATATGAGTGTGTCTCAGTGGATGTTGTTTTCTCTAATAAAGACTGTTGCAGATCCTGGCTTTTTGCTTCTAAAAGATTTTTAAAGGAATGGGGTTTTTTGAGGTTTTTAAAAGAACAGTTATAAATTAAATACCATTTAAAATCCTTCCTGAAAGGCTTATTTGACTGTATCACTCATGTAGTGTCTGAAACTGCGGCAATGTCTCTTGAGATATACCACTTCAAATGGTAGCTTTCAAATCTTCTACTCCTGCATAGGTAAAACTCCCTGAAGGTCCCTCTGGTGTGTAGCCCAGATTTGTTGGACATGTGAACTGGAAAGATGGTTAACCAAACTGAGGGTGGTGGTTTGCAGCAGATGTATGCTGCCTCTCTCTGTTTGCCTTTCCACTTATATCATAGAATGGTTTGGGTTGGAGGGGTCCCTGAAGATCATCTAGTTGTAGACCCCCAGTCCCCAGACACAGACACTTTCCACTAGACCGTGTTGCTCAAAGCCCCTTCCAGCCTGTCCTTGACCTCCAGGGATGGGGCATCCACAACTCTGGGCAGTAAGTTACTCTAATTAAATTACTTCCATTTTGTTTCTGGCAGAACAAATTACATGCTTCAGGCTTCCTTCCTGCCCAGGTTTTCCTCCACCTGCTACTGTACAAGGGTGGTCACTGTTTAGTGCAAGCATCACACTTCTAGGTGGTACAGATGGCCTTCAGTCACTGACTTCGGTGGTGGGGAAGGTGATGGCGATAGATTCATATGAGAACGGGTGACTTGTAGGCCTCAGTGATCTTTTCAAATGTCAGTAAAGTGGAAGTCTCCAGGCTGGTGGTATTCCTGCTTCTTTCACCACTGGGCCAAAAAAAAAAAGGAGAAAAAATTTGTTGGGAGTGGGTTTAAAGTGTTAAGCGGGTTATGGTCATCTTGATTGGTCTCAGCTGCTGAAGACTTGGACCTGGGCTTGGAAGATTGGACTGATAGTAAGTAGTTCAGACTGACCACTAACAGGTGGCTCAGACTTTTTTGTGGGTATTACTTGGAGTTCACTGTTATAGCGAGTGACTCAAATGAGACATTTGAACAGTGAGCCTTAGACATTTATGTAGTTAAAAAAAAAAAAGAAAATAATTAGACCAAGCCTTTTCAAATAGAGAGATTTTCTTTTGCTCTTGTTTTGGAAGTTGTGATAAAATATGCTCTTTTGGGAGTGTAGCAGTCTTAGCAAAGCTGGTGAAGGGAGTTGGTAAACCCAGGAGGTTAATTGTTTATTTCTACAGCTGCACTTATTTTGAAGATAGTTGTTTTGTCTACTTTCTTTCTGCATTATAGATACAAATGTGATTTCTTTGTCTTTCAGGAACACTCCTCATCCGTTAATCACTGTCCTTGAAAACAGACCTGATTGCTGGCCAATTCTACTACAGCAGATAACAGTATTTTTCCAGCAGTGTCCGGAGAGGTGAGTGAATGAAAAACTAAAAAAGCCTAGCAGTAGATAACTGAATCATATCAGTGTAACTGTTTTCTTGAAGGCAGCTGCAACAAGCAGTAAGAATTCTGTCTTTGTGAAAGAGGATTGTAAAATTTAATTAAACCATTTCAAGGTTTAAAATAATGATTTATTTAAATTTAATCATTTATTTATTAAATTATTGTTTTCAGGGTTTAAAATAATAATTATTAACTATTAATTGCTATACTATAAATACTAGTATAATCCATCAAAAATCAATTTTATAGCTTTTTATTAACTATGTAGACAAAGTTTGTATGGATGTAGAATAACTGGTGCAAAATTGCTAGCACATTTGAATTTATTTTTTTAAAATAAGCAATTTGACTTATTAGCTTTGTCAAAATTTTGACTGCTTAGTCAGAAAAAGATGAATAAAATGCAGCCGTAACTCACCTATAGAAAATGATCCAATGATAGAGAAAAAGTTGAGATGATTATATCTTACAGTAAAGGATGAGATCTTGAAAAACAATGTATGCTTCTAGATTAAAAAAAAACCAGAAAAAAAATCAGTGGCACAGCCTTTTTACAGAGTATCTTTAACAGTGAACAAATACCCAACTGCCAACAACCTCAGCATTTCTTCGTGCTTACTGCCAAGGAACTTATCCAATAAAGCTTCAATGTAAGATAACAAATGATGTAACATGTGACAGGCAGGGACAGGCGAACGGAAGATCACGGGATGTCACGGGAAGGCAATAGCAGAGCCGAAACTTCTCCCTAACCCTAACCCTCCCAAAAGATAAGCAATCACCCGAAGTATGCATGAGCCTCCTCCTAAAACCCAGTAGTTTTCCACTCCTTACTAACTCCAGCTATCCCACAGTCCCCTTTTCCTGACGTAGTAAAACCCTCACTATTTAAACCCAGGAAATAAAATAATAAACGCCATTTTCGTCCATCCACCATAGTGGTGTAGTGTGTCTTTGGCCCGAGTGACCCGGGAGAGGCTGGGTCGCCGTGCTGTCGTCTTGGATCCAGGGCGCCTGCCTCCATTCGCGGAGCAACAGTAACATTCTCAAAGATAAATGTTTTCAGTGATTTTACATCTATCTATATGTATGCTTTTCAGGTAAAAGTACCCCTTTTATTCTGTTTTCTGGAAGACTAATAACAAAGTAATAGTGCAGAGAAATTGGCTTCTTTATTCTGTTGTTCGGAGTAAAGAAATAAGTTTCTTAATCTCGTAGATTTTTGGTGGGCCTAGACTACATGATCAACAGTAAGACTTTCAAGCAAAAGTGTGTTTTGCTCAATTTAATTGATCAGAGCATTTTTCAAATGCTGTTTGTTCTTCCACTCAGCTGGTAAATTTGGGGCTCACATAGAGTCCCATGAGACGTATAAATGATGAAGTGAACTGTTGATTTTTTGCTGGTGGCTTCTTCTGAATTAAAACAGGAGCTTTTCTTGCTGAAAAGGAAAATATGTGAGACTTCCTTTGGTGCTCTTTGTTGAAGGTTTCTGTGGATAAAGTGCTAGACTGAGAATATAGAACCATAGAATCATTTAGGTTGGGAAAGGCCCTTCAGAACAGAGTCCAACCATTATCCTAATGCTACCCAGTCCACCACTGCAGTGCCTCTAAGTGTGATGTAAACCAGCTCCACATATGTTCGCATAGACCTATTACTGAATTCTTTCTACAGTTTTGCATCAAGACTGAGTCCTGTTTAAAACTGAGTTTTGATTCCCTGTTGGTGTGCTGAAGGGTAGGAAGGCTCTGCAGAGGGGTCTGGACAGGCTGGATCAGTGGGCTGACGCCTATGGTATGAGGTTCAGCAAGGCGGAGTGCCAGCTCCAGCACTTTGGTCACAACTACTCCATGCAGTGCTACAGGCTGGGAGCAAAGTGGCTGGAAAACTGCACAGAGAAAAAGAGCCTCGAGGTGCTGGTTGACAGCAGCTGAACATGAGCCAGTGTGGGCCGAGACGGCCAGGAGGAAGGCCGTTGACATTCTGGCTTTGATCAGAAATAGTGTGGCCAACAGGACTAGGGAAGGGGTTGTCCCCGTGTACTCGGCAGTGATGAGGCCACACCACAAACCCCATGTCGAGTTCTGGGCCTGTCATGACAAAAAGGACATTGAGGTGCTGGAGTGAGTCCAGAGAAGGACAATGAAGCTGGCAAAGGCTCAGAGGAGGACAAGTCTGATGAGGAACAGCTGAGGGAGCTGGGGGTGTCTAGCCCAAAGAAAAGGAGACTGAGGAGTGACTTTATCACTCTCTACAACTGCCTGAAAGGATGGTGTAGCCGGGTGGGGTTTGTCCTTTTCTGCCATGTAACAAGTGACAGGATGACACTAAATGGGCTTAAGTTGCATCAAGTGAGGTTTAGATTGGCTGTTGGGAAAAATTCGTCACGAAAGGGCTTGTCAAGCATTGGAACAGTCTGCTCAAGGAAATGGTGCAGTCACTGCCCTGAAAGTATTCCAAAGACCTGTAGATGTGACAGTTGGGGACATGGTCTATCAGTGGGCATGGCAGTGCTGGGTTAATGGTTGGACTTGAGCCTAAATGATTGTATGATTCTGTATTTGTTAATGTATTGACCACCAGCTTTATTTGATTGTAATAATAATGTCAAGAACAGCTTGTATTCCTAACATGGTCAAGCCAAAAGATTTGTTGTGTAATAATATTTTACTGGGAAGCCGTGTTGGTTAAAATAGTTCCTGTTTCATGTAAGTGTTTTAAGACCATTTTGCAAAAACTGGGAAGTGAGGGATGACTCTTTTTTATTGAAATGATGTTTTATATGTTTTATAAAGGTATTTCTGAATAGTGTTGTCCAAATACTTCTTCAGAAGGGCGCATTAGTCTCTTATGACATTCAGCAAGGAAAGTCACTTTCTTGAACTGATGAGGAAAAAAGGAGTAAAATTAAGAGTGTCATAACCTGCGGGTCTGTATTGAGTAGTATTCATGCTTAAATATTAATTCTTTTCAAAATTGCAGTTTGAAGTATGGTTGCTGTATTGGGTCTCATGACAGTACTTTGTTTTAATAAGTCCTGGTTTTTTTGTGAGATTTAGTAATGCTCTTCTCAACATCTTTCTGTTAATTGCGTCTTGTGAATTTTTGCAGGTAATGTCACATTACTTAGATTTTCTTGTTGTTAAGCTTTCAGTAGACAGTAGTCATGGCAAACTTATTTCTTGAACTGCAGGGCACAGAGTTCATGTGTTGGCATAATGGCTTCATTTCTAAGATACCTGTATTGTGAACCATCCCAGTTACGGGAATATGCTGAATTGCGAATAGGTTTACTCAAGATCTTACTTCAGCCTCATGGGCCAAAGCACAAAGAAGCACCTTCCATGCTGGAACGTGAGATTCTTCAACTTCTGTGTGATTTGGTTCCACACATGCAGGTACAGTTGTTGCCTGACCCTACCTTTTACAAATAGATGTTATCAAAACAATGATATTATTATTATTGTTGTTGTTGTTATTAATATTGTTATTATTGTTATTATTGTCTTTCAAGTGTGCAGATATAGCATTCTCTTCGGTTTTCTGTAGAACTGATTTGTTGATAGTACATAAATCTAACAAACTGTCTCTTTCTGGTAGAAGATAAAACCTTAATTGTTTAAATCTGATACACCTGGAAGCTGAAAAATTGAAACACATTTACCATAATTACTTGCATCTCGTTGCCTTGGTAAACATACAGTAAACTTAGAAAGACAGTAATGAGAAAATTTTGTTAAATGATAAGACATTTGTCAAAACCATACATTTTTAACTTAAAATGGATAATATTACAATGAAATAAACTATATGAGAAGCATGATTTAAATACTAGATATTCCTTTCTCACTCTTTGTAACAGAGGGGTTAGTGGATCTGAAGACAAAATTTATTCCTTCTGGAATATGCTGAAGATTTTGAGTGTTTTTTAAGGTTGACAGTGATACATGATAGAAGCCAGGGATTTAATCTTTCTGTCCCCTTTGATTAGGGGCCTACGATGTTGGTTAAACTTAATAGTTCTGCTTTTCCTCATGCTTTAGTGTGATATCTGTTAAGCTTTTTTTGTACCTATCTATCTTTTCATTCTTCTTTTGGTTGTAGGACGGCATCTTCAGTTTCAGGTATATTCAGTCTAACATGAGGTGCTTTGGCCATATTGCCACAGAGAGAGCGTTTGTTAATATGAATAATGTAAAGCTAAGTAGGCTGTTACAAGGATATTTGGTAGCACCTTTCTCCTCAGGCATTTTACTAGTCCAGTCGTCTTTGTACTTGTAGCTAATTTTCACAATCTTTTGAAAAAACTATAGCTTGTGTTTTACATGTTTGTCTTGGTTCAGGTCTATTCCTTATGGTGATGGGTACCTGCTGACCTTTTCTAGTCACAGAGAGATTTCTGATTTTGTCTCGATTTTACCTGAACTTCAGTATAACATTGTCTCTTGAATGTATGACCAAGCTTCAGACTTGATAACATTTACCCATAAAAATGGCGCTGAATAAAATTTACAAAATTAGTTATGAACCTTTCTTTCCTCCATACATGTTGGCACTTTTTTTTTTAAACTAGAAATCAGTTGCATATTTTCAAACTCATATTAGTACTTGAACATTTTTGTCTTGCCTAAGATACAACTTTAACAATGGAAAGTACTTCCTTCAAGAAGGCTTTTTGATGGACTGTTTTATAATCTGTCAATTCCTCTTCTTTCTCTGAACCTTAGGTTGTTCTTCCTTTTAGCATAGCTTAATTTAATCCTCTGTATGGTATAAATGCTGAAATGCTTGCCTGTCATTTTGTCTGACGGTATCAACCAAGCTGTCAAAAGTACAGCTCTTCACCTCTAGAATTTTCTCCTGATAAGTTCAGTGACATGAGATTTCTGATTAGAACAGATTATTTATAGAACAAAAAGGGAATAAAAATCCGGGTGTTACGCTTAATGCTGGCTCCAGAGTCTGGATTGAAACAGTGCATTTATCTGGAAGTAGAATTTTCAAGAACAGTTACACTGTCATCCAGCACATGGGGACTTTGAGGCAACCTGCTTCTTGAAACCTCTTTAGCTGGCTTTTCGGGTATGGACATACTGCTTTTGGGTATCCCACTTTAGCTTTTAGTTTTTGTGGTAGTTAGATTGCATCGTGATCTAGAAACAAGTAACACGACTGCCTTTCTCTTTTGAGACATATGTTAAAATCTTGGTTGCATTACAAAGGAAATGTCATAGAGCCAGATGTTTCTGTTATAAGAATATGTACCTGCTTGATGAAATCCCCACACACTTTATTGTGTTGTTACAGGAAGCCCAAGAGCTGAATGAATTGCCGTTGCTTTTGAGTAAAAAGTGATTTTTCTCATCAGCTACCAAGAAATGTTTTAATTCTTTCATGTGTTTATCATTTCACTTCAAAATATCAAATAGCAGTTCATAAGTTTTTTTTTTTTCAGGGAAGTTGGATAACCTGGCTTTAGTCTATAAATGTGTTTCTTCAAATGTTTAGTACTATTTGCAATAGAAACATAGCAGAGCTTTTAGAACTAATTCTAAATTCTGTGTAGATAGGGAAAGGCAACTAAATTATCATGTGTTTTGTCTTTGTTGTGTTTTAACTACCTCTCTGCAGCTTAAAGACTTACTGCAAGTTACAGAAGCCTTGTTTTTCGTGCAAGAGCTGT
Source organism: Amblyornis subalaris (assembly GCA_018881555.1). Taxonomy (NCBI): domain Eukaryota; kingdom Metazoa; phylum Chordata; class Aves; order Passeriformes; family Ptilonorhynchidae; genus Amblyornis; species Amblyornis subalaris. Next base: position 838,359 of record JACAXG010000137.1, on the reverse strand, counting down.
TCCTCAGCCTACTACGCTATCCTGTGTTTTGGAAAGTTCAGTTATCCCAGTTTAGTCTGCAACTGTTATGCTTCTGTGAAGTGTGTTTAAATGTAACAGGAGAATGCTCATCTTTGATCTCCTTAATAGAGGACAACTTTGAGCTCTTAAAAGAGGTAAGACTATATGCAGAAAAAGTAAAATAGTTTTATTAAATTTTAAAAAGTCATGTTTAAGACAGTAGAGACACTTACACATGAATTTCATCTGCAGGTGACCAGTGTTGTTTCAAAAGTTTCTAATTTTTTTTCCTTGGTTGAAGACCTTCAGAAGGCAAAAACTTAAACTGGTTCTGTATGTATCAATTAATCTCTTAGTATGGAAATTTGTTTAAAGTGAGTTACAACTGTTTGAACAAAATAACAAATTAAAAAGTTCTAGTTACTTAGTTAAAATACTATTTTCACACTTATATTCTTCATTGCTGTCACTGCATGTGCAGTCACTATGGTTCATGAAGATACTCTTTCAAAGTTTTGGTAGTTTTGTATTTGTTCAGATTAATGCACTGAAAAACAAAGGAGGCTTGGAACTGTGTTTCTTCTTCCCTCACAGGTATTTCCTGTGGACCAGTGTATAATTGGGCTAGCACTTCTACTGCTGCAAACACCAGAAAGTCAGCAAAAGTCTGTCTTGAGTCTAGGTAAAGCTCTTCTTGTGAAAGAGGAATCTGTTCTCTTAAAATTGTGTCTTTGTTTCTTCATGCTTGTGAAAATAAGCACTGCATTCTCTTGGAGTTGGATTGAGTGGTGAAATGGGGTTTCTTTATAAGCAAAATTTTTCCTGAATTTAAAAAGTAATGGCAATAAAAATAAATTTTCCTGCTACATTGACATTTTCCATTGATGTTACTGTATTTTAAGCCCCCTGCTATCTTGGAGTTTATCTGTGTCATTTTTGAGCCAACAGGATATTCTCAGCTGAGGTTCATGCATCCTGAATGGTTTCTTATTACAGGTATTGAAAGCAGGCCTGACAATCATGGCAATGTTTAGTTGTGCTTTTGATGTAGCAGTTTTGATTAGTGCAGTTATTCCAGCAAAAGCAAGGTCTGTGCTACATTCCACTTTTCGTTTTTTTGCTGCCATCAGGTACTTTGCTCTAAACAACAGAAATGCGTGGCTCTCTAAATGAAAAATCATGAAAAAATCTTTTTGCTCTTTATATACACATGCAGTAAATCTGGGGACCTTTCCTTTGCTCAACTGAAGTATTTCCTAGAAATGTCTGTGTCATGCCTAAAAGTACAAATGTTCATTTCTTTTTTTCCTACATGACCTTTGTTTTTCCTCACGTTGTCTTAAATAGCCTACAAGCTCCTTTCATGTTCAGAAACCCAGGACATCTCAACCACAGCCCTTACTTTGGTGATGCCTGTGCTACAGATCTTATCTTCTACAACAGTTGGAGACTGCATATCGGGGGATTTTTCTGGAGCTACCAGGCAGCAGCTGGCTGCAAATCTTTTGGGAATATTAAAGGAGGAAGGTGTGAAGGATAAACAGGAAGTGGTAAAGTGATGAGATTTTTTTTCTTTTTTAGAGGGTAGGTAGGGGAGGCATTTAACAATTTTTCTGCATTAAGCCTATCTGCTTGGGAAAGACTCTGCATCTGTGAACTTCTTTGTGCAACGCATTCTGTGGGAACACTTGAAAATATGTATGGTCCATAAAACTAGACTACTGGTAAAATGGAATTTTGTTTGCTGGATATTGTTTTACTTAGCAAGTAAGATTTTTTTACTTTAAGAGACCGTATAGATTGAAGAATTCACCTGCATTATTAAGCAAGTAACAGGTCTTAGGAGAAATCAATGTTATATGTATTTACACTCTTTTTTCAGACTGACTTACTCTCCTTATCTCTAGCTTTTTCCTTACTGCTGTATGTGACTGTTAGCTACCATTCTTTCTCCCTTGGCTGAAAAGAGTTCCAGAGCACCTAAATGTCAATTAGCAGATTTTGGCTCATTACCCTGAATCTTCTTCTCTGTTCCATTGCTTTGTGGTTTTTTGGTTTAGTTATTTACTTATGTCTCACTTCTCTGACATCTATCCATTTATCCCTGCTGTTCTGAGAAGAGTTGACACCAAGTCTCTTTGATCAAGATGTGCCTGGCACTGGGGAAGCTAAACTGCCTTTCTGCTTTACACCCCCGTTGTTTTGTGTAGGGAGAGGGTAATGTGAAAAATTGAAGACAGATACAGTGCCAGTTCTGAGTTCTGCCATGTTTCCTTGTCCTCGAATCTTCCACCAATTTCATCTTCTATTTCTCCACATATGAAAAAGCAATCCCATTAGTACTCCTAATGAAAAATAACCTTTTTAAAGTTCACAAAAGCTTACACTTCTTAGTCTGCTCTGAAAGAACAGACAGTGGAATGGCTTAAAGTACAGCTCACTTCCTTGTAGTGGGACTGACCAGGTGCCAGCCTCTACAGTTGCCACTGGAGGTTTGTTTCCGTGAGACATGTTCGAAGCGTGTCAGTCCTCTATGCTCTGTGTCACTCACCCACCTGTTTCAGTTTTTGTTGTGTTTTAGAAGCTATTTTAATGTCACTTAGAAGCTATTTTAATGTCCTACAAGACTACTGTGTTACTGTGGGACAAGAATGCAGTACATTGTATTACACTGGCTTCCTGTAACAGGACTTGGTTGAACTAATTCTGGTGTTCTCTTTCCTTCAGAAAAGCATGTGAAAGCTTTTCCATTAAAGGCTTAAATGATTTTTGATGACTAACTTTTTCTGTTAGCCATGTTAAACGGAAAACAGTTGTCTCTGCTGAGAATTCTCTAACAGTCTCTTCACTTGTGTCTCCTTGATCCTTGCAGAGTTCATAGCAAGTAGCATGGCAGATCTTTGGTAGTTCATGGTTGGCATTGAGAATGGAGAGGCAACCATTTTGCCTGATCACTGTTCGTAATAAACGTGCCAATAACTTTTTATTCTCAACTAAAAGATTAAAAAATGTAGACTTTTTCTTCAATGGTCCCATGATTACAGTCAATTTGTGTCGTAGGATCAGATCAATGCTAAGAGAGTAGAATCTTTATTGAATTATCCTTAGACTTGTCTCACATTGGAAATGGGCAAGAAAAGAGGTAGGATAAAGAAAGTAAATCCTATGTCCACAGTGAGCTAGCTTTGAGCAAGGGTATATAAAAGCAAATATACCATAAGTTATGGTATATTTTCATAGAATGACGGAATAGCCCAGGCTGAAACATCATCTGGTGCAGCCTTTCATAGGAAAGGGAACCTAGATGAGATTATCTAGTACCCTGTCCAGTCACCTCCGGTGATGGGGACTACACCATGTCCCTGGAGCGTTTGTTCCAGTGCATGATTGTTTTCACTGTCAAAAATGTCTTTCCTGTAATGTTTTCCCTGACCCTCTCTGAGGTGTCTTGTATCCATTGCCCTTTGTCGTCTCCATGTTGCTCTTTGTGGAGAGAGAGCTTTTCTCTTACTAACTGCCCTCCAAGTACTGGAAAACAATGACATCCCCCCTGAGCCCTCCCTTCTGCAGGGTGAAAAAACCTAACTCATGGCACTCTTTTGGACCTTCTTCAGTCTGTCGGCATCTGTTTTGGAACTGTGGGGGCCAGAGCTGGGCACACTACTCCATGTGCAGTGTGACAAGCGCTGATGAAGTGGGATGACCACCTCTCTCTCTGTTAGCAATGTCCCATGGATGCAACTCAGGATCCACTTTGCCTCAGTAGCTGCAGCAGTGTGCTGCTGACCCATTGTCCATGTGTTGTCTGCCAGGACCCCCAGGCTCCTTTTGGCAAGGCTGTTCCACAGGTCACGGGTTGTAGCCTGGCTGGGCTCTTTGTTTATGCAGGACTCTGCACTTCTCTTTGTTGAACTTCACACAGTTGTTGTAGCCCACTCTTCCAGCCTGTCCATGTCCATGAAAGGTGGCTCTCCCTGCTGATGTGTCCACCTCGACACCCAGTTCAGTGACACAGCAAACATGGTGAGCATGCTTTCAGTGCCATCGTCCAGATCATTTATGGAGATGTTACAACATGGAGCCCAGTACTGATCCCTGAAGGGCCCCACTTGTGACAGGCTGCCCGTCTCAGTAAAATACATTGATCACAAGGAAAGGAGGTATTGAGAACCTCTGTCTTGTCAGCATTATCAGTAACTTTTTTCCCTGCCCTGTCTAGTAATGGGCCTGTGTCTTCCTTGGGCTTCTGCTTAACTGGTTATGTATCTGATTAACCATTTCTTCTTCTTGGTAACTCTGGCCAATGTCAGTTGCAGTTGAGTCCTGACCTTCATGTGTGCAACCCTACAAGCCCTGGCAAGGATCTTGTAGTCTCCAGTGGGTATTTAGCCACCTTTCCATTGAGGATATGCTGCTTTTTTGCTTTTAACAACTCTCAAAAGTTTTATGTTCTTTAATGGCTTTTTTTTTGTTGCATTGTTAGTAGTGGGGAATTGTTCTACCTTCAGTGCCATGATTTTGAAAGTTAGGATGGGGCTCGGCCTTTGCTTATGCTTTGCTGTTGAGGGATTTTATATATATATCCTTGTGTTGACAGACTGAAATTTTCTACCTAACCCGCTTGAATGGAGTGCAGCAATGAAATAAAATTATCATCATAGCCTGTTTTCATGCAGATGAAATAAAGGGAGAAGGGAGTGAGTACAATTACATAGCAAAACCTTTTGGGAATGTAATGTAGAATGGGAAATATCTATATAATATTTCAGGCTCTGCCAATTTTAGTAGTTTTTCCCAGGCATTTTAGAAAAAAAAACAAAACAACAAATCCCAAATGACAACAACAACACAAACACAAACTCCACAAACAAACAACACCCCCCCAAAGAAAACCCCAAACAAGAAGAAACCTTTAATAGTCTGATCTTGATTTCAAGACCTATTATCTTCTACAGGCGTGCAACTAAGCAGTACATCTTATGGATCCTGAAGCTCTTATTAGCCCACTGTATGTCCTTGGATAAAGTTTAAATACCTTTTTCAATAAATGGCAGTTTCACAGCTGTATCCAGAAGAGATTTTTGGTTCCAAGTGAGCTTGCCAGCCGGAAGAGATAGCATTATAGATTGCTGAATTTTTCCCATATGGTAGTTGTAATGTGTAAGTAATGGAATAAGCTAATTTTAATGTTATTTTTAAAAGGTAATTTAAGATACAGGGGCATTCTACCTTCCATTAGCCAAAATAACTTTACACTGAATCAAAGAGTGTGATGAAAATTAAATTCTGCAGTTTTAATTAGAGCAGCTTTTGCCACCTGAAGTCTCTTTTTCCCTGGTTATTTAAAGTTGAGTGGGCCCTGCCCTTTTGGAGTCTGAATTCCATTTTTAATGTTCATTTGGAGACCTCTTTTCAAATACCTTGTTAATCTGATCTTCGTGTAAATGCTCTTCATCTGGTTACTTCCTGCTAACTACTGTCTTGATAATGGAAAGTTATTTTCTAAGGAAGCAAAGAATTAATGGGGAAGAGATGACTTGTCTTGGATTAAACTTTTCTGTTTTAATGAAAAACTTTGAACTTTATTTACAGGAGCTTTAAAACGTATATACTCTTCCATATATAAAAATCCTACTTAAGAGGATTCCTCATTTGTATTTTACTACTTTCCTTCTCCTAAATGTTATCTTCCATGACTGCAACTGTTACCAAAAAGGTTGTATTTCTGTAAGAAGTCATCTATGGAGGAATGAGGGAACATGTTGGAAAATTCTTTTAACCTTTACACAATGGTGTATGATCCCTGTATTCCTAGTTAATGCTTAGTTTTGTACATGCAGTGCTTAGTACAAATGCTAGAGGTTAGTGTGGTCTTGTGTTAATTCCCTATGTCTGTGATTAATAAGTTGTGTTCCAGCTAGGACTTCCTTATTTATTTGTATTAGTGATTAATATGTACTAGCTGATATCTTAATTTTGAAAACAAGGATTGTGTGTCAGAACAAAGAATGATAAGAGAAGTACATTGTGATTTGATGACATATTTGAGGTACTCTCAAGGAGAAAAGATTCATCAGAAAATCGAGAACCATATCCAAACAAGTCCGTGGAAATAGTTAGCATATATACATGTATTCAAAAATGTGATGGATATGTATTAGTTTCAGGAATATAACCCAGTCTGTTAGGTTACTGAGCATGCAGGCTTTGAGGAGAATTCTCCATGCATCCAGCAAGGCTAATAAAGTAATGTCAGCTTTCTAACCTAACAAGTTGGATGGAGAGTTTACTTCCCAGTTTTTGGTGACACAGCTGTAGAATATTTTGTTCTGAGAAGCAAAGCAGTTAAACAAAGAATGTAAAGTCAGATTAACTTAAACTGTGGTATTGAGTGCAGTTAAAAGTTAAGACAGTTTTCTAAAAATCGTGTAGATGATAGTTAAAATTCTGTGATTATCCTGTCATTGTCAGAAACGTAAGTTTTTAGGGTACTCCAGACTTACTGTGTCCGTTTTAGTGAGGAAGTAGCACTGCAGTTACCAGCAGGAACAGGAGTGATGGATGTCAGATAAAATGGGAGCTCCTGAGTAGGGAATTATCAACCCCCTGAAACATTTGTAGTGCAAGAATTCATATAAAGGATTTCGAAGAAATGTGTCACAGTCTATTATTTAAATTGTTTGCATTGGGACCATAAAAGAATGTTTTGGATGTTACGATTGCTCTTTCTTGGTATCTTATTTGTTTGATTGAGCCTTTTATTTGTTTCGCTTGTTCTTAGGTATCCTGCAAACTCCTTTTCCCCATAACCAGCTCTTACAGCTCATTGTATATAACCTGGAAGATCATGGAGCTCATGAAAGAGAAGTCTGCAGTTACTAAATGGTTATCTTCAGTGAGGTCACTGCTACCTGTTAGTACTCAAGTCCCTGCCCATGTTTTTCTTTTGTTGTCTTATCTACTGATCCAAGAAAATGGAGACAGTCTTCGTGACGTACTCGAAGCTACTACAGAAATAGCCAAGGCTGATTGTTCTCAGGTAAAGAGACTTATTGTTAGTTGTTTGGGGTTTTTTTCAGGAGTTAGGCTGGGTTTTGCAGCTTGAGCGGGCAAGGCTGCCACAGCTTCATGAACCTTTGTCTGACAAGTGGCAAGGCTGTACCTGCATTCTGAGAAGGTACAATATGGATCCTTCCAGCACCAGTGCGTAGATGGTCAGTGTGTTGAGTACATGGCCTCTGGATCCCAGTCTCACCAGTTGCTGGCATCCAGACACTGCAGTTGCTGATGCAGACTGCCCCTCATCCTGCACAGGCATGCGCACACATTTCCTCAGCTCACTGGAATTCATTTTTTGTGTGTCACTTAGAGCAAAATATGTATTATGTCTCTGTTTTGGAGTATTTTTTTGGCTGTTTAGACCTAGGAAGGGGACTGGCTTATTTGTTGATGTTATCTAAGAAGTATAAAAATACAGCATGAGGAAGCTGAAAAGAGGTTACCAAATCATTTCTAGCTTCGGTGATCTTATGAATTATTCTCTGTGCTCTTTTGTGGTTACTGGAAAACTGCCAAGTCCCTCGTGACATCTTCATTCTTGCTTTTTAGAAATATGTGCATAATCTTTTTCTGCTTCAGTACTGAATTCAAGCTAGAATTATACAAGATGCTTAAACTTAACCTATGTAATCTGGAAAGATAAAGGGGAAAGAGTTAACATAATGTTAGGCATTGGACAGAAACAACCATAACTTATATGTAAAATAGAGAAGAGAGAAGTATTGATTCAGCTTTAATTTATGCCATGGAGACAAGCTTTATTTGCTCTGTGTTTTTCTTCTGAAAGGGTTTGTGTGTTCTGCAGCACGAGTTAAAAAATTTTACAATTTTTACTGTATTACTTAAATGCAACTTGGAAAGCTGGTAGCATAAAAATAAGCAATCTCAGTGTCTTATCTGGGAAAAAAATCCTTTAATAAGCAGACAGGTTAGGAGTAGGATGGTTTTGCTGGAAAATGACATTTTTTATTTCTTACATGCCATTTAGACCTCTTGTTCAGAGGAAGGGTGTGGAGCTAATCAATGACAAGGGAAAGAATGTAAAACTCACAGGTAATGAACATCTGTGATCTGACCATGACAATGTCATCCTAAGCCAGCAGTCAGAAATGAGTCTTCCAGATATATTTCCTCTTACACCTGAAAGAAGTTTTTGAGGGAAGACACAAAGCTAAAGGAAACTTAGAGATGCTTCATTGAGCATTGAGCAGAAAGCACCTAACTGTGTTCAAAGGTCAGGAGTAAGCAAAATGAATTGCACTTCTGTGTAAAAGCAAAGCTAAGCTGATGTAGAACCATCCAGGTATCTCTCCTTTAACTCACTTTTTTCTTGAAAATATTTCTGTAAGTCAGCTTTCAAAACTACTCAAAAATGAGTAGTACGCCTCAACTACGAGTAGTTTCACATGTCCACTAAGTAGTTGGTAACCAGGGATAGAGGTCCCAGTCATTGTAAATTGATTAATTATTCTCTAGGAAGAGGGTAGATAAGACATACATCTGCCTATTGTGGGAACCTTTCCTTGACTTCTGGTCCAAACTGCTGGTAAGGCCGTTTTCTTCTTGTGCCTAGCTAGCAGTTTAAAAACCACCAAGATAACTCCGGGCTTTTTAGAGTGGGTTTCTGTTTTTGTCTGTAGACTGTCTCTTAACTCATTTAGTTGCATTAGGTGTTTGAGTTGTATGATGAATCAGTGGCAGATTACAGAAAGAAGAAAGGAATAATGCTTGTTTATTAACTATTTTATATAGTTGTTCAAAATGCAATTTAACAGTCCTACAAAAAAAGCAATAACTTGCTGAAAAAATATTACTGAAGTAATATGATATCTGAGCAGAATGGCCTGAAGTCTGACTGTAGGGAATGACTGTTACGAATTTCATTGGAGTTCTAAACTAAAACTAAAGGAGAACTAAATATAGTTCCACTGATTTAAAATGAACAGTTTTAGAGACAAATAAAAGTGCAAGTCAGCAGAATTACAGAAGCTTTAGACAGATACAGGGAGAGTAATTTAACCTGAAGCTGTTCCTGTTTAGCAATATGTGAGTGGCGTTTTCTACTTTGTTTGTTCTTATTTTAAGCCAAAGCTTTTGTTCACCAGTACAGTAAATAAGATTGATGGACACATCCTGTTGAGCTAACTATGGTGGTCAGAATACTTTAGAATTAAGAAGCCCTTCAGGCTCATGAAAAAGTCTTCCCTGACACTGGGAATTACGGCGCGTGTCCAAAGGCAGTGAGAAGATGAAGTTCAGACTTCATCATATTTTTTGTTTCCTTTGTGAGCAGCAGAAGTCCATGTGAATTAGAAACCGTTTTTAAAATGCAGAATTCAGCCCTGATTTGTTGATAGTGTCTTACTGGCTCACATTTTGTCTGCTAATAAGGTGTGTAAATGGAGAGGTTTTAGTTTTTTAAACTACTGTGGGATTTAAAATACTTCTCTGCAAAATATGTAACATAACCAGGTATCTTTTTAGTATCACATAAAGCAATCAGTATAATTAGTAATACAGCAGACATTCTGCTGAGTAGTATTTGAAAATTTGGTGTGGAAAGAACAGTGTGCTTCATTCAGATGATGTTTCTGTTCTAAGTCCTCAGTTAAGTGCAAGCAAGGACACCATATTCTCCAGTTAGCAATATCTAATGCATTTCTATCTTTTAAATGACGTATTTTACTCCAAAAGATTTTAATGTTTGGAAACTTGAACTTACTGTCTGGCTCATTTGAACTTGACATCACCTGGTATCTGTCTTGTCTCTGACAAGTTATTTTAGTTCTGAGTCTGCTTAGTGGCTTCACAGAGATTATTGCACTGTGGCACTGCACTGAAAGATTATCACATTGTTTCTTGTAGGTTCAATGCTCTCTCTAAGGCAGGAAGAATTACATTAGACTTGTCTCATCTTTCTCTTGCTGTAACAGTACAGAAGGAGAATGCATTGAAGCCCTGGCTGGAGGAAATAACTGATTATTTTAATAAACTCAATCAGCAGTGTGATGTCTATTATCAGTAATATATTAATGGCAAAGTGATACTTCGGGAATTGCTGTATTTGGTTCTGTGTTTTATTCAGTTTCACGTATATAAATGGTGCTTTATAAAAGATAGTGAAACTAAGAGGTTGGAATGTAAGTTAAGAAAGTGAAAAACTCATCACAACAAACTTGTTAGACGTTTTGAGTCTTCTGTTCCTTAGGGCTTCTGAAGGATGCAGTGGAAGGTGGTGTGCAGCACAGTAGTTAGAAGGCTGTTCTGAAGAAGAAAGAAGTCAGAGGATGGGTATGAAAAGAAGAGAACAAAACGTATCTGTTAAGCCCAAGCTTATTTTTAAACAGTCACATCTGTATTAACTTGCATGTGTTCCTGTCATGGTAGCAGCACTTAAACACTCAGTTTTAGGCTGGATATTTGTAGCAGCTATAACAGGTATGTTCTAAATTCTTTGAATCTTTGAATCATGTCCAAATCAAACTAAACTTAGGCTAGAAGACTTCAGCACTTAATGTTGCAGAAGGTAAATTAAATGTCCGGAGGGCAAAATTAAGAAGTGTCTACTTTGGAGCCAAACTGTGAACTGCTTGTACTCCAGGAGAATATACAGAAGTGCTGAGATGTCATGGTGAAGGTCATAGCATAAAAATAATTGTGTGGTGGTTTTTTTGTTGGTTTGGGGTTTTTTAAGTGATCTAGGTAGTCACAAATTCTGCTGCTAGTGAAATTCTGTTACTTTGTGGTTCACAAAGGGACACAGTGATTATAGCTGTGTATATTGAATTGAAAAGCTACGGTTGATTGCCATGCAAAATCTGAGTTGAAGAATTGTGTTTCAAAACAAAGCAGAGTCAGAAAGAGAGAATGTGCATTGAGAATGCTATCCTCATTGCTTTCGTGTTTATTCCAGCTCTTCACTAACAGTAGCTCCTGTTTTCACCCTGAATGTTGTTTTTATAAGGAATCTGTTATCGCTGAAGTAAATTAATGGAGCACTTACAAAACATTGCTAGATATAAAAATGGTTACCATAATTGATTTTGCAGCCATTGTTCTGATTATGCTTTATTTTTATTTTGGGGTTTTTTTTCCTTGCCCTCTCCATGAAGAGAGGGTACAGAGGATTTCTCTTCATTTACCTCCTCTTTCTCCACTGAGTAAAAGCCTTTTTATGGTGCAAGATTAGTGATTATATTAGATCTCTTTTTAGCAGAGGCGTTTTGGAGTAACAGTTCTGGACTTTCACTATGGAAGGAAGTCTAGAAGTATTTTTTAAAGGCTGAGGAATCAAGCGTAGTACATGGGCTGTTAGGCTTTCTTAAGTCAAATCACTGCGGAGGCTGCAGTGACATGTACTGTTCATGAAAGACTTAATACAGTCTTTCTAATTGGGTGAATTGTCTTGTACAGAAATTGTTATTACACTCTGTGAAACCTGCGCTGTGCTACAAGGGGAAGAAATTAAATTGTCTGACTGAGGTCACTGGTGAATAGCAGCCCAAGATCTATTACTGTTATTTGAGGATTATGAGTCTACAGAGGACATGCATTCTTTTATGGTCTTTCAACTGCTAGAAAGAGCTATTTTAGTGGTAAATGACACCTGAAAAGTTCTTCTGAAGATGCATTATTTTCTGTCCTTTGGGGTCTGGGAGTGCATTAAAAACCAAAACTGTAAAATAAGGTTTTATTCATGTAGAAAACATGCTTAAGAATATGTTGAACTAGATTTGGCTCATTCAGGTGGTGCCTGATGCTTTTTTCTCGTTGTTTGATTGTGTAAACTTTAGTGAGTAGCTGTAGGGAAACAATGACTACAATAGTTTGTAGCCAGACGTAGTCAGGTCTTGTGGACAGATTCTTCATGATTGAAATGTATTGATTAGGATCCTGCTAGAGAACATGAAACTTTTGAAAACCTAGCTTGTGTTTTCTAAAAAGTGCTTCTGATTTTTCTCTAGTTTTATAAACAGAAGCTTAGCTACTTTTGTGCAGTTAGCTGAAAAACAACTTCGTTCGTTTGTCTGAATTGTCCAATAGTTTTGTCTTGCTTACTGGAACAAGAAATGCCAGAGTACTGAATACTTTCAGAAACCTTCTCATTTCACTGCCTTGCCTACTGGACAGCTAGGTTCATGGTTGATATTCCAAAATTCAGCCCAGAAATGAAACCTGCTATCTGCCCCTAACTTGTGCTTTCGAAGAAGAACAGCTGTCCTGTAGCTTAGAGAAATCAGGCCACCAAATAGCAGAGAATGCTTCTCAGGTGTATTTATTAAATAATTTCATTTTGTCTCACGTGTTTAGTTCTATTTTAAAAGGGAGAGTTGTTGAGAAACTTCAGCATTATTTTTGCAATGCAAACTAGTTTTAAAACCAAAAAAACCTGTAATCTTGAAAGCCTTCTTCAGGTTGCTAGTGACAGACGACCTAACTTCTGCATCCTCCAGTACCATGGGGAATGCAGAAGGAGGTGTTAACAGGCAGCATGCCTCCTATTCTGAAGCTGACTCCTGCCTACCAGGAGCTGATGAATTTTCTTATCATCTTTTTGGAGCTTTTATGCCCTTTATGAAGATTTAGCATAAAGTTACTATTGAAGTTAATCCCGGCATTGTTTATCCATTATGTGAGGGAGATAGAGAGAGGAGCAGCTTTGCTATACCAGAACATTGTGGAGTTTTTCCTAATCTTACAATTGAAGTATACAATTCAAAACAAATAGACTTTAAAGGATAATACTTTCAAAGAAGTTTCTAACTGTCCTTACAGTTGTGCATGCTTAAACATTTCCTGAGAATTTTGTAAATCAAACTTAGTATCTGTTTACTAGGTGTTAAAGTCATTGTAGAACTTTGATGTAATATATGTTTAGTGCAGAATAAACTTCTTAACAAGGAAGTTAATGTAGACACAGGACTTCAAATGAGCTTCCTATCACAGCTGATAAAGGCTGGGCTTAAGTAGACTGACTTTAAAGGGTTAGAACGCTTTTCTAATATGAATATAATTTTTTTTGAATATATTTGGTCTCACTGCTCATGTGTAGTCCAGTGTAGCTACAACTACAGAGAAAAATGAAGTAGTCTATTGACTAGAGAACTAGCATAAGACAAAATGGAGTTGCCCATGAACCTGCCTTTAGCAAAAGGAAGAGGTACTACGGGGAGAGATCAGAAGTAAGAAACTTAGGTAAAGATTTTGATCATTACAATGACATATCTGACATCTCCGTTGATATCTTATGTAGCCTATTTGCCCAGCATAGCATTTATCAGGAGTGGATATGGTTTAAAGAATTGACAAAATCCTCTTATCCTCAGAGCTGAGAGTCTTCCAATTATTCTTCTGCATACAAAACCTTTTTGATATTGTTATTATTAGTAGTAATATTGTTATTATTATTATTATTATTATTATTATTATTATTATTATTATTATTATTATTATTACTGTTATGGTTGTTGCTGTTGTTTTTGTTGTTAATTATTATTCTTCCTTATTTACACATGTGTTAACAGTTGTATGAAAGGCTGATGTATCAGTGGAGGAGCAGGTGTGACCTCTTTGAGAATTTTTGGAACTTAAAATGTTGATACAGGTTGCTGTGTTACTGTTAATGATTACCTGTACCCCAAAGGTATCAAATGCCCACTGCTTACCCATCACCCTGCAATTTACCTTCTATCATTCAAAGATTTAGGTAACAGTAAATCAGCTGATATACTTTCTTCTTAACACTTGAGGTACAACAAGTGCGCAGAAATAAAACTGCTTTCATCTTACAGTCTCCTATCTTCAAGGGGACTTTTTGTCTACCTGTATTATTGAGTTTCTGTGCAATCTCCCAGTTACCTAAGGCTTGATTTAACCAAAATAGGGTCTTGCTTTGAGGATGTTGTGCCTTTGTGAAGTCTTCTTTTGGGTTCTCTTTAATCAGGAAGTTAATTTTAGTATTCTTCCTGTGTGCTAATGTATGTAATTTTCTGTCAGGCAGTGCCGTTGTCCCTTTGGCATGGGTAAAGTGGGGAAATACAACTGCATTGTGCGCAGATTAGTTTAAACAAGTCATTACAGGTAGGGAGTGGGAAGAAAAGATTGGGCAGCTAATTAAATCTCGTGTTTTGAGTGCAGGTTTCACTTTCCTGTGTTTCAATATTAATGCAGACATCTTAGTTTAACTGGGACCAGAATTTACATAGATCAATTCTGCCATGTGCTCGAGAAATGGTATAACTTACTTTCCCCACACCCCTTTCTATTTTAAACAATATCCTGATAGCAAGGAACATCACAGTGTTTTCAACACTGTTTTGTTGACAAATCATTGCCAGCAAGGTACTATGAAGAAACTTAGTTCTAGTCCAGCCAAAATCAGGACACAACAGAAGCTGTAAAACTGCCCAACGTTTCTTAAATTCTATGAAAGAAAGGGGAGGAAGGTTGTCAGTGGGAGATGCTTTCAGTTTAGGTGTGAAAATCTGCGCACATGAATACTACCGTAAATGCTCAGCCACATTTATTGATTGAGCTTTGAAATATTTACATAAAGCCAGTTCTCTGTCTAGGCAGGTCATAGGGTGGTTACTGCTTCTACAGATGGTAGACAACAACCTTGAGAAATACAGAAAGAGGGAGTGTAGTGTTGAAAAATTTCGGTTTATAAAGGGATTATTCTAGATAAGAATGTCAAGTTCTATTTGGAAAACGGGAAAAAATAATGTATTATTGTTAATTTGTCAGGTGGTCAATGCAGATTCCAGAACTTAGTTTAAGTTCGTGGAAGCACAAATTTAGACTACTCAACTGTAAAGATAGTGATGTCTTCTGAAGCAAATAATATTTTTTTTTGGCTTGTGATGTGGAACCAGAACAGCCAAGCGTACAAAGTCCCAGAACACTTGAATTATTCATTATTGCTCTTTCTGTGGACTAAGACAGGTCTTTTTACAGTGAAAAATGTTATCATCTGCTCATGTTAATATGCATGTTGAAACAATGTTGTAGCAGAATTTTCCAAATATTTTTTTAATCAATGTCTGTATAAACCACTCATATATAGATCTGATATATATATAGCATATATGTGTGTGTGTCTGTGTTTGTGTTTTAAGTAGTCATAAAATCAAGTTGGAAAAAAAACAAGGCCATAATGAGTAGATTTAATTTAAGATTAGATTTAATCACATAGTGATAAAAAGGTGCACAAGAAAAAACTGTAGGACCTGCATGTGACAGGTCCTGAAAATATGATAAAAAAGGGAATGGAGATATATGTCTCCTTCCTTTTTTTGTCACTTCAGCAGCAGCACTCTGGAAGTTTTATACCATATAGTATAGAATGCAATAAATTCTATTCTATAACAGGCAGAAAAAAAAGTACAAAGAAGGTATGAGTTTCTAATATGCTCAGACAGGTTCACTGTCTTTTGTAAGGTGTCATGCTGGCAAATTTGGCAAATTCCAATTTATTTTCTGCATTTTTTCTATTTTAGGTCCCAAATCTGATCCCAGTTCTGATATTTAAATTGGGAAGACCTTTGGAGCCTGCACTTTACAGGGATATATTGTATGCATTGCCTACGCTCGGTGTACATAAGGTCAGAATGAAAAATTTTTAGTAAAAATTAAAACTATATCAATAAAAGGTCATTTATTTATAAAAATTATTTAGACTAAGCAATACATAGCTTGCTTAACTGATTTTTAAGCTTCAGCATAACTTTGTAATATTTTGGATAGGATATTTGTTTTAAAGTGAAATGTACATTATGCTTTACTGTCTATGCTTTATCATCATTATGTATGTCATGAGAGGATGCTCTTGGGCTCATTATGTGCTAAAGTTTTTTTGCCAAATGACTTCCAGTTTGTTTCTGATATTGCAGTTGGATGGTTATTTCTTTGTTGTACTTGGTTGCAAAATAATGATTTGTAGATTAGTCTTTGTCCTTGGACATATAAAATAACAAAGACACTTGGTTAAAAATTTCTTTCAGGTTTGTGTAGCTCAGATTCTACGTGCCATACACATGCTGGGGAGCACAGCAAAGCTCAGAGCCATTGCCTCAAGGCTGATGACATCATTGTGGGAAAGACAGGTTAGAAAATTCTTGTAGTGTAACCATAATAAGTCCAGTTGAAAAACTTCATTACCTGTAACCAAGAAAGAAAACAATTTTGGAGCATTGCTTCTACTACTGTGTCATTATCAGCATTATAAAGTAAATGGTGTAAATGGTGCCTATACTGATCCTATTCTAGTGGAATATTTCAATAGTGGGATTGGGGAGCAAATCAGAAGGGTAAAAAGGAGAAAACTGGTGGGTTGAGATAAAGACGGTTTAATAGGGAGAGGAAAAGCAGTGCACACAAGCAAGGCGAAACAAGGAATTAATTCACTGCTTCCCATGGGCAGGCAGTAATAAAAATAAAAGTGATCGATAGAAGTTCTGTACAAGTGGTACCAATTGAAAATCCTGTTTCACATTTGAAATTGTGTGATGATTGTTTTTAAATGAAATCTTTCCTAGGATCGAATTTACCCAGAATTGCAGAAGTTCTTGGCAGTGTCTGATATGCCCTCTGTGTCTGTTGACAAAGATGCTCAATGGGAAAAGCTGATTGCTAAAGCCGCTTGTATAAGAGATATCTGTAGGCTGAGGTAAGTGCAAGCGTTATCCATCTTACGTCTTTGTAAGGGAGAACAGTTGTTGTCACAAAAGCTGCATAATTACTTAGTCTGTTACATTAATTGTGAGTAACATTTTTACTAGTTGAGACACTGACTCAGCCATTGCTAATCCGAGCAGTTAGGGATTTTCTGTTATGACTAACAGAGAGCACATATAAATGCTGTTAAAATTAAATGGTCTTCATCTGGGAACAAAAGATGCATCCTATACTGATCCAGGATAGAAGCTTTAGCATAACACTTCCAAATTAGAAAAAGGAAGAGATTAAATAATAGAAGAAATACTGAATGGTCTCTCTTTTGATCTGTTCAAAGAGATATTGAATATTTTTTCTGAAAACAATGTTTTGTCACTTGCAAATTTTTGGTCTTTATTGAGATATAATTCCACAGCATACCATTGTGCAAGTCTAAATGAATGACATATTGAACATTACCAGCTCTAACAATCTATGTATATCAGTGTTTGATAATAATTTGTGGTTCCTGTAGAAATTATTTTTAAATGCATTAGTATTTACATCCTTGTTTTATGTGCACAATACCATCTTTTTTATTTGTCATCTATCTTGGGCTCCAGTTTACACTTTCCTTAGGGAAGGTCAGTTACTAACAGCTGAGAAGGTGCATATATCTTTTAAGCATCTACTAAAAAACCAAGCTCCTAAAGAAAATTGCCTTTCCTTTACCTCTTCAACCTCCTTCCATTTTGCCATACAGTATTTTTCAAGAAATTCTTTAAAAGTGAAAAGCAAGAGAGAAATCTCAGTGCATGTGTAATATTCTTTCTGCCAAGTAAGTGGTATAGTTAGAGTTCGGGTGTATGCACATTCTAAATGTATTCAGAAATTATTGGAAGGAAGTGCGAGCAAATAGATAAGTCACAATTTAAAGTTATGCATATAAATCACCTAGCCAGGTGCTATTTACCACAGACTCTTACAGATATGGTGTGAGGAACTGTTAAACATGTTGCCCGCCACAACCTGATAAAACTGAATGGATGGTAAGAGACTGGAAAGCTAACTGGAAAGCAGCCCCTGCCATCACTGAGGGAAAGACAAATGGCATTGCAGCAGAAAAAAAAATTGGGAAAACGTAGCTATCTGAGGGAGAAAAGGCTTTTGGTGCCAGAATCTTCACCAGTGCACAGTAGGGACTACTGTGGGGACTACTGCAGGAAACTGCAACAAAGAATCATAAAATAGTGTCTTTAATAGCACATGTGGATTTTCATTCTCAGTCCCTTCTTGAATGATGTAATCTTCTAGTGTACACAACATGCCTGGACAAGAAGTTCTGTAACTTAACCACTTGGTGGCCTTTTATTTGGAACTTGATGCTAGCTGATTTAACTCTCCGTGTCATTCAGCCTCTAGAGCTCTCTGTCATATCCTCCTTGTATGTTTTTTTTGTTTAACTCCCAGTTCTAGGCAGTTTTAATTGTCACTTAAACAAAGCCAGCACTTAATGAGTTTGTGTGTCTAAATTGCAGCCTGTATGCATGTGTTAATATTGCCTTCCATCTTCATGTTTTTTTCCTTTAGACCATACCAACATGGAGCAGACATGTTGGCTGCAATTTCCCAGGTGTTGAATGAATGCACAAAACCTGATCAAGCTTCACCCGCTGCCATAGTGTTACAGGGTCTCCGGGCACTTTGTGAGGCTGAGGTAAGATTAAATCGGCTTGTCTCTGTGTTTTGTGTTTTGCTTGTGGTTCATGAACTTTTTTCCCAGTTGGCTATTTTTTAAGAGTACATTGAATTGCTGCAGAATTTCTTTTTCTTCAGACAAATTTAATTCCTCTCTTCCAACATAAGTTAATAGTTCCTGGGAAATTGTACTGTGACCTTCTACCACAGCAGGTCAGTCCTTCAGCGCATGGGCTGAAACTGTAAATCAGCTTCACAACTTGTTTCAAAGACATCCTTCCATGCATCTTTCCTTGAGATTTGAAAGGAAAGACAGTTTGGTACATAATTCTGATTGGCTGGAAAGCACTTATATAATGCAATTTTTGTATGTTCTTACTGGCCTGCCCTGCTGTGTCTCATTCATAGGGGGTACCTGGTGGGGAGTGAAATCACTTGCAGCTGGGAGACTTCTCTTTTACCATAATGCATTTATGACTTACTGATGAAGAGGACAAGTAAGCTTTGGGACAAGCTGCCCAGAGAGGTTGTACTGCGTTGATCCCTGGAGATTTTCGTGTTCCTTTTGGATACAACCCTGAGCAACTGGATCTGATCTCATTGTAACCCTGCTTCGAGCAGGAGGCTGAACTGTAAAAATCCCCAGGTCCCTTTGAACCCAAATTGTACTGTGATGCTGCGATACCTCTGAGTTAGGAGACAAGGCTCTTTGTTTCCACAGTGACATCCCAGATGTAGTGATGCAGGCACAGACATGCTGTGAATCACACTGTTGACAAAATGTGTACTATACAGGCCATCGGAGTAGTGGACTAACTATATCCTGCAGGAATATTTGATTACCCATTCTGTGCCAAACAGCAATTTTGAAATTGTCCACTAATTCACTTTCACTGCAGTGTTTACTGCGGTAAGGCCAGCCATTGCCACATTATTTGAAATCACCCAGCGGTTGAAGAACAATATAGTGAATCGTTAGTAGACATTAGTATTCAGTATAATTAAAAATCTTCAGACAACAACTGCTAAGAAACAACTTATTCAGGGTAATTATTTGTTTGCTTTTGGTGTGAAGTTTGAGTCTTCTTAAGGTCACATGGATTCTTTGAATGCTGGCCTTGGTATTGAATCAGTGTTTTCCCAGGCTGGATTATATTTGGACTTTGTCTTGCAAAGAAGCAGGAGTTAGACGTACAATAAATGTCACATCCTAGTGAAATAACGTCATTGGAGAACAGATGTGTACTATAGCACTTTCGATGACTGGAAGGCTAAGACTACTCAGGTTGGAAGAAAGGAAGGATGGACTGACAGACTTCATGGATGGTACCAGTTTTTCCTGTCCGAATGCAACTTGCTTTATTTCCCCAACTACAGTGTAATGTTCTGGGAGACCAAGTCTACTACATAGCTATTCTGAAATGTTAACAGGGAATTGTCTTGTGGTTTGCTAAGCTGGGTAACTATTTGGGTTAAGTAATGTAGTCTGTCCCTTGTTTATTATTTAGACTCTAGTTTGCGGTGCAGAAAGGACGTAATCATAGAGATTGGTTTTGTTTGGGTGTTTTCTGTCTCAGCCACTGACTTAAGAGAAAGGGATACAATCTCTGAGCTTTTCCATGTGCAGCTGCTTAGATGTAGGATTTTAGAGAGCATCTAATTTTCAGTCAACTTCTGAACCAGAATGAAAAATTATGTTTTCATATGTATAGTGTTGACTTAGTTGATGATGGAACCCTGTACACCATGTGGGTTTGTCAGGGTTGAGTTCTGAGAGTCTCAGAAAAGCTCCTTTGTAAAAGTAATGTGATAACAAAATGTGCTGTAACATTTAGTTCTTTTTTTGATTGATTCTTGTGGAAGAACAGTTTTCCATTTTGCTGACTGTAGTAATTGTTTTGTATAAAGGTAGTGGCTTTACCCAAAGTACATCCTACGTGAATAGTGTTAAGAGTGTAAGCTTAGTTTTTGCAGGATTTAGAAGGGCTAGCTGCTCCCCCCCTCCTTTTTATTTGGTAGGTATAACAAAAGGTCTTTAATGAATAATGCACAGTGACTTGCACATCAGAAATGGAAAATACACACAGTTCTTGCCAGATCACATTTCCTGTTTCTCAGCATGTAGTTTGGTTTTTTCCCCAGTGATTTCAACAGAAGCTAGTGTACTTTCTGTGAGGCTACCCTGGCATCTAATTGATTTCATGTATCAAATACACCATGTAAGCCAAGAAACATTGAAGAATAAAATTGTTAAGCATAGTGTTTAAAAACCCTTTCCATTTAAATGTTGTTATTCTCTATTTTTTTCCTAATATTTCTCACCCTTTTAGGGCACTAGGTCACCTGAAGCAAAAAGGCTTTGTTTCTCCTCAACATCTGTAGAACTTTAGCTTTTAGTTTTTCCTGTCTATCAGTCAGCATTTTGTGCAGTGGTGAACTTGCTAATTTAAAATAAATTTTAGAAACAACAAGAAAACATAAATGTAAACCCAAATGTACCACAAGAACCATGTGGTTGTCAATGTCTCCAGATGACAATGATAGCTTAATTTGAACAAACCAGAATGAAAAAAGACCCCACAAAGAACAAAAAAATGAAAACAGACTTAAGAATTTTTACCAAAGTACACTAGCGTGTTTTGATCTGTAAACATACATTTTCAGATTAGCACCAATTCTTTTTTTTTTTTCAGGTAGTAATTGGTATACCAGTGTTTTAGAGTAAAGTTCTCTTATCTTGTTAGTTTTCTAGAGTATTTTACATTTTCAGAGGACAGCTTTGTTGAGCTGAGCAGTGTCTGGAATCACAGGACTTTTCCTTGGGGATTCATGGCTAGCAGATAAACTTCATCACAGGATATTTATCATTATTTATTGCCGATTCCCCCAGGAAGACATCATGTCAAGGTTATTACTGCTTTTATAACCTTTTTTTATTTACTGTGGTTTTTTATGGTGTGTAAACTACCAGTTTTCCACTGTTCCCATCCCCCTGCTCTGTTGGTTTGCAGTACATTATTTGCTAGGAGTTTTCTGCAGGACAGCTGTTATGTTGCAAGTCTAGAAAATACCTTCTGAAAAGGAATTGTACAGTCTTAAGCTAAATCTGGAACTTCTGTTAGAATGCTGGCTATTTTTAAGGCCTTTTTTCACCTTTTAGCAGAAGTTGAAGAATATGTGTGTTACTATAGGAAAGAATTAAATGAAACATTCTTGGCTAGCTAATGATTTGTTAGTCTTCCTAAATCACAGTAGTATCAAATCCCACAAATGCACAATTTCGTTTCTCTGCATAATAATACATGGTGTGTTTTCCCTTTCCAGACAGCTAACTCATTACAAATTTAACATTTCTAGATATTTTAGTAGGAGCTTTCAGTGCTAATAGATCTGTATCTTTCTGAACACTGGAAGACCTTTTTTCTTGTTCTTGCTAACAGTCTGTTTTGAAAGAATGGAAAGAGAGCTATCATTTTCACTTGGAATGTTATCACATGAGGTCTTTCTAGCCATCAGTGGTCGTTGCCATAGAAACACTCTCATGGGTTTGCTATTCCTGAAATGGATTCAACTCAAAATACATCTTCAGTTTTTTAAACTGCACCCTGAAATGTGTTTTGCACACACTGAAGTGACTGCTTAATTCAGCAATTGCCTGCATTCAGTGGTTCCAAACATTCTGTTCTTCAGTGCAGAATAATACTAAAACTAGCTTTCTTAATCCCTTTGTAGAATATCTTCGTAAACATACCTTTATTTGATGTTATTACATAGAACAATTTGTATTTCTCTATGTCTTACTTTTCTGTTGCTTTGTTGTAATTTCATATGCCTGAAAGACATTTTCCTGGCATTTCTGAGACTGTTTAAAGTTTTGATTTGGAATTCTGGTGTGTTTTTCCCTTTAGAAGGCTGAAAATTGTATGCATACTTTGCTCTGCCATTGCTATTTTTAAATTTTTGTCTAGACTTTGGTTCTAATACACAGTTTGAGGTTTGGTGTTTTTCTTTGTTATGTTGTGGTTTTGAAGGATGGATGGGAGCGGGGTGAATAGAGTTATAGTTTCTTGGGGCTTTTGATTTTGTTTGTTGGGGTTTTTGTCATTTATTTGATTTCTGTTTTTTCCTGTTCTGTACTCTTTCTGTTGGAGTGGAGCCTGAAATCTGAAGTACAAATTATAACAACAGATAAATTATAGACAGAATTATTTTAGATAATGGTGGCAAAATTCTGAAATGTTAAGTTCTCCACAGGTAGCAACATTGAGATTTGATGAAATACTGCGTGGAAATTACCTAAATTTTCAGTAGAATACATGGCTTGTTACCGAGAGAAAGCCTGGGCAACTGAAAACATTTCACAAGGAAAAAGAAGGAAGTTTTAGTACCAGTACTGCTGTCTAGTCAACATTTCTGAGAAACTTGACTACTTTTTGTGACTTCTGTATAATTCTTCAGCTAGAACTGTACCGCTGATTGATCATCTTACAGACTTTTTCAGTGCTTGGGAATACAAAATGTTGTACTGATGGCTTGTTGCGCTGTCATGCAGATCTTTAAACGTGAAAATAATCTGGATAAAGCCTGTGTTGTTTCCAGAAAGGGCTATGTCAGACCAATTATGTATCCTGTTGTGCTCCAGTTATAGTGAAAATGTGTTCAGTATTAAGTACCAGTGTTTAGTATTCATTGTAGTTTGGCAATTTCCAACAATTTCTGGATTCCTGAAATTTTCTGTTTTGCAGTTTTTTGGCAATTTTTTTTGGCTTTGATTGTTTTTGAAGATTAAAGGCATTTTGTACTGGAGGGCTCTCAGTGAAAATAGATTCCTCAGTTGCTTCCTGTGCTTTCATCCTGTTGAGTTCCCAGAGGCACCTTGTTTTTAAGCTAATTTGATCGAGTTAAGTAGAACGGTGATGTTGCATGAAGATACATCTAGAGCTTTGTGTACTGCTAACAGTGTGCTGTTTATTCCTACTGGTAGCTCCTCTTTCTGGTGAAGTACTACGCAGTATTACTGCTCTATGTCTGTTGATACATGAGCGAATTTTTAACATGCTTGCTTTTTTACTCTTTATGAACCATATATTAATTCCTGTTCTCAAGAGGACAAGCACTGGAAAGAAATTATGTTTAAGTCAAGTTGAGATAGCCATTAGTAATGGTGCCTCCCACTTTGCTTCCAGGTTGTTTGCATCCGTTCTACATGGAATGCTCTATCACCAAAGTTGAGTTGTGATACAAGACCTCTCATTTTAAAGGCACTGAATGAATTGTTTTCCCTGGTTCCCTCGCTAACAGTGAATACAAACGAATTTGAGGTATGTACTCATGGACTAATGTGAGTCTTTCTTTTAGTATATCTTTTTATATAACTTTTATGAGCCTCCTTGGTTTTGATATCTCTAAATTGCACCCACTGCCTAATTCAGATTAGTGAAATGCACATTTCATACAGTTTCACAATTTCAGCTTGCATTAGTGAGTCCTGGGAGACAGGTGAGAAATTCCAATGCAAGGCTAATCCATGGTTTCTGTCTCACAGAATGTGAGGACATGTGAATATGTCTGGAGTTCAAAGCTGCATTCTTTCCACTTCCCTAGCTCAATGTATATTGATGTGGCAGTAATTTGTTTCACATAACTGCCTCTATTTCAACTGCTTATTTCATCAAAGAAAACATAAATACATATTTCCTTTGCTTTTGTAGAAATTCAAAGCTCAAGTTATCAGCTTCCTTTGGAACAATACACAGAACAAGGTAGGTGATACAATTGAAAATGGTGATTTCTGGTATCAGCAACTGGATATTAAGTTTTGTACTTTCTGTCAAGACAGTATCGGTAATCTCATTTTCTAATAGGGTTTTGTACTTGTTGCTGGCCATTTAACACTGTTTCTCAAGCAGTGTACTGCACATGAAAGGTGGTAACTGAAGGTCCTAACTTCTGCCGTTTCCAAGGAGAATTACAACACAAGCTGTGCACTAGTGCGACCTCACCTCGAGTCCTGTGAGCAGTTTTGGGCACTGCAATGTAAGAAAGATATTAAATGATTAGAGAGCATCCAAAGAAGGGCCACAAAGATGGTGGAGGGCCTTGAGGGGAAGCCATATGAGAAGTGGCTGAGGTCACTTGGTCTGTTCAGCCTGGAGAAGAGGAGACTGAGGGGAGACCTCATTGCAGTCTACAACTTCCTCATGAGGGAAAGAGGAGGGGCAGACGCTGATCTCTCCTCTGTGGTGACCAGTGACAGGACCCGAGGGAATGGCCTGAAGTTGTGTCAGGGGAGATTTAGGTTGGATATTAGGAAAAGGTTTTTCACCCAGAGGGTGGTTGGGCACCAGAACAGGCTCCCCAGGGAAGTGGTCACAGTACCAGCCTGACAGAGTTCAAGAAGCATTTGGACAATGCTCTCAGGCACATGGTGTGACGCTTGGGGATAGTGCTGTGCAGGGCCAGGAGTTGGACCCAATGATCCTTGTGAGTCCCTTCCAACTCAGAATATTCTGTGATTCTGTAAGACTAGTTTGACTTCCTGTGGAAGATTTCAGCCTTGACATGGTGAAGCATTCTTGACAAAAATGCTGCTATGAGAGCTAACTCAATTCATTTGTGGGGTGTTTTAATGCAGTGGAAATCTTGGACTATCATCACCATGGGGCTGGTGTAACTAGTGTATTTTAGTTTAAGACTTCTGTCAGCGTATTTCAGTGCATTTTTTCATGGTTAATCCCAGATGGCAACTCCGTTTCCTTCAAAATACCATGCAGCCACTTGTTCACTCTCCTTCTTTCTGGTGGGATGGGGAGGAGAATTGGAAAAAGGTAAACCCCATGGGTTGAGACAAGAACAGTTTAACAAATGAAATAAAGTAACTATCTACTACTACTACTACCACCACCAACAAAAACAACAACAACAACAAAAATAGTAAAGAGATAGAACAAAAAGAGTAGAAGGAATAAAACCCAATTATAAACAAGTGATGCATAATACAAATGCTCACCACCCACTGAGGAATGCCTAGTCCATCCCTGAGCAGTAATGGGTACCCTCTAGCCAACTTCCCTCAGTTTATGTACTATGATATGGAATATCCCTTTGGTTAGTTTGGGTCATCTGTCATGGCCGTGCTCCCTCTCAGCCTCTTATGCACCTGCTCGCTGTCACAGGAAGCTGAAAAGTCTTCAATTTAGAGTAAGCACTTCTTAGCAACAGCTAAAACATCAGTGTGATATCAACATTATTCTCATAGTATGGATATTTCTATCTAAACTACTGTCAGAATGCTTGTTATCAAGCCTAGATAATTGGTCTTGCTACTTCGCATTGTGTATTTGAAAATCAAGCAATTGAGAATGTGCCTCAGTAAAATATTGTTATTTTAAACTCTTTTTCAGCATTCAGTGGTTACTTGATAAGCTCTTTGTATGTGGAGTTTCCAGTAGGTAGCAATGCTATATGCTGTGTTTGTGATTTTTGTTTTCTTCCTGTTAATTTTCTAGGATGCTCTTGTAGCCATTTCAGCCTATAAATCACTCTCATCATTTGGCTCTGAAGAACATAAAATTCTTCATCTTCCTGAACAGGTAGCCATGTTACATGTTTAATTGTAAGCACATCTGACACTTCTGTCTGACAAAGGTTATATCCTCTTGAAAGGGAAACCAGGTCTTGTGCCTTCTCTACCAGAAAACCAGGAGAGCTTCCTGAAGGAATACGAGCTCTTGCTGGTGAAATGAGATGGTAGTATGTGTGATTAGCACAGCTAAGACTTACGAGCAGGGAAAGGCACAAATGAAGCTGAGTGAGGGCTAAGCTAGTCAGAAGATAGTTCTTACTTCGTTACTTATCAACAGCAGTTGCTGTTACTTAAATCAACAACAAACCAGCAGTTTGTTGGGCAGCTGATTTGCATTTTATGCTCTTCTGTTAATGCTTGCAGTTGAGTCTTGACACTAAGCAGCTCTTTTGATTGCTGTTTCTTCCACTGCAGTAACACTCATGTGTAGTGCTTTTGTTCCCAAGACAGGCAAGTCAGTTTGAAAAGTTGGTGCAATTTTTGGAATCAAGCTGAAAAATTTTCCTGTGTTTTTGTTCTGAACTTTTACAGCATAACATTTTACTTTTTCGTCAATAAAGGCAGTCAGAGAGGAGTTGAGGTACTTATTAGAAAGCTTTTTAAGTATGCAGAGGGCTGTTAAACTCTGAAACTTCTGATTAGTTGACTCAGTAACCTAACAAAATGACAGAGTACAAGGAGATGAACATAAGGTCATCTGTGTGACTTTTTTTTTTACATTGTAGAAGAAACGAGGCAGTACTCTGTTGTCCATTGGTGCTTTATGGCATTCAATTTTATGGGTTTATAGTAAATGTTTTATTTACTGCTTTATTACAAGATAGGTTCCAACTGTGTATTGTAACTGGCTGTTATGAAAAGGCTGGAATATGCAAATTTAAAATTAAAAAACATACTTTATATAAATCAGTGAGAAAAATTCAACATAAACCTTACAAATGACAAATATGTTTTACATAGAAGACCACAAGATAGAATAAGTGAAATGTATAAACACTGCTGCAAGACTAAATCTTTCACAGTAGTACATAGTTCGGTGTTATTGGTGTGGTCACTTTACAGTCATTAGAAAATGAGTAAATATGTTTTAATTGAAATCAATGTAAATACATTGCAGTTTTTCAGATTCCGAAAACGAATATCTAAAAGAAATGTCTAGCAAAAATGTTCTATTTATATTAAAATGCCACTATAAAACATTGTTAAATTGAAGAAGAATCAGGGTGAAAGTAAAGTTTTATGAATATTATTTGAACTGTGTCAGGATTAATTTTACCATTATAGGTGTGTATTTACACACCCTGTAATTTTTATCAACCGGTGTTGCCTTTCAGTCAGGTAGAAGAAAAGCTTTTAATTCATTCAGCTTCAAATTAATGAAATGGAGTGAAAATAATGAAGTGGCAAATTTTTCATATTTAGTTGGTATTTCTGACTCTTGGAATCCTGAACGTTAGTGAGGATTTGGAATTTTTGTGGTGACATTTAATTTTTTTTTAATCTTCCAGGCACGACCAGAAGTTGACTCACTGGAAGAGACAGACATGAATGAAGATGAAGAGGATCAGGAGGCAAACCTATTTGTTCCGGGTTCTTCATACATCAAGCTGTTGTCTCTAACTCCAGCTGCTGTTTTAGGAGGTATAATATATCCAGTATTTGAGATTACTTTGCAGATATGTAATCACAGTGACTGTACCGACATTTCTACATTTCTTTTATAATGGAGTGTCACATTAAAGTGCAGCCTTTTTTTTTTTCCCCCTTAACAAATGATGAGAAAAAATGTAAAGTAAAAGTTCAGAGGAAAATAAAGCCCACAACCCATTTCTAGGAAGATGGTGGGTCAGAGGTCCTGATGGCGGGAAAAAATGTTTATAATTAAAAAATCTTTACCTTTCCTACAGGGAAAGCCAGTTGCTTATTATTTACTTCAAGTACTCATTGTTTCATCACAGTGTGACTTCAGTAAGGAGGGCTGAGCAGATGTTCCTGAAGGCAACTCTATTTTAGCCCAGCACAGACTGAAGTAAAATAGTGTTTTATAAACAAAGTATTAATGGTATGAAAACAATGCTGTGTACGATGTCTCCTTAAGTGATGATGGTATCAGTGCTATGCTTAAAGCATAATTGTAGTGATGCATATTGACACTGAAGTATGCTTTGGCAGATTCATTGGGGTTGATGCAATTGTTCTGAAACCTGTGCAGTTGAATTACCTTCAGTACTGGAGATTTTTGCTGTTCACTTGATTACTTTTAGAAATGCTCTTTTAGTTTCAGTTACAAGATTCGAGATGTTGTGCCGGGACACAGACATTGTTATTTCATTCTTCGTAGAATACATGAGACCTTGATGTGTGACTGCAGCCTGTAAACATTGCCATGAGATAGTAGTAGTGTTTTTTAGTATTTTCCCCCAGTAGGGGCTCTTAGAAAGATCCATTCATCAAACACTGTGTGCATTGGCATCTGGAGTATGTGCAGCCTAACCCAGAAAGCCTGCTAAATCCTGGAAGCTTTGTGGAGGAGACTGACATCACTCTCTTTCATTGAAGTAGGTTATGTATCTTGACAGAAAACTCAATCTGTGTAATGAATGCTGAGATGGCCAACTTTCTAGGAAGATGGGAAGTTAAATGGAAGTTAAAGTCAACAAACTGAATTCAGAGATACAGCAACCACAGACATAGCTGAATCCAAACATTCACTAAACAGTTTCTCCCTCAGAGGTGCCTTCTAACATTGTTAGTTAACACAGAGTGCAGAATACTTGAGCAAATGCTTTAGTGACTGGTCGGGGTGGTTGTTGAGAGTTAATTGCTCCACCAAAAGAGTATGAAACTGGATTCATAAGGCAATGTCCAAGACAGGCCAAGAGCCACGAAGTCTCTGTTCTAGGGAGCTGAATCTGTGTCATCTCATCTGCTGGAATTCTGGTGGTACGTGTTATTGACATTAATAACATGTAACTACTTATGTAAAACATTGGAAAGTGGAGTTTTAGGCAGTATTTTCTCTCAAACTCCTTTAAAACTGATCTGTCACATCAGTTCTCATATTGTTTCTAAGTATTAAATTCCCAGGATACCAAAAGGGGTATGACAGCCTTATTTTTTTGTTTTAATAGTTTTTCCTGCTGGATGACTGAGACTTTTCTCAAACCTGGTAGTCAGAGAACTAAAAATAATCCATAAAAAGAGCTATAAACTTGATATCATTGTTGTTATTGTTAGTAATAGTGGGAGTATCCTTCCTGCAAAGGAGATGATGATGATAGTAATAGTAGTAGTAATAATAATAACTACAATAATAATATATTGTTCCTGTGATGTTAGTTATCTTTGTTTACCTTCGCATTGATTTCAAGCATTGAAATACCATATTTCTGGCATTTGTTGCACATCTAGTTGTTTCATTAAATTTATCCAGATTTTTTAGTTTGAGTTATATCTGTCAGTTTAGAGCCTTGGCTTGTCCCCTGCCTGAAGAATTGCTTTTGAATGGTTTGTAAATATTAAGTCTTTTGGCATAACCAGCAAATGCAGTAATATGACAGCATTGATAAGGGGTCTTAGACTCTGGTGTAGCAGTCAACGAATGCAATCAACAGCTCATGGAATAGTTAAGGCTGTATTTCTTCCCAGCTTTGAAAATACCTATGTCAGTTTTGAATAAGTAGTTTTATACTGGAACTTCCTCACATTTGTTATTTTCAGCAAGTTCCCATGATTTTCAGCAATGCTGTTTCTCACTGCATTGACATTACAGGTGGAGGCAAAAAAATCCCCAGATGTAGATGTCCCTCCTCCCCATGCTTCAAAATCAGATTTAGGCTGCTGTTCCAATATGAAGTTGAAGTGGGAAAGAAGCACTGGTGTCATTTTGGGGTTTCCAGTGTTAGTTTTGTGTCTCAGTCACCAGGCTTTTACATTCCCTTTCCTCTCCTTTCATTGCATTGCACTTCATCAAGCATTTGAAGAGTTTGCAACATCACTTGTGAAACAGGAGATGACCGACATGCCCCGTGCTGTATATCATTCTGCCTTGAGAGGAGGGACCACACACTCAGACCGGGGGAAGACAGTGGCAGGTGTTCCAAATTTCTTGCTGAAGATGTATGAGAGGAACAAGCAACCAGGCATGACGCCAGGCCTTGCAGGTAATCTGTCACTTTCTTGAAGCAGACAAGTATTCATGTGCTGACCCAAAGATTTCTATGAATCTGAAGGTGAATCAGTTTAAGGAACAGAGATGTTTTATGCCAGTTAGGTATACTTGCTTATTTTTTAATTGTTGGCTTTATTAAGTTAACCTTATTTTGCTTTGAGTTCTCCCCTGACTTTAAGTGAGTTGGCATTGACCTTTCTGTTCCCCTTCCCTCCCTCTTTCAGCTGGCATGTTGCTGTGTTTCGACCTCCCAGTCCATATGGGCAAGGATGGCAAGCCTATTAATCGATTTCTGGCCAGCAGGGGCCGCAATTTCCAACAAATGTTGATCGCCCTCATTCATGAGGTAAGTTAAGTCCTTGCTGGCTCTTCTTTGCTTTTCAGGAGTATTACACCTCCTTCCCTGCCTTACTATCTCATTTGTTTATGCTAATTAGGTATCAGTATCAGCTAGTGATGGCACGTATGAATGTATTATGATTAACGGAAGTTGTTGTGAGGGACAGCTATAATCACAGAATCATCAAGTCCACCCATCAGCCTAGCATCACCACCATGGTCACCCAGCCTCACTAACTTGAACTGACATGTATATACTTTTTTTTAAAATCTTCACTTCTGAAATGCCTCTTCTGAAAATCAGAAGAACAAAGAGAAGGTGACTTTTGCCTTTTTCTGCCTTGCAGACTGTTGTACATGTATGCCTGATACCTGTCATACCAGTTTTAGGCAAATAGCATGTCTGAACAATGATGGGACTCTGTGGGGTGTCGCGGCGGGTGGATGGAATGCGCCGCAGCCTTCCTGAGAGCTCCACGGATCTCTGGTGGTACCTCGGCGCGGGTGTGCGGTGCTGAGTGGGAGGTGGCTGCCGCAACCTACCCAAAGGCTCCCCGGCAGGGAAAGCCTTTATCGGAGGCGCAGACAGCTCCTTATCACCCAGCAGTGTTCCGCACAGGCCGCGCCTTAAGCCCGGGGACAAAGAGTCGGGAGGTGGCTCTTCTGGGGTTGCAACAGTTTATTGCTCAGGTCCGGGAACAGGGGCAGAAGAGCCCAGAGCACAGGGGTACACAGGGTTTTATACCGAACTCAACAGGGGCGGAGAGAACACTGGGAACCAATCACATAGGGGCAGGTGGGAGGAGAAAAGGGCGGGACTACAATACATGAACCAATGAGGGTAGGTGAGGGGAGGAACAGGGAAACAAGGCCAATGGGGCACCGAGGAAGGGAGAACTTTCCAGAACCAGACCATGTAAGGGTACATAGATTGACAGGTCAACTGAACAAGGGAGGTACCAAAAGCAGAGTCTGGGGGGAGAGACTTTCCTCACCATAGGGGAGGGAATAGGTGGTCAAACCCACCACCACATCGGGGAAACAATATCTACACCTTGCTAAGACTTGACATTTTATTCTGTCTCTTAAATGTTTCGGCTCCTTGACCTATTAAGCTTGTGCCACTGAAACCGTGCAGTTACCTTTGGTGTGGTTTTGGAAGAATGGCAAGAAATAAGCCCTCACTTAATCATTATGGAGAATAAAGTGCTTGTAATGAAATCTTTCAGAGAATTTAGAACTGCAGTACTTTTATGGTTAATATGAAAGTTCATCTTTGAAAATTTTGGACAGTGGTAAAAAAAAATAAGTAGTTAAACTGGATCCAGGGAAATAGGTGTTCTTTTCCCAATTTTATGCCAATGGGAGCAGTTTTTAACACAAGTGGAAGTGTGTTAAACTCTTTAAAAGTTCATAAAATAATTCTTTTAATACAGTAATTCTGTATTTCTGTAGAGGCTACTTACATGCATCTGAGGTAAGGATCTGGGTCCTGATTTTGTTTTATGACTGTTGCCCAACAGATGTGGGACATACCTGCTGTGAACTTCCTCTGTGATGTACTAAAATCACTGCCACCAAACACTTTCAGTTATGAAAAAAGTATAGCACAAGGTTTGTGTGGGAAGGGTTTGGAGAGTTTTATGTTTACAAACTGAAAGTCTGACACAAGAACACAGGCATGTGCCATGGATAACGTGTGGGGACTGTGTTCTGATCTGTGATGCATTTGTGTAGTTCCCTCTGGGCTTTGCTCTTACGTCCTGCTTCAGCATGTTCACACTGTGTTTGCACTGGCTAACTCCCTCAGTCTTTCTGGAGCGAGCAAATCAGTTCCCTCTCCAACAAACCTGTCTGTAGTATAGTTTGCCCAGAGCTTCCAGTCAAATGATGTAAAGGTGTGCCATGCTGAAGTGGGCTGCTTCTGGCTAGTACAGTCTTCTGGCTCTGTACCATCTCTCAATGGTACATCACTTCCATGGCTAGCGTATACATACAACTTTTACTTTCTGTGTAACATCTTAATCATTTTGGTCCTTCAGGACTGAGCAGGCATAAAAACTAATAATCATGTCCTGTTGCCACAGACACACCACATGGATCCCAGTGGAAGTTAGGCCAGGTGGTATAAGGACAAAAGCCAGTCTGCACCAGTTGGACTGGGATATAGAAATCCGTCCCTGGCTCTGTATTATGAAGTCAGTGTCAAAGGGATTATGAAATACTTGAGATGCCAAGTTCTTCTCTCAAACTAGAAAAATTAAAAAACCCCACCCTTGAACACAGATCTCAAGATATCTAGTTATGTATGCAAATTTAATAGGTATTTTCCATCTTGACATCTTTGCAGAAGGGTTTTTTTGATGTTATTTCGCAGGTATTTCACAGGAAGAAGAAAATATGTTCAATAAAGAGTGGCAGGTTTCAAATGCTCTTTAGTGGTCACTCGTGAGTTGAAAGAGGAGGATTATAATTTCCCCAGAAATGGGGAGGTGGTGTTTGATTAATTATTAAACAGAGCTTTTAACCTCTCTCTGAGAGGACATGTAAGTTACTGTAGTCCCAGTGGTCAGAAGTCTTATAGACCATGGGTTTTCTTTTTTCCTATGGCTGCCTGGATCACACTATACAAGAAGTCCCCAAGTAATTACCTGTGACTGTTTCAGGTTTTGCAAGTAGTACTTAGTAGAAATTCATAGGAATACTTTCTTACCAGATTCACTTAATCTGTTGTGAAAATTAATGAGGATGAATAGTCACCTATGTTCAAATCATGTACCATATGTTTTGATGGTTCTATTAATGTATGTTTTGGGTTAAAGTTACTAGGCTTTCAGCTAGCCATCCATCTTTTTGTTCTTCAGTGGAGATGAAGGTGACAGTTCATCCTGCATGCAAAAATTACAGAGGCAGACTGCTATTGGCAGACCTGTGTAGTAGATGGTGGCTTTGACGTTCTGAACCACTGCAATTCGTGGGGTTTTTTTTAAATGAAGAAAAATAGTCTTGCCATTGCATGTTTCTCAATATCCAAGAGGTTTCTATGTGTTGGAAACAGCACAAGTTACTTTGTCCTATTCGTGAGTCTTATTTAGAGGCACAATTGCCAAGTTGAGTTGCAGGAGTGAGTTGTGCTGTATTAAATAGTTCTCTACAAGTAATAATGTGTTAGGCACTCTGTCTACTCGTGGAGGAGGAGTTTCCTGCTTCTTTTTCAAGCGTGTTGGATTAGATGTGCTCTGATGACGTGCATCTGTGAAAAGTAAAGTGGAAAGCTCCTTCTGTGCTTTTCTTTCCTGGTTTGGTTTTGATGTAATCAAGATATTCAAGAGCTTATTCAAACCTTGTATGTGAAATACCTTAAGATGATAATTGGATTTTCTGGAACAGAATTCTTTGTAGTGTATTTTCTGTGCCTAGATATTTCAATGGATGTAGTTTGGAATATGAACTAGTTTGTGCTGGTTTCTACTACTGAATTTACTGAGTGTATTTCCTTCGGTGATTAAACAGTACTCAGAAATCAAGTTTCTGACAATTTTTTTTTATTTTTCTTTTCCTCAGTCTACTGTGCCTTGGAGAAAGAAAATTTTTTTCTCACAAAGGAATGCTAGGGTGTAGATTTGGAAGTATATGCATGCAAGTATGTTAAAAAGAGCCTCTAAGCAAAATTTAAAATTAAAAGAGATGTTGCCTCACTATTTAATTGATACAGATATGTAATGCTAGCCTTATTTATGACATCACTGGGATGGCATTTCATATGTCCCATATGTGAGTGGGGCATTTAAATACATGCCGAAACATTTCACTGACATAAAGGTATTGTCTAAAACATGTACAGGAATAGTATCTCTTGTGGTTTGCCAGCATTGCCTGCTTTGCATTTTGATCAACATGGTCTATGCTTTTGTCTTTTCAGGGAGACATGTCCTCCTTAAACACCATCAGGTCACTAGCTCCGAGCTCATGCCATTTCTTATTGCCTCAGATATCAGGCTGCAGCTCTTCCTTAAAAACTGCTTGGCCGCTTGGTCTGGCCAAACGATGTTCTTGAGAACATTCTAGGATCAGTGTGGCAGTTTCACAAGCTCTCGTCCTTGGTTCACAGGTCCCTTGAGCCTCCTTCCCTGCACCTCCCCACCCAGCCAATATTTTCTTAAATTGTGCACTCAGAGAACAATCTGAACTTCACTTATCACTTTTGCCTGCTGTTGCTAGTATTAAATAACCAACACTTAGTGTAGTTGTTGTAACCATTATGTATCCAGTGATAAACGATAAGTAAAGGCTACTGGTTTCCTGTACTGAAGTAGCAGGTAGCAGTACTGCGTATGTGATGATCTTCAGCACTATGTCCAATCATTTTCAGTTGTAGATGAATTTTAAGTGTTCTTTGTTATGTGAAGATGTTCAATTCCCTCTTGTCTTCCTTATATTCCACATACATGCAAAATGTTTACTGCCATGAAGAAAGTTAATAAATGAAAAGCACCTCAGTGGTTCTGTTGTCATCAAACACATCTGCAAATCTTAGGTGTTCCTCATAGACCATATTGTCTAGATGCTCAAAATGTAACAAGACACTTAAGGCATTGTAATTCATCCCTGCATGAACACCTGCAGTCTTTTGCAGGCCTGCTTTTGCTGTCTTGCACAAGTGTGGATTACATGGTGAACTTCACAA
The DNA here is from genome assembly GCA_018881555.1 of Amblyornis subalaris. Taxonomy (NCBI): domain Eukaryota; kingdom Metazoa; phylum Chordata; class Aves; order Passeriformes; family Ptilonorhynchidae; genus Amblyornis; species Amblyornis subalaris. The sequence goes on along the minus strand of JACAXG010000137.1, from coordinate 803,166 downwards.
ATCGCTATGAGACCAGTCAAACCTGAATCACAGAATCATTTAGGTTGGAGAAGACCTCTTTAGGTCCAATCTTTGACCAGTCACCACCTTCTCAACTAGACCATAGCACTAAGTGCCATATCCAGTTATTTCCTGAATACCTCCAGGGATGGTGAATACACCCCCTCCCTGGACAGTCTATTCTGATGCTTAAGAACTCTTTACATGGAGAAGTTCTTCCTGGTGTCCAGCCTGAACCTCCCCTGGCACAGTCTGAGCCCATGTCCTCTTGTCTGTCCCTGGTTGACTGAAAGAAGAGGCCAACCCCCACCTGGCTACAAGCTCCTCTCGGGCAGTTTTAGGCAGTGATAACATCTCCCCTGAGCCTCCTTTTCTCCAGGCTAAACACCCCCAGCTCCCTCAGCTGCTCCTCATAGGACTTGTGCTCCAGATGCTTCACCAGCTCTATTGTCCTTCTCTGGACACGCTTCAGCATCTTAATGTCCTTCCTGAAGTGAGGGGCCCAGAGATGAAGACCGGATTCAAGGTGTGGTCTCCCCAGTGCCAAGGACACAGGCACAATCACTGCCCTGGTCCTGCTGGCCACACTATTGCTGATGCAGACCAGGATGCCCATTGGCCTTCTTGGCCACCTGAGCACACTGCTCTCTTATGTTGATAGCTGGCTGTTGACCAGCAGAAGTCTAAAATAGTTTCAGAGTAGAGACAGAGGGGAAGACTGGACTCGCTGCAGATTCCTTGGCAACCCAAGGAAAGCAATTCTAACTGGAACCTTGACTGCTCATCAACTTTTGGAGGAATTGATGAGCAGAGATGAGAGGGGGGTGTGTGGCCCTGCATTTTGCAGTTCTTCAGATGTGCAGTGGTTTTGGTTCAGCGAAATAGTTTCTCACGCACTTTTGTGTAAACATGGATTGTTGACCTAACCGGCAAAGATTGTTACGAATTCCTAACCTATATGATAGACAATTCTATTGACCAGTGGACAGCAGGAGGTGGCATTCCTATCCTCCAGTCCACGGTGGTTTCGGAAAACATATAAATAAAGTTAGGGCAGAGGCCGGCTCACTCTCCTTCCTTCCTTTTGGCCTCTGCCTGTGGGTGAACCCTAACAGCTGTCTCCGTGTGCTTATTCGAACCCGAGAACAACAGGGGTGTGAATATAATTTTGACTGAAAAGGAAGGACTACTGTTAATGAGTCATTATTAAGATGAGATTTCCTTTTTCTACTGCAGGGCATATTAGTATTGTTTGTAGGATGGAGTATGTTAACTCTTTGGATGGACTTTTAGAATGTTTTTATTTGTATAGCTGCATTAGTACTTATTCACAAGTCTATCAGGTTCACTGATAGCAGTGGGCATGAAGCACTAGCATGGTCCTTTGTTTTTTGATATAAAATCCAAGTAAAGAAAGAATATTGACTGCTTTATGTAGCCCATGAGGGACATAATATAGAGGTGAATAAGCAGGAAGGCTTAGGAAAATAATTATACAAGGGGAAGTTTGTTATTTATCTTGGTTAACACTTCTGCTTTTAGAAATATCTAAGATCTTCAGAAGCTATGAAGAAATGTTTGCCAGTGCTGCTAAGCGCTGGGCTTATTGCCACATACAGTTCCACTGCTCTCTCTGGGGTCAATTATTTGTTGCACTGTCTGAAGCAACCAATTTTGACTGATGTGGGTAATGAAGTTGAAAGTAACTTGGTGTGGGTAAAATCAGAAAGGATAATAAAGTACATGATCATTTTAGTTTCCTACAGCTGTGTGTAATGGCCTGTGGAAGTGAGTGAACGATTGTTTGCAAATCGTAGACTGGAGAACGTAGATTCTGCGTATGTTAGATTTAATATAACTGCTTCTAACCTTTCTGGTGTGTTGCACAGGTTAGCATTCAGCCTTCTGAATGGCACCACTCCATACTGCTTCCACAGTCCTGGTTAGGATTTATGAGTCGAACCTACAGTGCAGTCCTGCAGGTAATATTGAGGTATATAATATTGTGACATTAATGCTTCTTCAAATGGTGTGAGTTTTAATTTTACCAGCAAGAGCACTCGTTCAAGTTATAAAAATTTAAAACAAAAATTAAAGCTTGAGATGCTTAATAATAACATTTATGAAAAGAAAAGAAAAATGGCAGCACAATCTGGGATACTTTGTGGAAGTGTAACTTCTGTTTACAATTCAGGTTGTTGCAGATTTGTTCATGTGTCAACTTGCAGAATGCATCAATTCTTAGAAGATGAAATTTCATGTAGAGCTCTAACGAACCTATTGCTTGGGTAGGAAGTTTGTAATAGTATTACCACAAAGGAGACAGAAGCTATCAAGGGATGATTCAATAAAAAGAACTTCCCTTAATCAGTATTTAATCCTGCCACACTGTAAGAGACTCCTCTTTCAATTTTTTCAACCCTATCTAATGATCAGGAAATACCTTAAATCCTCTCTTTTATTAGATTAGCTGACCTGATATCTAGACGAATGTAGTATCACTTGGTTTTTCAACAGGAAAATTACCTAAAAAAGGTTTAGCAAATAGCTGCCTTCCAGAAGGCTCTCTTTGTGTTACTATAAGGGCTTATTTGTTTGTATTTACAGGCCACATCAGCTGTTTTCAGCACGAGCAGCTCAGGTTGCTGAACGAATTCTAGAAGCTCTGACTGTTCCTTGTTTTGCTGTGCAGCAAAACATATGCTTCTATCACATTTTCAAGACAATTTTTATCTTGACCGTCATCAAAATGCGAGATTCTAAACCAATCCAACCCCATTACAAACAAGCAGCAGCTATTCAAATTGTAGTTTTAGGTCTTGGGGGACACTGTTGCTTGCTTTTAAATACTTTCCTATTTTGTTTCCCTTCCAACGCAAGATTTCACGAGAAGCTTAGCATTTACCAGACTTTTCCTGAAGGACCTGTAGGATTTCATGTCATTTTACAAGACAATAGAGCAGCAGCTATTCAAATTGTAGTTTTAGGTCTTGGGGGACACTGTTGCTTGCTTTTAAATACTTTCCTATTTTGTTTCCCTTCCAACGCAAGATTTCACGAGAAGCTTAGCATTTACCAGACTTTTCCTGAAGGACCTGTAGGATTTCATGTCATTTTACAAGACAATAGAGCCTATTTTTGTTGCTTCTTACGCCTTATGCTTTTGTAGTACATTTCTTCTGAGGTAACCAAAAGAGACTATAGTACAACATGAGTAGTCTGGATAGTACATCATTCAATATTTCTGAATGGCTATACTGCCTTCTTTTTAGTCAGTGTGTTGTGTATGCTCCTTTAATCTCTGTGGAGATTCACTTTTTGAGTGATACTTGGATTTTCAAGATTCACTGTGTTGTATTCTCTGGTTGGTATGTACACCCAAACTGCAAGCATGCAATACCAGAAAAACATGGCATATTTGCCTGTGTTATTCACTTAAGGCTTAGTAATTTGCTAAGGAGCAGTAACTGACAACCTAAGCAAGCTGAGTTGTAGTTCTCTCACATTGAAGACTGAATGTCAAAGCTGCTTTAGATAGTTTAGATAACATATGTATAACATGTATGTTTATATAACAACTGTTAAGAGGGCAGAATCCATATTGCCACTTCAAATATACAGAAAGAATTGTGTAGGAAATCACGGGAAGGTCAGAGTGATGCAAAGTGAAAGGATAAGGAATTCTGCTTTAAGTGAGCATCAAGAAAGTGATGTTTTGCTGTTAGAATTCATTTTAGCTGGCAGGCTTCTAAAGCTCACTCCTTGCTTGTTGTACCTCTTCCCGAGGGAACTTGTCTCAAATGTTCTAGATAGATGCCTCAGTATTTGTGGTCATTCTTGCCATCTACAGTTTGTGTTTTTCACTCGGAATAGGAAATTATGAGTTCTTCTCCTTAACATACTGTATATTACAGTGGGATCTCATATGCAAAGCAGTCAAGGTCACTTACAAATTGGCACTCAGGTTGAGGGCTACATGTGTTACCTGAGTATTCTCTGAAAAAAATCTTATGATGTAAGTAAATCTTATGATGTAAGATCCACTTCTGACTTATTCTGCAATTCTGCAGGGGAGGCAGGCAGAGCTGGAGATGCAGTTAAAACATGGAAAAGAGGATCCTGAAGAGGTGCAGTACAAACAATTTACAGCCTGGCTGTGGTAAGGAAGTGCCTGTGTGCTTCTGATCACTTGTAATGGCAAGTGAGGGGACAGAGGAGGGCAATGTTTCAAAGCCTTCAGTTTTTTGCAAGTTTAAAAACTGTATGAGCACTAATGAAAAAAAAACCAAAACAAAACAAACAACCACCAGGTACAGAGGCCATGGTGGGAGAGGGAAGTGGAAAGAAAAGACTGCTGGGTAACTGTAAGGATTCCCATATGCATGGGTTCACAGGTGCCTTCCCCTCTACAGAACCTGAAAACTTTGTACAGTGAGCAACTGGAAAGAGTTTGGGGGAAGAATTTGGGTGATTTATAGCATATTAAAGGAGAAGGATTATGCAAAGATAAAAATTTCCTTGTTGAGACTTTAATGAGCTGTCTCACTGAAAATGCCTTGATGAAAGAAGTGTAAGTCACAATGTGATGTATGTCATGGGCTGTTACCCCTCAGTTCGTAATGTAACTTGGCATTATTAAGCTTGAGGATGTTGTTTAAAAGCAAGCATATGATGCACACCCTGATCCATATCCTCCACTAATTCTGTTTCAGTCAGGTGAGAAGTGTCTCTCAGTCTGTCAGGATTTAGCCGTGTTTATGCATGGCCAGGGGAAGAAGGTGGGAAGTGGGAGGCTTCACAAGAAAAAAACCTACTTGTCCATGGACAGCATAAATATCTGTTTCTGTGTTTGTTCATAAGTGTATTGGAAGCAAAGTATGTACAAAGCCAAAATGCCCTTTGTCTGTTTCATAAAAAACGTGTGTCCCACTCAACAGGAATACAAAATTTGTGTCTGTTTTATTCCAGCTAATTCTAGAGGAGAGGCTTTCATTGTAAGATCCAGAATGATGGGATGTTGTAGAAAAGATTAGTAATGACTGATCCCTTTCTTGATAGGGTATAAAAAGGCGTGTAGCAATGCTGCTTTTGTAGATTTCTCCTGAGAGAATTTCTGCTCTGTATTTCCTAAATAGCATTAATGTAAGCTCTGTCAAAAATGAACAGAATTCCCTTTATCAGGAAAGAAATCAGAGCAATAAGGGAACTGGAGCCCAGTACTGGCTTTAGTTTCTTTTCCAGTTCCCACTTACTTGCTTAGCGCTTCAGGGCTTTAACTTCAGTACTTGTTAAGCATTTTTTTTGTTAACTGGCTTTAACTTAATTGTGGACAACGTGGTATAAACTTAAGTGTTAATCCTTTATTGTGTAAGTACTGTGCAAGTTTGCACTGGTATTCACCAAGTTGTAAATGCTTCTGGTGCGGTGGGTTGGAAATGGTGTGCAAAAGCAGTGTGGTTGTGAAGGAAAGGCTGGGTAGGTTTCTTTGAAAGCCTGAATGTAACTCAGTCATACAACATACAGCCCTGTTTTAGGAGACATGCATTTTCAGTCTTCTAAATTTGTCTTTTTCTGTGGAGTGACATTTCATGGCCATGATAGAATTGTATGTTGTAGAATAGAGGATTTCTCTCCTCATCCAAACCTGTCGATGTAGGAGATAGATTATGTCTTTGCTTCTGTCTTGATATGAATGCAAAACTAAACAACTGCAAACAAGCAGCCTATTATAAATAAACTACAATAATATGTAAAAAATTGTAACTACTCCTATGGCTTTCGTTTAAATAGATTCAGGTTACTATATTGCCTAACAGCATAACTGCCTGTGGTGGTTTTCGGAAATACAGTAAGTGCTGAATAAATTGTAATGATTGTCCATTATAAAACATTCAGATTTTATTATGCCAGGACATAGCACAGCAATCTGGAAACTTATGTGTCTGATGTGCTCAAAAAGCAGATTTATGGCTATTGCATGAGCCAGCATTTTACAAGAAGTTATATTAAGTCAAATAAGAGCCCTTTATGAAACACTGAGTGTACACATGAGCATGAAGAAACTTCGGGTGGTACATAAATATTTTTACAGATTAAATGCTTCTTCTTATTTTGTGCTAAGTCTTCTGATCGATAGCTGATATAATCGTTAACCTAGAATGGACACATGTAAAGCATAAGAGAAATTTAGCTGATTTCATGCTATACCATAATGAACATGGTGTAAATTCTTTCTGTTCTGTTGCAGGGTCAGAGATACGTTGACTGATGTCATCAAAGGTGCTTCCAAGTAAGAATTGCTAAATTATTACAGATTATGTTTTTTCCCATATTTCCAATGAAGGGTGGGACACTACTCTTTTTCTTCCTGAAGTTGTTAAGATGATGATTTTTACCTTCTTTAAAGTTAAAGCATCCAGGTTTCGTGAGTGTGTAGATTTAGAAGTTTCTCTCTGTTTGAGGTACATCATGAAATGTAGCCTTTTAGAAGCTGATGAAAATCAGCAAAGGTTCCATGCATAGATAAGGAAATTATTTAAGGCAAGACATGCCAAGAGACTTCAAAGAACTTAACTGAGTACCTTGTTGTAATTATTTGCAGGTATCCCTTACCTGAAAGGAAATAGTCTCACTGTTCCAAATGATGACATTCCACTAAGACCCATGTATCTTGTTTTAAAAAGCAAAATAGAAGTCCAGAAAATATTTTTACTGTGATAGTGACATCTTTGGATTTGGAACAGATGCCCAGATTTGCAGTGTAGGTGTATTTTTACAGCAGCAGTCAAGGAAGTTTGTAGAAATGGAAGACTAATCCAAAGAGTCTGCTGGTCTGTGAATGGTCTAGTACAGTTGTATTGTTCAGCTGCTTTTGTGAAACAGCTTAAGAGGGTTCCATCAGGATTATATTGCAGTATGTTTTTCTGGGAATGACTAGAATAGCAACATACCTCTTTTTATGAAACTGAATACAGCTAAATTCTCTCTATTTTTTGTCAATGGCAGATTTTCTTGATTTCCTTAAAGGTTTGCACTGTCATAGAAGTTAGTACTCTTTGAAACCTATCAATTTTCCATGATGTTAATGCTTTCATAGCATAAGGAAATAATTCAAAACTTTTTTTAAGCTGATATTTCAATAATGGCTGCTCTGCTAAAACTTCTGATGCTGTTGCGGTGAAGTGGCACCTGCCTCTCTAGCATTCTGCATTTAAAGATGTTTTCATTTTGTCCTCTGTGGAGATGGTACCAGCTAAGACCAACTGCTGCATTTCTGTGAGTGCTACTTGCTCTGCAGAGTAGCAATCCTTGTTATAGTGGGAGGAAGTTTCTGTTTTTATACAACTTTGTGTGTGCTGACCTTTATATAAAAGGACAGACAAGAAAAAAAAAACTGAAACACTTCTCTTCCCCATTCTTTCTCTAATTCCTAAAGATGAAATGGAACAGATTTCTGCTGAGCTAGAAGAGAGCCCAATGAAGTCGTTAGGTGCAAAGGCACCTCCTGCATCACCTGTAGCATAACTTTCCTGCTTTGAGATACATGTTTTGTTGCCAGCATCTCTATTATGCTTCTTAACTGCTTGCCTTCTGTTCAGAGACAGCCCAGTGGTGAAAGGAAACTCCATTTTTGCTTTAACTGGCCTTGCAGTTGCGGTAGCCAAATACGAAAGCAGTCTTTCCTCAGATACCGAAGGAGTGCCTGAGGTGAGTCAGTCTCAGAGAGATTTTCTTCTCCTAGTGGAATACAGAAAAGTAATATGACCAGGTGTTTGAGGGGCTGGTAAGTGGATGTGAAGTACATTACATTTTCAAATTCAGATTTCACCCTGCTCAGTGAAATCCATCTGTTGGCTGCTGTGATCTGTACAGAACCAGGTAGTGTGTGTATGTGCCTTGTCGAAAGAGGCATAATGACTAGCTCATTCATTTGCCAGTTTTGACAGATGAGATAGAGGTCACTCTATGGACGCTGAAACCCGGCCGAGCTCTCTTCTCATAATTTTTGGCTTCACTGAATATTATTTGATCAAAAGTAGTGTCTGGAAAGTCAGCATTGACTAGTAAATGATGCTACTTACAGTACATGGGAATGACAAAATAATCTCATTCATGATGGATCACAGCTGGAACACCACGAGCTGAGCTTCTGTTTAGGCAGAACTTGATTTAAGAAAAAAGAATGATGAATACTTGGCTTTGATTTTTGCAGACTGAACCTGATTTTATTCCTATGAAACACTGGATTTCTATGGTCATGGAGACCCTCTTGAGTACTGTGAATAGCCGCTACCAACCTAAAGGTCAAGTCTTCCCATGGTTCTATCAGGTACGTGTTGTGGTATTAAAAGCAAGGCAATATATCTGTATTTCATACTTGGAGTTCTTACCATGAAGTTTCCTGATTCTGTTTGAGCTGTAGAAGTTATAATACAGGAAAATCAAAACTTTGCTTGCTCTTGTTCTTTTTCTTTCAATGTGTTTTCTGTTTATATTTGTGTTTGCTTTAAGTTTATGTCTTTATTACCAAAATGGTAAAAGCCACAAATGAGCAATGAAGGAAATTTTAAAACCACAAAAAACCTTCATAAACTAGGATATTTGACATGTATGTACAATACAAAACTTTCTAACATGAACAGTCTCTCCTCAGACCACACCGTCAAACTCTTGAGTTATCCTCACATCGTTCCTCAGGACTCTCAAATGCATACTTTATCAAAATCTACTGGTAATGGAGCAGGTGATTCTTGTTTTACAGTACCTCTTGAACTCCTTAAGGACAGTAGAAGTTGTATCATATGTGCTTGCAGTGTAATTAACCAGCCTGAAATTTTCAAGCCATGTAAGTGTTAGGCAGTTCTTAAGTAGAACCTGGAGATGGACTGAAAGGTCAGTGTAGACCTTAAGGAATAGTTATTGCTAACTCTTGACTATCTGTGGTCAAATGATCAGGTTGGAGATTCTTTGTGTCATAGATGCAAAAGGGAACTTGAGTCCTACTAGACCAAATACTAGCTTGCTAGTGTATCATGCTGATTTTTAAAAAGAACTTCAGTAACTTAATTAATGAATTGCATTCAGTCTAGTATTGAAATTTGAGCATCAAAAAGCTGAAAATTATTGATGGATGTGACTCCTTTCATCACTGATAGGGCACATTGATCACCAGATAAATAACTGCTAGACTGGTTGGAGATAAGAAGATTCGGCACTAGCAGTTCTTGACAAATTGTTTTGTGATTCCTGCCTTCAAAAATAATGCTGGCTGAAAAGGGGATTTTGAGGTGGAACACTGTGATAATCTGTCATTTCTAGAGTCCACTCTTTAAAAAAAATACTGTGCTTATAAAATTCTAAGGCAGACAATAGAAATCACGCTCTGGTGGAGTGCCTTGCATCCTGATGGGATTTTTTTAGCTTTTCCTTTTCAGAGCTGCATGTGGATGTTGATAAATATACATTAGGCTATCGCTTGCAATCAGCCTATTGCTTTATAGCTAGAGGTAGTTGTATGGACTTTACCTTTCAAAATGGAATGAAATTAAAAAACTTTGCAAAGGGATTTTCCTTCAAGAAAGCATCTCCACTAGTTATCACAGAATCCCAGGATGGATAAGGTTGGAAGGGACCACAGTGGTTCACCTGATCCAACCTCCCTGCTCAAGCAGGGTCATCCCAAAGCAGATTGTGCAGGATTTTGTCCAGACAGTTCTTGAGTATCTCCAGTGAGGGAGACTCCACAACCTCTCTGGGCAGTCTGAGCCAGTTCTTGGTCACCTGCACAGTAAAGAAGTTCTTCCTCATGTTCGGCTGGAACTTCCTGTGCAGCAATTTGTGCCCGTTGCCTCTTGTCCTGTTGCTTGGCACCACCAAGCAGAGCCTGGATCTATCCTCTTGACACCTTCCCTTCACAGACTTACGAACACTGATGAGATCCCCTCTCAGTCATCTCTTCTTCAGGCTGAACAGGCCCAGCTCCCTCAGCCTTTCCTCCAAAGAGAGATGCTCCAGTCTCCTCATCATCTTTGTCACCCTCTACTGGACCTGCTCCAGGAGCTCCATGTCTCTCTTGTCCTGAGGAGCCCAGAACTTGACATGGCACTCGAGATGTGGCCTCACTAGGTCTGAGTAGAGGGATAGGATCACATCCCTTGGCCTGCTGGCAATGCTCTTCCTAATGCACCCCAGGACACCATTGGCCTTCTTGGCCATCAGCACTCAGTGCTGGCTCGTGGACAGCTTGTTGTCCACCAGGACTCCCAGGTCCTTCTCCACAGAGCTGCTTTCCAGCAGATCAGCCCCCAGCCTGTGCTGGTTCCCAGGGTTATTCCTCCCCAGGTGCAGGACCCTGCATTTGTCTTTGTTGAATTTCAGACAGTTCCTCTCTGCCCGTCTCTCCACGCTGTCAAAGCCCTGCTGAAGGGCTGCACATCCCTCTGGGGTATCAGCCACTGCTCCTAGATCTGTGTCATGAATGACCTTGCTGAGGAGGCATCTGCCCCTTCATCCAAGTCATTGATGGACAAGTTAAACAGTGCTGGGCCCAGTATCGATCGTTGGGGAACACCACTCACGACAGCCTCCGACTAGACCCAGTGCCACTGATTGCAATCCTCTGGGATCTGCTGTTCAGCCAGTTCTCAGTCCACCTCACTGTCCACTCATCCAGGCCACACTTCCTGGGTTTGCCTGTGAGGATCTTGTGAGAGAAAGTGTCAAAGGCCTCGCTGAAGTTGAGACAGAGAGTATCCCCTGCCTCATCTATCTAGTTAATTTCCCCATCATAGAAGGCAATCAGATTGGTCAAGCGTGATTTCCTGTTAGTGAATCCATACTGGCTACTCCTGATCACCTTCTTGTCATCCGTATGGATAGAGATGGCCTCCAGAATGAGGTGCTCTGTCACCATTCCAGGGACTGAGGTGAGGCTGACTGGCTGGTAGTTTCCTGGGTCCTCCTTCTTGCCCTTTTTGAAGACCGGGGTGATATTTGATTTTTTCCAGTCCTCAGGCACCTCTCTTGATCTCCGTGACCTTTCAAAGATGACCATAAGCGGCCCAGCTGTGGTGTCTGCCAGTTCTCTTAGCACTTGTGGATGCATCCCATCAGGATCCGTGGACATGTGGGTGTCAGGTTTGCCTAGGTGTTCTCCAGCCAAATCCTCGTAGACCAAGGGAAAGTCTTCCTTCCAACATTCCTTTACTCTGGCCTCCTGGGTTGGAGATTCCTGAGGGCTGGTCTTGTCAGTAAACACTGATGCAGAGAAGGCATTCAGTAACTCCTCTGCTCCCTCTGTCACCCCTCCATTTAGTAACAGGCCCATATTATCCCTATTTTCCCTTTTCTTTTTGATGTATTTGAGAAAGCCCTTCTTGTTGCCCTTGATGTCCTTGGCCATATTTATATCGAGATAGGCCTTGGCCTTCCTCATCTCATTTCTAGTTATTCTGATAACCTCTCTGTATTCATTCCGAGTGGCCTGACCCTACTTCCATCTCCTGTGTATTTCCTATTTATGCTTGAATAATGTCAGGAGTTCTTCATTCTAGGTGTGATGCATTTAAGGTGGTACTTTTTCCAACTTGCTAAAGTTCAAGAAGAACGATAATATCATGACTGGTTCTGTTTGCTGTTCTGATTGTAATGCTAGATTGTTTTTTTACAAGGAAGGTGAAAACTAATACAGGGCAATGCATTTATGTGCAGATTAGCTGTTAAAGTCTAGTTGCATCCTGTCTTATAATTTGTTTAGTTTCATATTAAACAATCTTATTTACACTTAGAAATCATATTCTGAAGTGCCCTAGTTTTAAGCTGCTTACAAGGTAAGCCAAATGGAAAAGTTACCATAGGCAGTTCCATGAAATACTGTTTATTGTCAGATTGCAGTACGTCTGTTCTGCTGTCTGCTCTATAGGTATTTATTTTAAATTCCTCAAGTGCTGAGTATTACTGCCTGGAGAGGAGTAAGAGGAAAAGAAAAAAAATAATTTGTTGTGTTTTTTTAGAAATCCTATTCAGGTGAAAATACTGCTAGTATTATAGCTCGATCCTGTGCAGCCACAGCTTTGTCTCTCCTGGTGCCAATTTTCGTTGTATCGTGCAAGGAGAAGATTGAGGAGGTCCTGAATATGCTAACTGACAGGTTACCTGGGAAACCAAATGCTGATGAGTCTCAAGCTGTTCAAATCCACGTGGGTCTTGGTTTGGGGATGTTTATCTCACGTTTGTATGAAGAAAAAGTCAGGTAAGAACTACTGTATTTAATGCAGTTGTGCAGGTAACTTCGTTTGTTTCTGCATGTGACCTTAAGATCTGAGGAATTAAATTATTTATAAGTCATAGGCAAATGATTCTTTTGGGGCTTTGTAATGTTTCTTAAAAGGTGCCTTTTATTATCAGTCTTCATCCCCCCACCTTAGCGCCCCCTCCATAGCTATCCTTGGTATTTTATCATTCTTTCAATATGAGTGACTGATTTTCATAGTATCCTATGGTACACGTGCAAAGCAGTCAGCTAGAACACCCACACACATGCTTTTAAATGGGACTAGAAGCATTTTAAATTACCCTAGAAGACATAATAGTAAAATAATTCATAGTTCTCATTGGTTCCTTTCTAAGTGGTGCTCTGGACACTGAATAGTGTCCACTTAGATCACGTGAGTTACAGATTTGGGGATGGAGCTAAAATGGAAGTAGTGTAATGGACTGTCTTTAAAACATGCTGTTACAGCTATATTGGCAGCAAAGTGGTGTTCTGAAGTTGGTGGAAAATGCCGCCTTTTCAGAAAGATTGGCCTCAGTTGCAAATTTCTAATGATTCCAGAGAAATTAAGAAGTAGGTTTGGCTTTATACTCGTCCAGTTTCTTGACTGCTAGGGATTTTGTCTTCCTGTATACCCATAATAATGTTTAATTAGTGCACAAGCACAGGTGCCAAACAGATTTGATTGGCAGTTGTTAATTTGCTCCACGAAGCTGATGTTTCCAAGGCACCTGCTTTTGTTAAAACACTGTGCAGCATTCCTGAGTTCTAAACTTCATGCTTTGGTGTCTTGATGCCTTGCTGCCACTGACTCAGCCATGTAATTTGGGAATGGACTACCTCTGGATGTTTAGTCCGTAGGACAACTGAACTACCCACAAGCATTAAAAGGCTCTTGAAGAGAAAGAAGTTGCATTAGCCCATTTTGGAGTATGTGAATCTTTGTTTTGAGGATTTGTGTTTGTTTTATTTGTTTGGTGAAGGGTGTTAAGTGAGTACATTTGCCTAACCATTTCTATAGGCTGGTTTTACTCTTTCACTGCTCTGCATAATTTGAAAGCCTAACCTTGCACATTCTTCAAAACATACATTTGCAACAAGTCAAAACTCATAGGGATGTAGCTATAGCTAATACCAGATGATAGAGTTAGTTTCCATTAAGGATGCCATGTTCATTATGAAAATTGTGTACATGTTTAATAAGAGGGCAGTCCCGATGACATCTTTGGAGGGAGATGTAAATGCTTCTTTTTTTATCAGTAAGTTGGGCAATGAGATGGAGAGATTTACAGAGCTAATAGTGTAAAATGTCGTGAATTTTCAGCATATAGATAGTTACAGGTCTAGCTGAGATAATGTTTTTTCAGTGTCCTCCTCCCACTGTCAGGCATTGGATTTTATTTTTTTGCTTCTGTTTTGTTTTGGTTTTGTAGTGATATACCTGGTCAGCAGATGAACTTGGTTCTGATGAAGTCCCTGGATGTGTTGGAGGACTGCTGCTTTGACACCAGTCTGGAGTACAAGTGAGTTTCCTTTTTTACTGATGATACTGTATTTTGAGCTCTACCTTTTTAATTCACACTTCTGTTTCTTAATTCTGCACAGAAAGGTATAACAACAGGATAAGGGGACATCCCATTCTGAGTCCTTCCTCACCAACTCATGCAGGCTGGAAAGGACCTTTGGAGGGCCACATCCTCCCTAAAACAGACTTAGTCGTGGACTTTGTCTATATTACTCAAGGCTTTACAGTTAGGGTTTGAAACTCCCAAGACTGGAAACAACAATACACGTGTCGTTTGCCATTAGACAACTAACATAATGTGGCAGCATGTTTCTTCCACAGTAGTTATTTCTCTTTCAAGTCAGGGAAGGAACCACAGTATTTGAGTGCGTCAGTGTGGGTGCATAAGGTTGTTTCTGATTTTAAGCATTACGCTGCCCAGTTCTTCCCTGTTCAGAGGAAAAAGCAATAATTCCCACTAGCCCTTGCCCTCCTTTCTCCAGTGCACTTTCTGAAAAGCTGTGGGGAGTCACAGCTGCGTGCCATTGGGCTGTGAACCTGTATAGCTTAGTGAGGATTTTTGTTGCCTGATGAGTGGCACAGGGTGAGACACACAGTACACAGGGACTGTACCAGCTGCACCCCTTTGTCGTGCCTATTGCTGCTGTTTTGTGCAGCCTGTTAGCTGGAAATCAAAGCCTCATGAAGAGCCAAGACAGACTTCTCTGGTGACAAGGAGTTGTCAGAAGAATATGAAACAATGGCAAGCAGGAGAGGGAAGATTGAAGGGAGGGTAGTTTTTTGTGCTGGCTATGATTTTTAAAGGTTAAGAGTGGTTTGGTCTCTAGTATGAGTTCTCTCTGTGAGCAAAGAAGTAATGTAAAGCTGTAAATGCTTCAGAGTTGTCCAAATTCTGCATTTCTACACTTGTAAACGGCTATTCCAAAGGAAGGTCCTTTCCAGCCTCTTCGTCCTACGTGACACAGGCATGATCAGCTGTGAGACGTGAGCATCACTGATCTTTTTACCAGTGTTTCACCCCTGCTAAACTGGTGATTTTCTCTTTCATTAAAAATAGGCTGCCAGTATTTTGAGTGTAAGTATGCTGAGCAGAGAAAGTGTGGGAGTTGGTGCTGTCCGTGCTGGGGCTGCCCCGAGTGGAAGGCAGGGCTCCCTGCACCCTGATGCTCTGGCAGTAAAACACTTAAAATTTGCTGGGAAATCTGCGATAACGTGTAGATGACATATACTTAAACGTTCATTTTAGGTAGTTCAAAAATAAGGTAGCCTAGTAAAAGCAATTGTTAGTTACAAAAAGGGGAGCAGAGAAGGTGAAGTTTTACTCTTGCTTTAGTCTCCACTTTTGTTTTGAGTCTCTGTTAAGAGTAAATAACATAATATTCAGCTCTATAGCTCTAATGAGAAATTCCATTTTCTTTCTGTGTAGTTTTGTCAACAAGCAGTAATGTAAACTTGGATTTAGAGCTCTTGTATATAAGCCACATCCTTATTTTGTAGTCTGTTCATGAATTCAGATATACCAGTTACTTAAAAAGGTTTGTTTGATCTTTGCTGGAAAAAAATGCCACTGCCAAGTCTTCTACCTCCAAGTCTTCTAGCCATGCTCAATTATCTTTCATCTCCAGCTGCTGTAAAGCATTAGCTTACAAATAGGACTGAAGTTACTGTCAGAAGTTTCTTTTTTACCCAGCTGAGTAAAAGCAGCAACTCCTCCCATTTTTAAGTTGGATGGGAGAAGCTTAGGAGAATGCCTGAGATCCTAGCCATGTTCATTTGACTGCTCGCTACTTGCTACAAGCAGTGTCAGGGAGATGTGCAAGGGGGGAAAAAGTCATCTCCAGATAACAGCTGTTTCCTTGAGCTCATGTGAATGTGTGCCACTGAGAGATCACCTTCAGAGCAGTAAGTGTCTGCTTTGCTTTAGTATCTCATGATGGAAGCCAGAACTGTTTGAGAGTTTTCTGGAAAAGCTGATGACTTGGAACTTGTTACAGGAGCACATGTGCAGAATTTAATAAGGATCTCTGGGATCTTGGAATTTCTGATAAAATCTGAAAAACAAGGCAGAGACTGTGAAGACGTTTGTGCCTGCTGCCCTATTAAATTATGTCCTTTGAAACTGTTCTTGTTGCAATTTGAAGTATCGTCAGCATCAGTTAGTTGTGCTGGATATGTCTGATGAAGCTGGTCCACTGTTGCATATGCAAATTTTAGTGCATACGGGTTAGAATGCATACCTGTCCATTCCTGTTACAAAATGCAGATGAGTACCTTAATCTCTACAGCCATCTTAGTCGCTCTCTGGCTTAATCACTAATTTCATTGCTTTTGCAAATGGAACAACTCTTGGAGGAGTTGGACAGCACCAGATCCTAATACAGCCAGTGAACCTGCAATTAGTATGTTTAACTGGGATTTCAGAGTTTATGCTGTCAGGACAAATCACACGTAGATGTTTGGATCCACACTGCTTTCATACTAGTTGATGCACTTGTTGTTGGTTCTTCAGAGGCAGAAGGAATAATGAGGCTGTATGTGTAGGAATTATTATTTAAATACACGTTTTCTGCTTATGCTCTTCTTTCATCCAGGGTTTCCTGAAAAGGATGTGTGAAATAAAAACCATTTGTAAGATTGAATGTGGTAATTAATTATCTACAGGGCTAGTTACCAGGCAAGGCCAGTTGGTCTTCTTGCCCACAAATCTTTGTTGGGGTTTAAAGAGAATTCACAGCAGCCAAAGCATACTTAATCCTTTCTCTTTTGTTTTCTCTTAAAGCACTGGATGTATTTTAGGAGTAGGACTTGTTCTTTCATTTATGAGTCGCAGTAGCCAAACAGAATCACGGGTGCATGTTTCCACTTCGTTGCGAAAACTCTGCAAATACCTGGACAGCAGTGACAACCAAAGCAGATGGGTCCAGGAGGTATGACCTATTTTATCATGAATTTTAAATCTTTTACTTTGTGGCCTCCCTTTAGTAACTATAGCCTTTTTACTGAAGCTTTCTGTCGGTAGTGGAATGCTTGATTTCTGTTTTTTCTTTCACAATATATGGGTCTATATCTGCTGGAAAAAAAAGTGAGAATAACTACAATAATAATAATAATAGAATAATGTGTAATGCTGCACAGACATTAAGAAACTGCCTGAAAAGATAACAGACATAACGCTTTAAAGGGCTTCTTTAATTCCTTAACCTCAAATTAAATTGTTGAAAGTCGTATCTTGAGTAACTATGGATATGAGTCTCTTACGTGCAATTGTTTACTGCTCATCTGGTCTACTAGAAAGCAGACATCAGGTTACTCTCAAAGAGAACCTTCATGCTAATACTTCCTCCTTCAGTATACTTTCTGTATACTTCTTTGAAAGTTGCTGTCACAAGTTAATGTGAATCTTGTACTTGTGCATGCTGCTATGGCCCCCATTTGCTGTTCCCTTTATGTTTTGAACACTTAAACTGAGCTCTGCTAAGTTCGAGCATGCGTTTCAGGGGTTTTTTTCCAGGTTATGTGCTCTAAGTTTTGACACAGTCCATGCACTTGGCCTGTAACTTTGCTAAGGTAAAATTTGAGAATGAAAACTAATGAAATTGGAATAGTTTGCAACAGAAAACAAAAATCAGAACAAGCAGATGTTTGCACAAAAAAAGCAACCCTGTCTGTGCATGATGTATGTAAGCCTGCAGCAGCTGAGCAGTTGGGTTGCATAATCCTCTGGTTTTCCTAAGGGAGTTAATAGAGATTGATAATATTATTCTCTTCCCCCTCTTGGTACTGTTCAGAAAGCTCTTTATTAAACATCTTCTTCGATGGAGTTTAATTTTTCTGGCAGTACATATGTGTTGGGGATTAGCCTTTTGCAGTTTATGGTTCATGCATTAAAATTACTTGCAGCTACGAAATAATTTATCTGTCCCCAGAGATCTTCAAGTGCATTATTGAAATTAAACTGGGTTCAATACAGCAACTTCTGAGATGAAAGGCAGCAGCTGTTTAACATCATGAGATAGTTTGGGATGAGGAGCAAAACCTACCCTTTTCAGTTAAAATCTCTGTAAGGATTTGTACAGATGGGTAAAATTTGGCCAGCACTGTAGGATGAATGCTACTATATGAGATGCACAAGAGGCTCTTTCAGAACTGTAAATGACTTGGATATAACCCTGTACTTGAGAAGTAATTTTGGCCTGCTGCAGCAAGAGATACAATCTGCACATTACTTGCTCCAGGTCAAATTGTTGTCAATCCTGTGCAGTATGTAGGTGCTCTCTGCTTCCCTTATAGTCATGGGTGGTTCTGCTGCTTAACTTTGGTACAGAGGAGATTAACCAGTTGGCACACTTGCCTTGTTGGTAGTTCAGACTTCACTTCCTTATTCTCCATGACTGAGGCAGGAGAACAGAAAAGTAATGTTGCTGGCGAATCCTTCTGCAAGGACAGGAGGCTGGTATTGTGGGCCATGTGTGAGACAGTTCTACGTGCTCAATTTCTGGCCTGGTGGGCCTGCTTGTAGTCCTGATTGGGAGCACAGCATGCTGAATATGCTTACATCAGTAATGATCAGATAGTTGTGTTGAGAGTATAGCTACATTTGTGTGGAAGGTCAGGAGTTTGACCTCTGTAAAATCAGAAGTACTTCCAAGCTTTAGTTGTTTTTGTTTAATGTTAGTGTCTTTCAAAGAGGGAATAAACATCTGAAAGTATAAATTGAAAATGTTATGTCTTTTATATCATGCTGGCACATAATTCAGTGTGACCAGTGCTACAGTGAACTTGATTAGACACTAGTTAACAGAATTAAATATTTTTTTCAGGTACTTGCCTATTCTGTGGCATGTTCCTGTGTCTCTGCTTTCAGTGTGGGAATCATAGAAGCAGCTGAGGCTGAGAAGGCCATGAGCAAGCTATGGACTTTAGCAGAAAATAATCAGCAGGTAGTAATTCGGTATTTGGGCTTTGTGCCAGGTCTGTTTGTCTCTTATCTATTTAATATTGGATACTGCTTTACCCAGACTGTAATTCAAGAAAATTATATTGATCTACTTTCGTCATTAACTGAGTGTGTTGTGCATACCGTGCAATTACTAAGACTACCACTTGATTCATTGATGCGTATAGCAATTACCAGAGAGTGAAATAAAAGCAGGTTTTGTGTGTTTGATTGCATTTAGAAGAGAAGTTGGTACTTCTGCGTTCTTCATGTCTTTAGTTCCTGCATTCTACCAATTTTTGTTTCTTTTATAACATGTTTCTGTAAATTCTTGGTTGGAAAATACATCAGCTGTGCTCTTCTGAATTTTTGCTTTCCCTTAGACTCTAGACAGTGCATCATAACCATAGCCATAGCTTCCTCCAGGTGAATGTTTCATCCCTAGTGTCCTAGGGTACCCCCCAAAAATGCGAAAAATAATCTCCATATTTTAGTGCAGGTATATTTTTGTTGAATGCTTGCCAGGAAATGAAAGAGCCAGGGGGAAGCAACCATTTTGAATCAAAGCCTGCTATTACAATAATGAACTGTTCAGAATGTTTATCTGAAAAATAGGAAGCTAGAGCTAACTGCCTGTCCTACAGCTTCTTATCTTCATATCAGACAGTCTGCTCTAAAACAAAGGCTCTATGTGCCAAAGACTTAATCTCAGAAAATCCCATGTCACTTGACATGAGAAAACACTTGAAATAAGAAAGCATCTGGTATCTAGACAAAGGCATTACTTCTAATTGTTGGGAAATAATAAATATTGAAGTAATATTTCAATAATAAATGTAGAAAAGAACATAGAATCCTTTGCAAGATCTGTTTTTTAATAAGTTCTTTTCACCTTACAGACCTACAGTTTTGCTTTAGCTTTGGGTGCAGTAGTACATGGATTGTCAGCTTGTGGTCATGGAAAAGCTGAAGACCTGAGTAACAGACTAATGCCAGCCTGGATAAAAATTGTGCTTGCAGAGGTAAAGGAGTTTGAATTCATATCCTGGGGTTTTGCACTTGTTCTGTTGGTTTGGTTTTTTTTGCAGTGCTGGGGGTAGAGGAGTTGGGGAAGGGATGGTGTGTGATTTAGAATTAACTGTAGGGACATAATTTTCCTTGCTTCTACAGAAGTGATGCTATGAAATGCCATGACTATCTGAACATGCTGTGTGATTGATATTTCAAAGCAAGAATAAATCTTTGGGCCGTTTGCTAAAGGAAAGAAACCCTGTCTCTCTTCTCCTTGGATACTTTATGAGAATGAGGTCTTAATTTGGACATTTTTACTAATTTGCAACAATGTCCAAGGATAAAGTCTAGGTTATTAAATGAAAATGTGTTGTGAAATTAGGTGCTGCTTGTCAAAACTAGAATTAAAGAATGGTGATTATAGTGCCTTAGTTGTTACAATAATTTCAATTTATCTAGAAAAGTTAGGTGTTTCAAATAAAACTCTAAATTTACACATTAAGATTGCAGCTGAAGGTAAGTATCAATAAAGAAACAGTGGTTTAGGGTTGAATTGCACAGGCATATTTTGTGGAATACAGATTGTGCTAGGGAAAAAAGTGATTTGTCAGTCCATGATGATTTCAGACTTGGGGGAGTGAGCAGGAAGCTCCAAATAAAGCTTTCATTCACCAAGATGAATATTAGCTACCATGCTGGAATCTGACCTGAAAAGGCTGTTGGGATTAGAAGTGTACTGGTAATAGTAGTCATGGTTTTTAAGTTGGAGGAAACAACATTTTTTCCTACAGTAGTGTTGTGTCATCACATTGACTTACTGGTCCTGAATTATGCTTCCAGGGTTCTCCAACAATGGAGCGTCTGGCTGCTGTCAGTGGGCTGGTTGCACTGGTGGGCTCTGAAGGAGGCATGATACAGGTGAGAACATGCAAGCAAACGGTACCTTAATCTCATGGAGAAATTTGGCTAGAAGGCAAAATGGGATTCATCCTCCCCATTCCTATAGCAGTGGTTGTAAACCAGGACATCACATTTTTGCAATAATTCATGTTGAGTACAAACCAAGCAATATTGAATTGTAATGCATAAAATGGGACCTGTCCCATTTTCCCATCATATGGCCAATGTGCAATGCCACTGGGGAAAAGTTTACAGCCATGTAAGCTTTCTCCTTTTCTCTCGCTCACTCCCCCAGAGAAAGGCATGTGTGCAAACGTAATCTGTCTTTTCAGGATTTGTTCTCTGTTTTGTTGCTCCTTTTTTTTCCTCGTATAAAATTCATCTTTTTTTCTTTTTCTCTGGCAGCTGAAATCTGAGAGCATTCAGTCCTCACAGTTTCAAAGTAAGCTGAATGAAGTAATCAGAACCCTTACACAGGTAAGAAGGTAGCCTCTGTTTCCTGTTTTGGATAATGCACTAGCATACTGTGACACCTTGCACAAACAAGCCAAATCTGTTTGAAAGAAACTACGTCATGTAGTATCCAGTTTGAACAGGCAGTGTAGGGAAATCTGTCTAACTAGTGGTTTATTGTCTCAACAGATAATTAGTTTCTCAGAGCAGATTGGCCTTCAGACAAATGCAGCAAGACTTCTGGGACGTCTTCACATGTCCTGTTTGTCTTCTACCCAGAACAGGGCATCTGGTAAGATGCTTTATTACTGCTGCTTAAAGAACATGTAGAAATAGACCTCACTATATAAAGACATCACTAAGAAGACAGCAAGGGACACATTAGAAAATACAGGCTAGACATTGCAGCCATTGAATCGGGAGATCTCATGGTCCTGCGTGCCTAAAGGTTGAAACATGAAGCAGGAATCAGCCTGCTGAATAAGATCCCCCACATCTGCTTTTACTTGCAGTATCAAAGTAAGGTACTAGATTGTTCTAGTCAAATTTGTATATTGCTTCTTTATTTTTGTTATAAGATGAACTGTAAAGAGGTTTTACACTTCATATGGCATGTGTTTGACATCTGCATTACCTACTCCGTGCCTTTTATAACTGATTTATCTGCTCTTTGTTTTAGCACTTCCACTGTATAAAGAAAATCAATATTTAAAAACTGATCTGTAACAAGAAGCTGCTGACTTTTTAGAAGTATTTTTCTAGAAGAGATCTTCTCTGATTAGATGAAATAAAAAACCTAGTGTTTTTTAGGGTTTTTTTTTTAAAAAACTACCCTTTCACAGTAGCTGATACATCACTACAACTGTTGTTTCAATAGCCATTGGTAAAATAAAGGCAGGATTACATCTTTAATGAAATACCAATGATAGGCACAAACTAATGAAGTTGAAGCTGCTCACTTTGGTGTGAACTAAGTTGGGAACCAAAAATACAAAATGTAGATGAACTTCATCACAGGGAAAAAGATTCTCAGAGTTTCTGCTTTTAGTTAATCTTGGCATGCATGCCTGAGGTTAAAAACAGAATGTCTCTGCTGTATTAAACTTCCCAAAATTTTGAAGCTCTCCCTTGCAAAGCCCAACTTGCAGTGCCCAATATATTTTTAAGGAAGTTCTTATCTCTGGCTTTTCAGTTGATCAGTGAATTTGTTTTTTCAGATCTGGCACCTCTCACCACCAGAAATGTTTAGCTTGCCTTAAAGGTGAAAAGGCCAATACATCTATCAATCTTGTGGTCTAAATACTCCAAGTCACCAACAGAATTACTTAGCTCAAACACAGCTCAATTTGGCCTTTAAATTTACATGGGAGCAGAAGGTTATAATTTTTGATGATGATGTTTTAGAATATAAGCAGACTTTTTGTCTTCACAGTTCCTCCAGATTTTAGCTACTTACCTGTAAACAGCTTTATCAGGGCAGCCATTGACTTTGCCATTGAAAGTGGAAAGAAAGGTAAGAAAGGATCAAACTACAGTATTCCTCTGGGAAATTTGTTATGGCTATGAAAGGTGACCCTAATTACTTGTTTTTATTTGCTAAAAGAACTTTTCTAAATATGATTTTGGACTTCACTAATATGAGGTATTTAAAATAAAAATTGAATAACACTCAAAAAGGTAAGGTAGAATTGTGTAGTTAGGACTTAGTTTTCTCCATTTAATTTTTGACTTTTAAAACCCTTTCGCCTTCCCTCTCTGTTGGTGAGATGATGTTTCTTCCGTGTGAGAATGAAAGTCAAATCACTTTAAATGTTACTTTGTATGCTCTCTAATACTCCATCTGACCAACTTTATGCTGCCCCTTATTTCAGTGATGCTAGGTT
This sequence comes from Amblyornis subalaris, assembly GCA_018881555.1. Taxonomy (NCBI): domain Eukaryota; kingdom Metazoa; phylum Chordata; class Aves; order Passeriformes; family Ptilonorhynchidae; genus Amblyornis; species Amblyornis subalaris. Next base: position 780,187 of record JACAXG010000137.1, on the reverse strand, counting down.
AAGATTCTCAGTAATAGAATCACATTCTAACAGATTACTGCTATGTGTGATAAATGCAAAGAAACCTGAAGAAAGTATGGCCTTACATGAGGAAGCCTGGTAAAAGATAAATGTCTTGGAGTAAAGTCTTTAGGGAGATAGAGGGGATTACTCCTGTGTGGAGCTAAGTGAGCTCACTGCTGTCCTATGAAGCAAGCTTTGCTTTAAATGGAGGTAAAAATGCCCATGTTTTGACTCCAGGAGGAATGAGTTAACTCATTGTGTTCATGCAACACAGTGTGTAGCAAAGGTTGGCACTTGTCTGACTAGTTTTTTGGTCTGCACATACAAGATGAGGAGGAGAGCGTCAGAAAACTGCTGTTCTCCCAATAACAAATGCAGGAATACTACCTTACTAGATGATGAATATCTGTAATTAACTTGTAAATTGACTCAAGAGCAAGGGACGAGAAAGTTTCTATTTATTAGTAACAAAAAGCTGTTTTTGACAGGAGATTTCAAAATGTAACTGTTGATTATAAATGAGATAGCTAATTCTCAGATGCAAAAGGAAGTAACAGTGATTTTATAACACTTTTCAGTTCTTTACAACAGCTTGAACTTCAGTGCAGTGTTCACATTTTTTTGCTGAGCTGTTTAGCCAAATTTGTGTGTATAAAATTCAGACTCTGATTGAATCTTCTATTCTAGGCCCTGAGTCTGTCCCAGCTGAGCTGGTGAAAGTAGCACTGGTACCCATTGCGTTAGTTGGAGAAACCCATCAGTATCCACCTGTAAACTGGGCATCCATTCTTTCTCCTTTGATGAGGCTAGGCTTTGGTAAGATTAATATTTTCTATTATGACTTCTGTATTTGTCACAAGACTTTTTTACTAATGCAGCTTTCACAAACTTGGGAGCCCTCTTCAGGACTTAAAGTTAGTGCAGTGGTTGAAGTGTTCATTATGCTTTCAAGACCAGCTTTTTAACGTTTGCAAGCATATATTTGTGATAACCATATGGACACGGTTTTAACTGAAGAAAAAACTAGGGAAGATCAGAGCTGAGAAGTTCCCCAAAACATTGGTGAAAGAGGCCTGAATATTTCATTTGAACTATTTACGTAAGAAGAGCCCATCTTGAAACTTAACTAATTGTATCCTATTTTCAGTACCTGCTAAATGCTTGGTTCAATGCATATGTCAGAGGCTGCAGGCAGCTTTTTCACGCATTTGAACTGCTTGATACTTCATCTAGCTATCACTAGTTGGAAATACACTTTCTACTAAATTACACTGGGCGATAATTTTAAAAATAATTGAAAAATTTCCTGTACTGAGGTCTGCAGTCCTTATGAAGAGCTGAAACTTGTTAAATAGAGAATTTTTTTTATTCCTGTTTTTCACTTAGGAGTCTTATTTTTGTAAATCAGGAAATTTGCAGAGGAAACAGTCAATTTGTTTTGTGGCTGGTTTTAGATTTCAGACAGCATCATAGTCTAGGCATATTGACTCATTTTTCCTTCTGTGGATTAAATCTTATCTTTATTTGGCAAGGAGGGGTTTTTGTAATTTTTATTTTTCTTAGAATTCCCACATTTTTGTTCCTGAGTGAATTGAAATAACTTGGACAAATGCTGAGATTTCTTGATGAAAGTGCATGAATGCGAAGAGGAGTCTTCTAACATGTATGTGATAAAAGCTTTAAGTAGCATTTTTAGAAAAACGAGTTGTAATGTAGTGCTCTAGTAGAACAATAGCCCTCCTTTGTTTTAGGAGTTGAGAACATATTTAAAGGGAAAATAATTTCCTTGTAACTTAGTTTGTTTTTTCTGTTGTAGGTGATGAGGTAAAACATCTCTGCCTTCAACTGGCTGTGACACAGGCCCAGTCATCTAAAAATGCAGCGATGCTTTTGGGGATGTGGGTGGCACCTCCCCTTATCTACAGTCTCAGTGTACGTATGTCAGAAAACTTCTGGGAGCTCAGCGCCTCTTTCATATAAAATTCCTCAGTGACAATGTTTAGGATGTTTCACCAGGAAAGGATTACTGGGTTCAGAATTCTTCAGAAATACCACTTAGCGAGTATTTATAGTTAGAGAAAGGTTATTCTGGGGCCATGAAATTCAAAGCAGACTTAAGACTCGCTACACTGATTTTACTTTACTGCTTAGGACCTTTTTCCTCACTCCCATTTCATGCTATAGCTGTTATAACCTGGAAACATAAGAAAGGATGGCATGTAGGGAGAAAAAATATCTTTCATTATACCAGCTGATAGTCTCATAAAAAGGTCCACCCTAATCTGTCCAAAAGCTTACCTGCTCTCTCTAGCAATGTCTCTTGATCTAAAAAAAGTTATGTCTTGGAAACCTTGCCTTAATTTTGTAGATAGCCAGCCTACAGTATAATCAAATTTGGGATTATCCTTCATTGCTGTTCTTTTGTTCTGGAGTTATGATGTGGATTCTGTGGTACGGTATGTAAAACTCCCTGCCTCCCACAGTACACTTGACTACACATTCTGTCATTTTATACAAGTTCAGGAGCAGATTCATGGCAATTCTCAGAAAATTAATTGTTTGTTTCTGTGGTCTCTTCAAGAGGTGTTTTTGTTTTTAATGCTTTAGTCTTAGATATGCAAACATTTGCTGGCAATTTTAAGATACATAATTGGTAAGGTACCAAAAAAAAAGATTTTATTTCTGACTACCACTTTCTCAGCTACAGTGGGAATTTGAGGTCTCAAAATGAGGTGAGCCACAGAATGTGTAAGCTCTGCATTTCATACAGGTAATTATTCATTGCTCCTCACTAGCTAGCAATATTAATGGTGCTATGGCTACCATATTTCTGTCCTTGACTATCTAGACAGTCTGTATACTTTATGTAGGATTGGAGTGGGCACCATGTAGTAAATTGTTCTGTCTGTATGGAGATGTAATGTTTAGGGTCCATTGAAAGTGTGTTCTTCAGTGTTTAAGGAAAACAGAGTATTGACATGCTGGAACTCTTTAATTCAAACAATTCATCAAAAAAGGGAAGAAAAAAAGAATTGAGAAGTGTTTACGACTTTAAGTGCTTTTGTAAGTGGTGTTTGAGCCACTTTTTTAATAATTTTATCCAACAATAGTTCAAGGTCAGTGAAGAGCTAGAATTTGAAACTGAGCAAAAATTTTTCCTTTTCAGGTGAAAACTCAGAAATACCTTTTCATATCCCTGTCCCTGTGGATGCAACATGTTGCAGAAGACAAACTGCAGTCTTTTACAGAAGTGCTTCTGATACAACAATTTGAAGTGAAGAACCGCACAGAAAGCCCAGAAATTTGCAAGTGTGTTCTACAGGGGCTCATCCAGGCAATGAAACTTCCCAACCCTGCCCAGTTTTGCTGGAGCTTTTTGTGTCAGGCTGTGGAGAAAATATATGAGCTTCTTCCAAATGAGGTTCAGGTAAGGAGTAAGTATGAGATGTATGAACACTGCAGCTAGATATTTTTAATGATGGTAAGTCCCATCTTTTTGCACTGACACACCAGATTGGAAACATGAATTAGATGTACAATTTTTAATGATAATAGTTAAAATAGCAGCATAATTTCAATTTAAGTTACTTTTGGTTATTTTAGGATATGACATTGTGAAACCAATCTAATGAACACTCCTCCCTCATAAATTATTTGGTAATGGAAAAATACAGTATTGGTACTGAAATAAATGTTATTGAAAGAGAAGAAGAGAACAATGAGAAGGCTTTTTTTTCCCCCACAGAGGATACAGCTTCTCACAGTGATTTAAAGAAACTATTTAGCTACAGAAAATACCTCCAAGGAAAGGCACTTTTCCATTAAAAAGAAAAAAACACTCTTTGAAAATATTCAAATACCATTATTCTTGTAGTTTGAAGTACGTTGAATTCCCCAGCAAATACAGAATTTCTCAAATAGATAAGTACAGTGAGGCTAAAGGATGGATTAATTATTCATCATTATCATTAGTAGAATTCCTAAATTCACCAATTTTAACAATGAAGAAAGCTGGAAATAGACATTTAAGCATGCATTTACTCTTTTGTTTGCAGAGAGGTGAACTGGAGGTGTATGTTGATGTAGCAAGATGTATCTCAGAAATGCCTGATTCCGAGATGGATCGCATTGTCCAGATCTCTAAGGTACTTATGTTTTAATTCTGGTCTTTCATCACGAAATCATGTGAAACAAGCAACCCTGTAATTTTTATTGTCACCAGACTGTTTTAGCTCATTGGAGGCATTTAAATGTTTTATCTGACATGCAGGTAAGAGTGTTCTGGATCTAATCTGCAGGCAGCAGAGAAGGAGAAGTGATAAGAATCCATATCCAAAACTTTCTCAAGGCAACTGAAATACTTATAATTTCACCTGGGAGCTTTGAACTGGAGAGTCTTAAGTAACCTGGTCAGGTGGAGGTCGGCCTCTTCTCCCAGGCAACCAGTGACAGGATGAGAGGACAGAGTCTTAAGCTGCACCACCAGAGGTTTAGGTTGGACATCAGGAAGAATTTCTTCACAGAAGGGGTGATTAGACATTGGAATGGGCTGCCCAGGAAGGTGGTGGAGTCACTGTCCTGGAGGTATTCAAGGAAAGACTGGATATGGCACTTAGTGCCATGGTCTAGTTGACATGGTAGTGTTCAGTCATAGGTTGGACTTGATAACGTCAGAGTTCTTTTCCATCCTAATTGATTCTGTGATTCTCTGAAATTATTTCTGTTAGCAGAACAGGAGTGTGAACAGGAGTGGTATTATATCTTCTGAATCTCAGACCAATGATGCAAACAAAGAACTGTAGTCCTCTTTGGTTGACAGAACCACCTACTTGAAATCGGACTGTAAATGCATCACCGTAACTAGCTGTCCTTGAACTGGTGGATCTGTGCTTCTCTTAAAAATGTGAAATAATTGACTGAAAAACCTTTCATTCTTGACTCTGTGTGCTTTATTTACATTCACACTCAGAATGTTTCCTGGTGGACAAGATGACTGAGGATGATAATGAAATAAAAAAGCTTTCATCTTGTAGCTCACCAGTGGAACCAATTAGCAGTGGAATTCTTAGCAGCTGAAATGCTAAGGAAGTGACCTGTTTTGAAGAGCTTAATGTTTTCAGATGAGGCTTTTAGAAACAAACATCTGTTATGTAAAGCCACACTGTTCTGTTTGCTATCAGATTCACTAGAGAATCAAGCATTCCAATAGGTTATGGAAGCAGAACTGTTATTTCCTTACATTTTTTAGTTCTTTGACACCGCAAAACATCATTTAAGAAAACCCCTTTTTGTCACTACAGTGTATCTGTCTTGCAAGAAGACTTGAGTCTCCAGAACTGTCAGGCTGGCTCATTCCAGCTCAAAGGGGAATGTAAAATTTCAAGCAGTATGAAAACAAACTACTGAGTTACACTTTGCTGGACTATTTCAAACAGTGTAAAGTTCAAGTAGTATGTACAGTCTTCTGTTTAATAATATGAGAAAAACTGAGCTTACTAGTTAGTCAAAGAGTTTCTTACTTTATTTTAGTAAAGAGGAATGCCACATTTACTGTTCCCACACGAAACGTACATTTCAACTTAACATGTTTTTAATTGCATTTGCAGAAAAATATAGAGAAGGCCACATTCATGAAAGTGTATTTAGTTTCTCAAGGCAGACTGTCTCTGATGAACTTGAGTGCCGTGGTTGATGTTGTGGCAGGATATCACCAGAAAGAAAACATTTTATGGATGCTCTTGCATAGTTTCTATCATGCTCGTATTGTGAGACATGAAAATACAGGTAAGATCAGGGTTAAAGGAAAATCCACAGTTCAATCAACAAATATTTATGAATCTACACTGAATCTTTTAAAATAATTTTAAGATGGTTTAACCTAAATGTTTCCAAATTTTTTCATATTAGAAACTACTGTCTTCAGAATTTTTGTATTATTCAAATACTTGTATCAAACATTGTTTTTATGCTTTTCTCCAATTACTTATTTTTCTGTGGTCCAGCATCAAGTTCTTTATCTCCTCAAGGTGGTTTACAGACCAGAGTTTTAACTGGATCTGTGTCTCCCACTCTATTTAGGGAAGTGTTATAAATGTACATAGTACGTCAGAGACCTCTAATAGTGCAACTCTGCTAACCTTCTGACCTATAGTCTGACTTACTGGTGTGTGACACAGTAGGTGGGAGGATGTTCCCATGAGACTAGTTGAAGCAGGGAGATAACTTGCTTTTCTGAACTCCTTGCACTGAGTTAACACAGGAAATAAATTTCCCTTTTTTCCTCTTCATAACTATACCAGATAGTCATCTGCTGGGTTAATGATTTGGTCTGGCTCAGCTATGTATCTGACAGAGCACTGGGGCTAATGCAAGAGAAGTAGGAGAATCACACGGGAAGATAAAGAAGGAAGAAACAAGAACAGAAAGAGGCAAGAATGAGGTCTCATTTTCATGGCAGAAGGGTCTTTGTCTGCCTCTGTTCGCTGAACAACTTCAAAGCATTATATTGTCAGATGCCTCAGCTGCCAGCTGTGTTTGAAGAACTTCAAAGAGTAGTGAGTTTTCATTGAGTGAAGTGAGGGTTCTTTGGGTAAAAGAGGAGGCAGCATGAAAGAGGGCACTTGTAAAGATTACGTTAAAATAGTAGTGTATGAAGTGATGTGGTCTGGGAGGTGAACATGGTTATTAGTTTGTAGGAGGTAGAACAGATTATGGACAGCAGAATCTGAATCAATGAAATGTCTTCCTTCCTTGAGTTGAATTGAGGGCTGATTTTATTTGTGTGCCTTGACCATGTTTTACTGATCCTCTCAACTCTGTAGGACCATTTTCACAGCACTCCACACACTGAGGGAAGCTTTAGGATTCTGTAGCAGTCATATGTGCAGACTTGGCTAGTGGGTCCTGCAGGCTGCCATTATGTGAAATAATTCTCACTCAGCTTTCTTTTCTCTGTGTTCAGTGTATTGCCTGCATTATAAGCAAAGTTTCTGTACTGTTTAGGGTCCTGTATGTTTGCTGTCAGTGGCAGAATGAATTAAATGTGATAGTGGTGTTGGTGATCATCATTCTTCTACAGTTCGTGCTTTCTTGCTATAGGGATTTTCTGTGCTTGCTTTTTAGTGAAAAGCAGTGCATTCTAGTGTTTTACATATCAATGTTCTTATTCTTTTTCTAGGAGTTCTGAAAAGAATGGACTGGTTGCTAGACCTGATGGGCTACATCCGGAATGTTGCATACAAGTCAACACCCTTACAAAATGTTGATCTTAAAGAGGTACGTGCTGTGAAAATAATTTGCAGGAGGAAAAGAAGGAGGTTCTGATATGTTTTACATTCCTCCTCAGTAACAAGTATTAGTCCCCATGCTTTTATATTTGAGGAGATTGTGATCTTCCCTCCAGAGGGAAAATCTTCACAATTTTTGTGAATGAATGTGTACTTAAAACTCTTACTTTAAAATAACCTTGGCATTTAAGTTATGATAGAAGATACGGGCAACTAAAGGGCATAATTTCTTCAAATTTACTGTATTTAGAACAATTGAAGGAAAATTTTGAATTCCTTAGTAAAACTGTCTAGGCAGGTTAGAACTGTGTAGTTGCTGTTTCAGAGAGGGCTTGGACAGTTTTAGAGAAATAATGTTATTCAGCTGTTTAAGCCTTCTGTTTGAGGAGAAAAAATAAGCTGCTGCTTGGATCAGAAAGGCTTTTGTTACATTACTGCATCATTTCCCAGCCATTCACAGCACCACAAGGGCAACCATCTCTGATTTCCCTCAAGTCGGGTTGCTGTGAAGAAGTTATTTCCCCATTTTAAATGAATTGTGGATTAGCTTTAATCTAAAAGAGTATTTTAAGAGTGTGGTTTTGCTTTTCTTTCTGTAGACATTCTAGTTTGAATTTAGAAAGAGGCTTATGCTGCTTCAAAGCATAGAAGGATGTTGAGAACTTTTTAGTTCTTGCATTTTGAGTTTTAGCTGAATTTTTAGATGATTATTTTTAAAACCAAGTTGCATCTGGGTTTTGGTCTTGGATTTTCGGTTGGTTTGGGGTTTTTTTAATTAGTTTTTTTGTTGTTTTGGTGGGTGTTTTCTTTATTGTTTGTTTTTTTTCTTTTCTGCATTATTCATTTAATAAAGTGCATTTTTGCCTTTTTCCTATGTAGTGCATAGATTTCCTCCTATGGCTGTTTGCAGCTTCTGTGGTTGCCTGGGCTGACCATGGTGCACCATTGCTGCTTGGCCTCAGCGCTAACTGGTCACTGTGGAAACACCACGTGGTATTACCAGAATTACCTGAGGAACACATTGGCAAGCACCCCACTGACAAGTTTGCTGTGCAAGAGACTCTGACACTCCTTCCAAGCAGCCTTTCTGTTTTGCTGACTAAAGAGCCTTGGAAAGAACAAGCACAGAAGGTAAAATTGCATGTAGTGGTAAGCACTTTACAAGAGTCAGAAAGCACCCCATTTTTAGTAGTCAGCTTCAGTCTTAGGTAGAGCAGTTATTTCCTCTATATTTTATTGCATCTCAATTGTGATCTTGCTTTATTTTTAATCAGACATGAATGTAGTTTCTCAAGTAAAATTGGAGAGTAGAAAAAAAAAAATTCCAAATCTGGGAGTCAAATCCTTAAGAAAGTACAGCTGGGAGAAGAGAGTTGCGAGCTGCTGGTAGCAAGTCAGTGTTTTAAACACTGAAAGAAAGATCCTCTGCTGCTGGACACACCACAGTGTAAATTCAGAGCGATCAAAGATCTTCTGTACAGTTTGTAGTGCGTGTAATTTGTTTTGAAGTATGACTTGAAAATAAGTGTGGAAAATTGGGCCTAGTTTGGCAAACCTACTGTAGACTGCATGTAGTTGCTATACGTGGAAGTACTGTTATAAATTTGTAGGTTAGTAGTTAGCTGTTTTGTGCAAACCAGAATCTGTTAAGATCTGGTTTCTCTGAGCATGCTCTTGTGCTCAAAGTTACCACTGAAGTCAGAATTCAGAATGTGCGAGGAATGCAGGGGTGAGCCGTTAGTATGCAAGTGCCTAATTAGGTTTTAAGGAAGAATGTGAGGCCTTGCCCTGAAAACCATCCTTATGAGTTTGAAATACCATATTGTCATCCAGGCACCCTGCACTGCCAGAAAAAAATAGCAAAAAATGAGAGAGGTCAAAAGAGGAACAAAGGCAGTAAGAGTTCTGAAGTATTTGCAGTAAAACATTTGGACAAGAAACTGATAAGAAAGAATTATATTAATAGGTTAAAGGCATGAGCAGGCAAGATGGAGGCAAGCTATTTACTATGCCTTCTTACAAAGAATTATTGCTGAGATAATGAGAAGGAACAAAGGGAGTTTCAGATCCAGTTGTGGGAAGAATTGCACTGACAGCAAGATGTACTCTTGAGTGTTTTGTTTACTTTGGGCAGAAGCTTCATTGGCCACTGCCTCTGATTAGATAACTGAATTTAGCAGAAATCAAATGTCTGTCAAACTGAAAAGAATTTGTCATGTTCTGATACAGGGGCTCTTTTAATTCAGATTTTTCTTCATATTTCAATCTTCAGTTTATTGACTGGCTGATCAATATGATGGAATGTCCTAAGGAAGCATTATCAAAATCTTCCATGGACCTGCTGAAAGGTAATATATTTTTAATTGGGTCCTTATTTTTCCATAACTGTGGGTACAGATCAAAATGCATTTGTTAAAAGGAGTGAGATTTTGTCTTTGGGGAAACTTTCACAGGTAAGTTGACATTCTTGTTTGTAACAGCTTCTTATATTTGCTGTCTCATCTGCTGACGCTTATGATGTAGCACTTAGGGTCCAAAGGACCTAGAGGTTCATCTAGTCCTACAAGCTTATTTCACTGATAGATCTCTCTGCTGTTTTTGAAGTTACCCTTAAAAATAAAATGCAACGTACTATTTGGAAACCCTCCAGCAGCAGAATACAAATCACATAACTTAGGTGTAACTGAAGACTGCACTGTGTGGAAGGGTCAGGAGGTGGGCTATGACAGCCTAGTAAAGTGGTCTGAGAAAAAAGGAAAGAGGTATGAGGGTTGCTGAAAAGATACCTGAAAAGAAAGATGGAAAGTAATAAGGAGATGATATTTTGAATTATGGTAGGGACGGTAGCCCTAGCATGCATCCCAGTGCTCACATACATATGTAGGATTGTGAATACAATCTGTGCAAGTCATTTTAAGAGGACACAACAAATATTCTCAAGTGAAGTAAGTGCACTTAAACTTCTTCCATCAACACAGTGCACTTCCTTTGGACCACCTGATTTGTTGAACCTACACAAGTCTTCTTGAAATCTGGTTATAAGTTATTTGCATTATTAGGATAATTAGCCTTGTTTTGAGGCTTTAGTTACTCTCTGATAAATTCCCCTGTTGTGTCTGCTAATCTCCACCAGAAGCAAAGCTAAGAGCTGTTGGAGAACCTCCTCTGTATATCAGAGGATTCTGATATTCACAGACTGAGAAAAGTCACTGTTCCCCTTGTTTTTTTCCTTTTACATACTAGAATATGAAATTTTCTTCTAAATAACTAAACTGTGACTAGTTTCGTTGCTTGATTTTGTCTAAATGCATGATCTTTCAAATTGAATTAAGGAATCAGTCAGTTGCATTTCCAATCAGTGAATTGCACAGAGGACTTAAGACTTTGTGCTCCTGTTGTTCCCAGTGTCTCCTATCTCCTGGTTTGCGTCATTACTCATTGAATTTGAACTTTCTGTAGTGTGGGTTGATCTGTGTGCCTAAGCGATAGACTAATTGGAAGATGATGTGATATGATTTCAGTATGAGACACGCCATGAAGCAGAGGAAAGGCCTAGTACATCACCACAAGTGAAAGAGTTACGAAAAGAGTCAGTAAAAGGAGAACTAAACCTATACCTGTGTTAGCAAAATAGACTAGGAAGAATACTCTCACATCCTTTCCTTTGGACTGTACGAATTAATGTAATTTGTCCCTCTCTTTCACAGTTACACTTCTGGCCTTGAGATCTCTTGCAGAGTTCAGGAAGAAAGCAGTGTGGACTAAAGCTTACGGGTGGTAGCTGCTCACCATAGCTTATCCAATGAAGAAAACTGCTCACTCTTGAAAACATATTATTATTGCTTAGGCGTCAAGAAGCCATATTTCAAAGAGGTTTCCTACCACAAGGTTTTGAATTGGGTTTGGAGGTTTTTTTCTCTTCTTCCTTCATTGCAAAGATTCCTAAGATGAAAAACAATATTTTGTTTATAACTGGTGTATTGTTGTTTTGCGAATGTGCTGAATCTAAATGAGAAATACACATTCAGTTTCAATTGAGTTGTTTCAGTGACATCTGGAAACCTCAAAAGCTGGAGTGGAATATTCCCTTAATTCATGGAAGCTTTGAAGTGGCTGAAAATAAACTTGAAAAATTTGTTTGGATATAGGCTATTTACTAAAGAATGTTTTAGTGCAACAGACTTTGAACGAGCATTATTTTTTAACTGATAATCCTTCTTTTAGCAATAACATGATGTTCTTGTGCAGTAGTGACAACACATTATCTGTATATAGTGTGAGCGGAGTGAAAAGGGTGGTATGCCTGTCAATTTTGCAATAGCTTTTTAAAGATGACTGAAATGAGTTGATGATCCTGATGGCTGTTATATCTGCAGCTCCAGGACAGCTGCAATTTTCTTTCCACTTATAACTGTTCTTGTCTCCTTTACCCTTCTTCGCACATAAAGAGAGCTTTTCTGTGCCTCTAGGGAAAAGGGACAATACAGCAACTTTTTTCCACGTTTACCATCTTAAATAGATTATCTCTTGCTATTTTCCTGATTTAATACTTTCCCCTTTCTGAAGGAATAGCGAATTTTTCCACTTTGCAATCTTGCCAAGACAGATCTTAAAAGTTTTATATTTAGCAATCCTCCTTGCTGAAGTAGACAAAAATTAACCGAATATAATTGTTTGGGCACTGTTCCTTAATGTCTGTCAAAAGAGTACTGGTGACAGCATTGTTGATTTTTGATCAGCTTGAAGGAAATATTACCACCGTACATCTAGAGGACATACCCCATTGGAGGAATTATCTTATTTTGAGGATTGGTAACATTTCCTCTGTAAAAGAAATTCTCCTGTGACTTCTTGGTCACGTGGTCTATTCGTCCTGGAGAAGAGGAGACTGAGGGGGAACCTCATTGCAGTCTACAACTTCCTCATGAGGAGGAGGGGGAGGCACTGATTTCTTCTCTGTGGTGACCAGTGACAAGACCTGAGGGAATGGCCTGAAGTTGTGTCAGGGAAAGTTTAGGTTGGATATTAGGAAAAGGTTCTTCACCCACAAGGTGGTTGGGCAGTGGAACAGGCTCCCCAGGGAAGTGGTCACAGCACTAGCCTGACAGTTCGAGAAGCATTTGGACTACACTCTGAGACACATGGTGTGACTCTTGGGGTGTCCTCTGCAGGTCCAGGAGTTAGACTTCGATGATCCTTGTGGGTCCCTTCCAAATCAGCATATTCTGTGATTCCCTGGTTCTTTCTAGGATTTTCTCATCCAGTAAGGATACTGTGCAGTGGCAGTGAGTTCCACACAGCGACTGGGCATTTCCTCACTGATTGGGTGTGTGGAGGATAAATGCAGTACTTGCTTGCCTTTCAAAATAGTGTATAATTAGTGGTAATTTACTTCTGCATATGCAGCTCTGTACTGAGAAAACTGTCTAAAGGTGAATGTGCAGAGGGGCTCACTGAAACTCCTTGTCACCGAGTCAATATCTCAGTTCAAGGCATTTCCATTTGTGTGCACTTCTAAGTAACCTCTAACAAAGGCTAATATGTCACATTTTAATGGTGCCATCTCTAATGTACTGTTTCAAACTAACTTACACCTTTACACATCTGAGTTTGCATGTGTATTAGCATTTTAATTCAGATGAAATTTTGTCTTTTTTAAATGGAATTGCTGGGTGATGCCTACTTGCTGTGTTTTAGTTTGCACAGTGGAACAATACATAAATATCTGAATTAACTGAGTTCCTACTGGTGTATGGTAGAAATTGTAAGCCAAAGGATGGCATAACATGGCCTGACGGTGGCAATGCTAACTTAGCTGCAGAGAGCACTGAGAGTTTAGGAGCGTATCTGAAATGCTTGTACACCAACGCACGCAATACAAGAAATAAACAGAATGAACTGGAAGTGTTGGTCAGATCCCAGAGCTATGATGTCTGTGGGATTAGTGAGACTTGGTAGAATGAGTCCCATGACTGGAGTGCTGGGATGCAGAGCTGTAGGCTGTTCAGGAGGGCTAGGCAGGGCAGGCAAGGCAAAGGAGTTGTGTAGGTTTCACTGTACATTCCTTGTTAGGAATAATGTGGTTGAAAGCCTCTGAGTGAGGAATAGGGGGATGAAAAACAAAGCCGATGTCATTGTGGGTGTCTGCTGCTGTTCACTCAGCCACAATGCCAGCACTGGTTATTTAATCTATGGGCAATGGGGAGAAATCTGCATCAGTAGACCTTGTCCTTACGGAAAATATCAACTGAAAATGCTAGATAACTGTGACAAGTCTTAGAAATTCCAGAAGTATGTTGAAGATAACTTCTTATCACAAGTATTCATTTAGCCACCCCTGACTTGTTCTTTGTGAATAGAGAAGATGTGATTTTAGGTGGCTCTCTTGGCCACAGTGATCACAAAATGAGTGTAAATTTTTTGGTGTAAATGAGAAAAATTTCAGCAAAGTTGCTACCCTACAATTCAGGATAGCAAACCTTAAACTGCTCAGGGAGCTAGTTAGCAGTGTCCTCTGGGAATCTGATTTTGAGGGCTTAAAGATCTGTGAGTGCTGGTCAATCTTGAAGAATGACCTTTTAGAAGCACAGGAGGAGGCAATCACACTGTGCCAAAAGTCAGGCAAGTAGGGCAGAAGAGCAGCTTGGCTGAATGGGGAACTCCTCTTGGAACTCATGAAGAAAATAAATTGTATGATCTCTGGAAGTGAGGTCTTCACAGGAAGATAACAGAGCTGTGGTTCCTGTGTGTTGGGAGAAAACACAAAAGTCCAAAGTTCAGAGTTGAAACTGGCCAGTGTTGGGTTAGATAACAAAAAAAATTTTTTGAATATGTTAAGAGCAACAGGAGATCTAAGGAAAATATTTGACCAATACTTGATGAAGATAATCCCCTGGAAAAAAAAGGATGAAGAAAAGGCAGAGGTATTTAATGCTTTTTGTTGCCTCAGTCTTTAACAACACTGACAGACATTGGTCTGGCCGGTCCTCTGACTTAGAGGACATACAGCAGCAGTGACCTTCTGTTTCTGGACGCTGAAACTGTAAATGACCAGTTGTATCAGTTTAATATTTGTAAGTCCATGGGGCCTGATGGGATTAATCCCAGAGCACTGGAGCTATCTCTTGTGAGTCTGGGGAGGTGCCTGCTGACTGGAGGTGCCAGCTGACATAATTCCAATTTACCAGAAGGGCATGAGGGAACATACAGGCAACTACAGGCCTGTTAGTCTAACCTCATTACCTGGGAAAAATTACAGAGATCATACTGGGTACTATTGAAAGGCATTTAAAGAACAATACAGCTGTCAGGCACAGTCACTATGCGTTCACAAAGGGAAAGCCCTGAGTAACTGGTCTGATACCTTTCTATGATACGGTCACCCACCTATTGAGGGTTTTGATAGTGTCCCTCACAATGTCCTTCTGAACAACCTGTTCCACGGTGACATGAGTGGATTCATGGTGCACTGGGTAAAGAACTGGCTGAAGGACAGAGCTAAAAGGGTTGTAGTGCATGGGGCTGACAGTCACCAGCAGTGTTCCTCAGGATTCAAATCTAGGGCCCAGTTTGGTCCAACAGATTTATCCGTGATCAGGAGGAAGGAGTTGAATGCACCATTAGTATGTTTGCTCTTGATACTAAACTTTAAAGTTGCTGTTGACTCTTGAGGGACAAGAGGCCTTGCAGAAAGATCTGGATAGACTGGAGCATTTGGCTATGGTTAATGGCGTGAAACAAGTTAAAATTATGGATTCTGCATCTGGGACGGAGTAACTCCTGATACAAATCTAAATGGGAGGAGGAGCAGCTGGAGAGCAGCCCTGCAGAAAGATACCTGCGGCTGCTGGGATCTCGAGATACAAAGATTTAAGTTCACAGAATCATACAATTGTTAGAATAGGAAGGGACCTCTCGAGATCAACACACTCCTCTCCTCAGTAGCTTGTTCATCACTTGCACTAAGAAGTTATATTCCGGTATCTGCAGAAACTTCCTGGACTCTGTCTGCCAAGCTGCATTGTGCCTCCAATAAATATCTGTGTTGTTGAATTCTGCAAGGAGGACCAGGGCCTCTTTGTGATCTCCACCTCCAGTGATTTCCATGCTACTTCCAGCTGTCTATAGGAAGCCTTGTCAACTTCCTCATCCTGATCAGGTGGCCTGTAGTAAACACCCACAACAGTGTCACCCATTTTAGCCTGTCCCTTCATCCCTTCATTCTTGCCCATAAGCTCTCAACTTGTTTGTCTGTCCCTGGACAGAGCTTGATACAGTCCAGATGCTCTCTCACATAAAGACCAACTCTACTGCCTCGCCTGACTGACCCTGTCCTTTCTAAAAAGTACACAGCCATCCATGGCAACATTGCAGTGGGGAGCTGTCCCACCATGTCTCTAATTGCAATGAGATCATGGCTCTGTGACCACACACAGATTTCTAGTTCTTCTTGTGTATTCCCCACACTCTGTGCTTTTGTGTACAGGCACCTCAGGGAGGCAGTTGAGCATCCAGATTCCCTAGAAGGGGTGTAAGAGGATTCTCCGTGGCCATACACACCCTTGATTTGGTTAGCCCTATGACTCTGGTCTTGGGAGGCAGCCAAGGTTGCCCTGGTTAGCATGGCCCATTCCCTAGAAGGAAGCAATGGCATGAGCATTGCCACTTTGGACCCTACCCACCGAGTCCTTCAGTTTAAAGCCTGTCTCCCCAAACTGGCCAGTCTGCTGCCAAAGCTTCTCTTGCCCTTTCTAGAGAGGTGGATCCAGTCCCTTCCTAACAGGCTACAATCATTGTAGTACAGCTCATTGTCATAAAAGCCGTTGTCTTAAACATCTTTTTGCCGGCCCAATCCTGAGCTTTTCCAGGAACTTAGGTGAGGCACTGGAGTTGAAGTTAAGGTGGCCTGTTGTGGTCACACATGGAAGGCTGACTGCCTCAATCTCCCAGTTGCCTGTCTCAAGTTGCCTCTGTACCAGAAGGAGGTGGAGAAGTCTTCTGTCATGAACTTGCTGTCTTTTTCTTGCAGTTGAGGTTTGGGAGTCCTCTCCATAGTGGATTTTAAATAATCCTTTCGTATTCATATATATTCATATATACAGCATTTTAGCCAGCTGTAAGATTCAAGGTATAACATTTTTTTAACATAAAACAATAAACATGGCTTAATCTGTGGTAGGCTTGACCTCAGCTGGCTTCCAGTTGGCCATTCAGCCCCGCCTCCTTGGGACATTGATTCTTCCGCCACCTTCTCAACAGGACAGGGAGAAAATAGGATGAGAAAGTTCATGGCTCAAGATAATGACAGAGTGATCATTTACCATTCACTGTCACAAAAACAGATTCAACTTGTGGAAGAAAAATTTATTGCCAATTAAAAATAGAGTAGGATGGTAAGAAAAAAGGCAAAACTAAAATCACCTTGCCCCCACCCCTCCCTTCTTCCTAGACTCAACTTTACTCCTTCATTCGTGCATCTTCTACCTCCTCCCTCCCCAAACAATACAAGATGGGTAGGGAATGGGGGTTGCACTTAGTTAATATATGTTAATCTCTGCATCTTGTTTCTCTTCTGTTCCCTTGCTCCAGCATGGAGTCCTTCCCATGGAATACAGTCCTTCATGGTTTCTTCTCACAGGCTGCACCTCTTCAAGCACTGCTCTAGCATAGGTTCTTTCCATGGGGTACAGTCCATCTGGAAAAGGCTCCTCCAGTGTGGGTTCCTAATGGGCCTCAGTTTCTGCCAGGAGCTTGCTTGTATGGGCTCTCCATGGGCTGCAGCTTCCCTCAGGGCACAGCCACCTGCTCCAGCCTGGGGTCCTCCACCGGTCCTCCTGTGGATATCTTGTCTAGTGTGTTTCTCCATGGGCTGCAGAGGGACAACCTCTGCTGCGGGCAGACAACCCATGGTGTTCTCCATGGCCTGCAGGGTAATCTGCTGCAGTGCCTAGAACAGCTCTTCCTCTCCATTGACGTTAGTGTCTGCAGAGCTGTTTCTCCTACTTATATTTTCCTTACTCTTCTTTCTCACAGCTGCTGCATAACATTTTTTACCTTAAGTTTTCAGAGAGATGCCATGCCATCTTCTTTGTTGTTTGGTTCAGCAGTGCCTTGCTCAATCCTGGACCTGGCTGGAACCAGCTGTTTCTGGCGGTGGGAAGCCCATGGCTTCTTGTGGAGGCCATTCCTGCAGCTTCCCTACTGCCAAAGCCTTGACATGTGTACCCAATACAATATCATATGTCACGTTTTGTCCTATAGGGTCTGTCAACTCCAGGCAGCTTGGTGACAAACACGCTAGATTGAATTTCCAAGGGAAAAATGTTCACGTTTCAACTTCAGCAAGTTTTATAGTGGTTTGATGTGGACTTATTCTGGCTGTCTTCTTCAAAACTGTCATCTTACTCAGCTGCTCTATATGTTTCTTCACATTGTTCACACTTAAATCAGTTTGGGTCAGACAGAAGCCCACGGTGAAAGTACTTCTGCTTCACTACTAAGTTCCAAATTTCTGTTTGCAGTGCTTTGAAAAAATATAATCCCAGGTTGACACTACACTATTGTATGTGTGATCTTGTCGCTTATGATCTGGAAATACTTGGTGGTCACAATAGTTTGCAGGCATTGTCTGCCACATATATTAAATAAACATTATAGTAGGCGACCTTTCAAAATAAATTAGTTTAGCTTCGCTGTTTCCTTATATAACCTCTTAGGCTACATGGTTTAAAGTCATACAGGTAAAAGCCTCTTCATATTGTGATAGTGTTTAGTTTCCCTTCAAATATTATCTTCTCTCCTACTATTATCTTGCCCACAGTTTTCAGTCAACTCAAAAAAAAAAATAGCCTCAATTTTCTCCCCCACATGCTTGAATTGAAGTGTAGCTGATAACCAATATGGATGAAACTTTAGAAAAACCCTTGCCAGCCTCTGAGGAATTATTCGGCTATTTTCGCCTGTACAATCCACTGGGCTGCTGTCTGTGTTCCTCATTCCCAGCCTTTGAAGACCCTATGTTCTAGCCGCATTCTCACAGATTATCCTACAGAAGTATGAGGAGCAATATAATTGAGTAAAATGCCTGGAATTTTGCACATGGCTTTTGATAGTCATTCAGTTCCCTTTAAAGAACAACATATATTTGACCTGACTATCTCACACTTCTTTTGCACACATCTATCTGCTGTTCAGCATGGAAGAAAATCATTGTGAGGGAAGAGACAGACATGCCAAATACATGATTGTAAGTGTTTATTTCTCACCCTTAAACACCCCCTTGAATATACAGTAGATGAGTACCTTAACACTTGCCTTTCTGATTTAGCTGCATTTTCTGGAATCTTCTTTTGCTAAGTGAAAAATGGGGCCAGAACGTGAGGGTTCCTCACGGAATGCCTGGGGCTAATCAGCATGTCAGTCTCGTCGGTTGCAAAGGTTCTGGCTTCTGCTCCTTGGGAGATTCCAGTTCCAGTCAATTTAGCATTTATGTGTTAGGCACACACATGTTGGCCTGGTATAAAGTAATGTTACAGATTAAATTATGTCATTTCAAAATACCTGTGTCTTATGAGGTAAGAATTAACACCAAAATAAGGGTTGTTGGTGTGACTGTGAGTTAAGGCACTCTTCAGTTTTTTCAGAATTCTATAGTATATGTTAGAAAAAATACAGTAATTTTAAAAACTCTGGCCATTTGAAGTCAAAACTTTCCAAAGTTTTCAAAAGTTGCTCCACTTTTGAGGTGCGTTCAGGAGACCTGCCTTTTCTGAAAATTCCACACAGCCAGATAATATACATGTGAAGAGGAGTTTTGCACTGAAAAATCTTTGTCCAGTTTGTTTTAACCTATTATGTGCAGCAGTCCACTAGGAATGTACTTTGTCCTTCCAAACAAAATATCAACTTAGCTTCTTTTATTTTTGATGTTGCCTGTCCCTAGGTGTGCCTTTCTCTCGGAGAAGAGGTTCTGGATGATAAAGCACATACCTGAATCAAAACACAAAATGGTGTAAGAACAAGGGAGTAGAGTCCAAACTGTCTTCAATTAATTTAGAAGGAACAGTAAGAGCCTTCATCTGGCAACCTTGCACAGTTCCTTAGGAACAGTGCAAGTACTTAGGAACAGAACACTCCATTATAAAGATGAGATCCTTCAAATTCATGTTACAGCCAATGACAGAACGAGGACTTCTCTTATGATGCAGCTAAATTCAGCTTGCAAATTTTTCCAAGTATTTTGATGAGAAGGAGAAGGGATCTATTTACATGCAGTTTTTGGAGAGGCCTAATTTTTTCATCCCTTTGAATAATCAAGCTGTAAAAATTTTAATTCAGATATAACTTCTCATCCCAGCTAGGAGGAGTGAGTGAGGAAGAGTTGCACAGAACCAGAGTATGATCAAATGGGAATCGATTTTTTTTAAAAAAAGCAAACAAAAAAGCAAGTTTCACTAAGTACTTGTAAGGCTAGGATCACTGAATCAATTTTTATTGGTTTGTGGGTTTATGTGCCGTACACATGGTGTATCTTGCAAATTTAACTATTTGTATTTGAAAGATGTTGGAAATCAAAACTGGTGGTGATGCACTTCCCTGCAGTGGTCTGTGGGAGATGTGGCAGAGAGTTACAGTTTGTGAAAGGCCCAGTACTGATTAGATTTTTTGTTGCCATAGGCATCCCAGTTGTGTTGAGACACAGGTTTCTGGAAGATGATATACTTACCTATAAGGAGCACTAGCAGGTACATTTGCAGAACATAGGGGAAGTGGATTGAGAAGGGAAATGGAAATGGTAGCTTGATGGAGTATGTACCAAAGGATTCAAAGTACGGCAGTGATACACAAATTGCAAATCCTGTAAAAACATGGTAAATCCTTAGTCAAAAGGAAGTGGAAGATCATCAAAAAGCTTCATGTACAAGTCAGTTACCTTTTAGATTTTCTATACATTACATATGCATTCATATACATATGCATGTTACCTCCTTGAGTTCAGTTTTGAAGGCTGGGATGCTAATTGCTCCTAATACTAGAGTTACTAAATATATCCAATTCAGTAACAAGTTCTGTCAGTTCAGTGTGTTCTCAGTGGGAAGATGTCTTGGTGTAAGTATGATAACCTGCTAAGTAAGGCCTGAGCCAGTAAGGTCAGCCTCAGTGCGAAAGAAGCTTTGGAACTTGCTGTCGAATTTGCTCAGTTCGGAAGGAATGAATCCATATGTCTTTTAAGACGGTATTTTTCTGCTTTAGCCAGAAAAAAAGAACATTTTCCTATATTTTTGAAACTATAAACAAGCAAACAAAAAAACCTCCAAAACCTACCAGACACACAAACCCCAGAGTCCCTGTTAAAGCAAAAATAACAGAAAAGAGAAATGTAGGTGACACAGAGGTTAATATGAAGGTACATAAACATTTATGACAACTTTGGCAACACATGAGGAACTGTGTTAAACACAAATGGCAACTGAAGTGATAACATTTTAAGAATATTAAGGAAGCAAATGGTTGGTGCCCTTCCCACCTCATTACCTTTAGCTAGAACTGAAAGGGGATAAAGCGGGATGCACAGTGAGAAGTTGAGCCATGTCAGTGGTAGGTAGTATATTCCCATCCTTGCCAACATGTTGTAAGTGTACCTGCAAGAAGAGGAAAGCAGATGAGCTCAGAGGAAATTATGATGTCTTTAAAGTAAAGATACACTACTGGAAAATTGAAAGGAATTGCGGAAGAGCTTGGAGCTGCCTGAGTAAATTTCAGAGTGAGCAACGGTTTTGTGCAGGCTCCAATGCCTGAAAGTAGATGGTTAATTTTTTTAGAAGGGTTGTCTGTGGTGCTACCCTAGAGTAGGCAGACAGCAGTAAAGCCCTCCAGATGGAAAGCTGTATCAGAAACCAGAATTATTTCATACTGGTCCATCAGAAAATGGATTTCAGATGGGGATGAACCAACTAACAGGGGTGGGCAGAATATGACTGTTACTTGGGACTGAGAAAATGCTGATTTAAGACTGCAGTGTTAGCTAAATCACTGCTGGAGTAGGCTAAACAAGAAGGCAATTGCAGGCATTTAACTTTCTGTAGTACATCTGCCCCTCTCCTGGACCCCAGGAGGGGTAGTAGGTCCAAAAAAAGCAGTTGCTCTCCAATGTACTGCAGCATTTTATTCTTACTGTGGCTGTTGCTGTTGCTCATTGAGAGACCAGAATGCCTAAGACTTCAGTCTCCAAAGGTGACCTGATCTTGGTTTGATCTTAAAGTGGCATGGCAGCTTTCCAAACACTGGAGAAACAGGTCTGATCACATTTTTGGTCAGCTGAAAGACTTTCTGCACTGTGGCCTCGCTAGAGATATGTAAATCTATTACCCAAGACTTCCTGACAGATGAAACTAGCATTAAATAAACTTCCTGTATTCCCTTGTTATTGATTAATTTTGCATCATACTTTGACTGTAGAAGAGTTTTATAGGCTGAAAATATACCCTTGTCTCTCAAGGTTGCCTCTGCAACCTCAGGATTGTCTCCATTTTTTATTATTGTTGCTTTTAAGGCCGAATCTCAACCCAATACAAAAAGGAAACAGCTGTTCCCTCTCTATACAACTCCATGAGCAGGTACTCATGGTATAAGCAGGAAAGATCAGGTATAGAAAACCTTCCAGAATTTGCTCCCAGTGTTATCACTAGCCATGATGCATGATAAATAGTCTTTCAGGGATATTTATGTCCCTGGAAGTTTATGTGGAAAAACTTGTAATACTCCAGGAGTAGTTGGCTTAAGGAATGGGATAGATAGATCCCGGTGCACTTTTAGACATGAACATTTCTTTGAGATATCACGACATGGCACAGATGCTGTAAAATAACTCAGGTAAGAATTCTATATTTGTATGAGTTGTACAGTTTGCTGCTATAGACCACAGCAGCTTTCCTATTAAACAACTGCTGTTACTGCTGTGGTGCTGCACTCTGTTCTTCAGCAACGGTAGAAAATAATGATGCATTCATAGGACTATTATGCACTGGCAGGACTTTACAGCCAATATTGTTTATACTTTTGGCATTTCTCCAGCTGCACAGAACCCTTTCATTTCAGATTAGGTTCTACTAATTTAGCTCTACAAACTTCAAAAAGAAATGGGATGGAACTATAATCAAAATAATTAATGCAAGTAGTAGTCTATTAACACGTGGTACAAAATACTCTGAAGCTGACTTAAAATCTCTGTCAATTCTATCTGACACACTCCTTTTTCAGATCTCTTTTATAGCATACATTTCCTTTGCTGCCTAAATCCATATTCTTCAGTCAGTCCCCTAAGCAATATATCTAAATTAGCAGAAAAAAAGATTTTGTTGCCATATTTAGGTTGCTGTGAGAGCTGTGTCTTCTTAAAACACTTTTTAATTCCATATGTCTTACCTGCTCTAAGTCTACAACTGCAGTGCACAGAAGCTAACATTACATATGAGACATATTTGGTGTCCTTGTGAGATATATGCCCTCCTACACCAAAACTCTCAGACTGCAGCAGGAGCTCTTGGCTTTTTGGAAAGCGCAGTGCAATTAACCCACAATAGTCTTTCTGCCTTAGCAAGAAGTTCTGCTGGTGCTGCATTACTGTGCTGTCAATCTTGGATCAAAGTGGATAGAAAAATAATAAAGCAACAGGATGGTTCCAGTAATTGCTGTTCTCCGGAAGGTAGTTGTGATTTCCTTCTAATTTTTTGTTTAAAATGTCAAAGCCTTTGAACTACAAGTGTTAATGCAGTCTGCTAATGCATTACTCTATCTTACATCTGTAAGTCAGTCTGCCTCTCAGCCATGTGGATTTTTGTAAAAATCAGTAAGTAACTAATAAAGTTCAAGCTTTATTTAAAATGGATAATATGCTTTGCCAATTTTGAAACAATTAAATGAGCCTGCTACACAGTGAGGGTGGAGTTCTGCTGGCAAGAATAACCCATTTTCCCCTCATGGTTTTGACATTGACTCCTTACCTGACCACATCTAATAAATTCCAAAGGAAAAATAAAACACACACGACATATTTCCCTTGAACTTCTTCCTGACTGTTGATCACGACAAATAAAACAATTATTCTCTCAGTGATCTGAAAAGAAAAGAAAATTTTGAAATCGGGTAGCACCTTCTGTTGCTGTTATTTCTGTGGCATTTGGGTGAAATAGGAGGCCACAGGAGGATCCAGTTTTCTTTACACAAAATCAGCCATGAACGTTTTGCTTCATGGCCTGCTTTTGTTCAAGGTCCTTCAGCAAAGGCAAGTGGACACTGCTGGCTGCAGCATCGTGTAATGGTAAGTGTGGAGGTTTGCTTGCCAACTGGGATACTTGGGTTTGTAGCCAAGGAAATCTGTGGATGGGCCTGCGGAGGTCGTGGAAGCAAGGACTACTCCCACTGCACCTGGGTGCCTAGAGGGCTGGCAGGCATAAGCTTCCTTGCTTGTAGGCTGTGTGGGAGACAGTGGGAAACAGAGGGCCCTTCTTGGAGGGGTCATATGCCAGAAAGTACTAATCTTGCTCTCCCAGATCTGTTTTTCACATCTTGGAGATCTGCGTCCCAAGGAATCTCTTTCATCTAAGATTTGCAGAAAGAAGGAGGAAAAGTAGAATTCCTTATCTTTCTTTCCATCTTATTCCTGGTTAGGGAAAGTGAGTTTAAGCTTGTCACTTACTTGAATGATTGCCATAGTATTTATGTCCTAACATTTTTCTAGTGGTTGAACTTTATCTGACCCACAAATGAAAAAAGTGGATTAAACAGGCAGTGTCTCCAGCTTGAAATAAATACTTTGGTGATATTAAAGCTCAAGAAATTAAAAACAAGTGTGTCTTTTTGCAGCTTTCCTGACAAGTTTTCTAACAGTATCCATGCCCTGCCCTGTAAAGTAAATGTATCAGTACTGCCAAGAGTTGTTTGTCAAGCTCTCCCAGAACAGTACTGATTCCCTCTGATTTACACTCTATTTGAAAGTGTTGAAGTAGAAAACATGCACCTAAGCAGTTGGTATGGATCAGCATAGCTTCATTGGCTTGGGTTTTTTTACCCACTGCCACATCTTCCATAAGGTATCTTAGTTTTAATGATTTCACAGGTTGAGATGTCAAGTCAGTTAAAGTTACAAAATTCAAATGGATTACCAAGATTGTTTTTATAAGTGCTGTTATTCTTCATTGGTTTCCCCTTACTCCTTACCTTAAACAAAATAAGAATTTCGCCTCTCAGCAAGTTTGTGTGAGTTTTGCTACATAATATTTACAGGTTCCTGCATGGACCATTCTGGTCACAAACTCTTTTTCCTTTTTTTTGCAAACCACATCTGTCAGATAAAGCAGCCTTCACTATTCAGCAAAATTACATGAGAACAATTTTTCATACAGAAAGAGAGCATATCTATACCCCAGGGATCTGGTTCCTCATCCTGGAAAGCACTGAGGGGGCACAACAGCTAAAAATGGTTTTGCTGCCTCTCACCCTTGTCTGACCGTCATCTTGTGCTGCTGATCCCATAGGTCCCTAACTGAGGAACTGATTTCCAAGAAGGTCAGATGCTGGCAGACTTCTGTATAGATGGGTCAGGAAAAAGGAACTGAGGGCTAATATGTCCTGCGTTTGTACACTGATGCTGAGGAACATGGCAAAAACATGGGGGAACTGGAAGTATTGATGCAGGATCTGAAACTAGATAGAAGAGAGATACAAGAAACATGGCAGGGCAACCATCACAAGAGGGAAATCAAAACTAAGGTAAAAGCAGTGTGAGCACTGGGTGGGATTGTGTGCTGGAGAGAACAGATAGAATAGAATCTGAGTTAAAATTGTTAGATGAAGAGTGGTAGAGAATGCAGCATTGGTGGTGCTGGCATTTTGTTACTGACTCTAAAGTCAGACTGAGATGTGGAGAGAGAGCTCTGCAATATTGTTAATACAAGAGCTATTTCAGGGAATTGCCACTGGTAATTGTCCTAGAGACCACGGACTTTATCATGATAATGAAAAGATGGACATGTTTTTAGATGTCAAAGCTGGAAGGTTTTCCAAATGGACACTCGCTTTTCAAGTAGTGGCTGGGTGAAAATGTGCTAGAAAACAGCATGGGATAAATTATCAGGATCTGACCCCGTGTCAGTGAGAGAAAGGAAAAACAGTAGGAAGGTAGTTACCATCTCCAGTTTCAAAAGGATGTGCACTGGCCAGAGACAGAGTGACTACAGAGATGCACAATTCAGCCTTATAACCTGGAAGTGGAAGAAGCTGTGGATTTTCTTCTCTCCCCGGGTGCAAACAGAAAAATGAGGCAGTGAGAACCACCTAGCTGGGGCTCAGCAGACTTCCTCCATCAGAGATTCATATTTGGGAAGGGGAGCGATGGAGGCACTCAGCTTTACTAATTACACATGATGGAACTTAGTAATCAGACTGTAAAGTATGTTGAGTACCTGCAAGAGCAGGAAACTGGACATGGCACAAACTGGTCTCCTTGAGGTCTTTTGTTCCTGTTAGACTCGTTTCATCTCGTGGACAACGGGCTGCACAAAGCAGCCACCAGACACTGAAACTGGAAACGTGTGGCCGCCTTCTGGAGCACATCTGTGGGGCAGGACACAGACCTGGCTGCTCAGGACAGACAGACAGTGGCATCCTACCTTTTTTTCTGCATAAATTGGGAGTTTGTCTGCCTGCTTGCCTTTATTCTCTTTCAAGATATTGTGGTTTTTTCTTTCATAGCACTCAGACACCTTTAAGTAACCCACACAAATCAAAGGTAGATGCAGGGGTCAGTCAAAGGCTGGGGACCTTTTCTGCAAGTGAAGAGGCAGGATGCTACTTGGAGAAGAGGAGTAAATGTTGATACTCTGCCTCTGTACACACATATCTGTATGCATATATGAATGGAGTCATGTACATATATAAATACACACGTATACATACACATAGATGCACGTGCTGCTGTTCAGCCATGGATCATTTCCTGTATGGATCATCTGTCCTTGCATGAATGAAAACATAACATTATCTGTTGCCACTCCCTTGCTTTAAAATTAAAAAAAAGGCACAAAACTACGTCCTATGTTTTCATGTTCGTAAAAAGGAAGTATGTGCTTCACAAAGCATAAATACAATATTTTCAATTTTCATTTCTTCTTTAAAATCAAATTGGAATTACCTTCCTCTTCTGACACCAATCTCTCGCAAGATACAGCAAGTTCTGTAGAGTGACGTAAACTTCTGCAAGGCAGCCTGAGTTTTTGAATCGAGTGAAACAGAGAAAATTTGGCTCTGAGGAGACAGCATATTCACTTCCATTTTTTAATAATCGTGACTGTGCAGTATCATACTTGGTACCTGAAACTCTTACACAGCTCTTCAATTTAGTGAATGTTAAAAAAAACCCAAAAAACGAAGTGAGAAAAGTGCTGCTAAATATTTAAAATTAAAAATAAACGTTTTTATCACAAAGCCATAGTACATTGCTTTTGGTTTGGTAAATCAAATCCTGTTTGCACAGGATGAAGAACTGCTGTTTGGCTCACAAAAACACCAGTCTTTTCTTACATCTTTCCTCTGTCCTTGCTGTGGTACCAGTCTTGTCAGCCTTTACTCCCTAGCCAGACTAACACATTTCGTTATCTTCTGTTTTGGTGACAACAATGACATGTGATATGTTCTCCTGCCCTCCTGCAATCATTCAAGGTGTAAATGCCCTGAGAGACATCCCTTTGCACCATCTTTGTGACCATCCCCTGCCTCGCTTTCCCCCAGCACATCCATTACACAGGACTCATCTTTCTTTCATGGTGTGACTTGGCCTTGGCCTACCTTACTCTTCCCAGGTGCCTGGTGGCCTAAGAGTTTAGACACTGTCCCTCAGTGAGTTTTTCCAGAAGACTCCTCTGAGTTTGTTCTTCCACTATTTGTAACGTGTATCTCACAGTGTTTTTCTTAAGTGCTACTAAACCATGACAAATGCAGTACTAGGCAGAAATCTTTCACTCAAGGATTCATTTAAATCTTGTATTTGTTATGATGCCTACAGAACAACCAGCCACCACGGGATCCTTTCACAGCTTGTTTTATTCAATGTTAATTTATACGTCCACCCATGTGCTTCCCTGATATTGCCTGAGCCAGCTGTTGTCTCGTCCTAGATATCAACCAAGGTGAACTTTGCCGGGGATGTGCATGCATGTGCCTGTTATGAGGGATGCATACAGGGATATGTTTTAAGCTCAGAGTCAGAACAGGTGGTGGGAGCACAGAACAAGGCAGTCACTATCAAATTCTTGCACCTTTCGTGCCCCGACTCTGCAAGTCTAGTAGGCTGCAGCAAAGTAAGCATCTCTAACTGTCCTTTCCTAGTTCATTGTGGCAAATACACCTTTTTTTGCTTCCTAAGAGGTGGTGAGGGGAATGTGACAAGGCACATGGGAGTGCTGTTGGCACACAGCTGCTAACTTGCACTCTCTCAGCAAAAGCGGGTAACCCACGTGACAGCAGAGTCTACACAGAAGAGCTTGTACATCTCGCTTGGACAGCATGAGACTGCTGCTAACATCGAGGGCAGAGCACTGTTTGCAGTGAGAGTACACTTGGGGAAAGAACCAAGCGAGGCTCCAAAGCCATATTTGGTGTGAGGTGAACACAGAGTCACAGTGCTGTATGGTTCCCTGAGCCGCCTCTCTCTGCTGCCCTGGAGAGCACTGCACAAACTGCACTGCCCAAGAAAGGTCACGGTTTTCTTGCTCAGAACATCCATTTCATTCTCGTGTCATCTGTGGCAACAGAGAACAGTGTTTGTGCAGGCTTCTCTGGTCTCTGCCTTCTGCAGGGCTGGCTAGGAAAGGAACAGGCTATGTCAGTGCTGGGGAATGTGTAAACTCTGCCAGGACAAGCCTTGCTTTAATGACTTAGAGCAGGCTGCTCTTCTCTCCAGGACATGATGTGAGATTTGTTACAGGTCATATTAGATAGGAGACTTTTTCTCCCCCAGATTAAAGTAAAAGCATGTAGATTTAGGCAGGGGATAGCAGTTATTTGCATTTTGACAAATTTGCTACCATACTTAGTGAGCAGTGTAAAGAACAGAAATCTGTATTAGTCAATTAGTTAATTAGTTATTTAGACAATTATTTAATGGAGATTTGAAAAGAGGAACATCTTCACCCATGAATGTGTCATTTGACAAAAATGAGCTATCCAGAAAACTAAAAACATAACTAACTACTTTTGCTCTTCTACCTTCTGACTGCTGAGAGCAATACGAGTTTCACCATTATTCAAATACTAAGGATTGGAAAGGTTTGAAGGTAAATTCAAGTAATCATTTTGCTTTTTCTCATGCATTACGAAAAAATACCAAAACCTGAGATCGACTCCCAAAAAGAAGAAAAAAAAGAAAGACTGCGGCAAGATCAGAGTATCATCTTACTTTCTGCTATAGCATGTGATCTTTTGGCTGGTTTTCTGCCTACGGCTGAACATACGACAAATCAGCAAGTAAAAAGACCAGCCTGGTTAAACAGAGAACTTATGTCGGAACTCAGCGGAAAAACAAGAGTGTTTTTGCAGGTAACCTCCCCTCTGGAAGGAGGGGCAGGTAACTTGGGGGCACTACAACAATGCTGGGAGGTTATGTAGAGAGAAAATTAAAAGGGCCAAACCCCCCATGGAATTTGATTTGGCCACTGCAATTAAAGACAACTAAAAATGTTTCTATAAACTCATTGGCAGCAAAAGGAGGGTTAAGGAGATTCTCCATCCACTGCTGGATGCAGCGGGTAGCATCGTGTCCAGGGATGAAGAAATGGTTGGGGTACTTAATGCCTTCTTTGCCTCAGTCTTTAATACCAAAACCAGTTGTCCTCAGGCTACTCATCTCCCAGAGCTGGAAGGTAGTGATGGGGAGCTGACTGAAGCCCCCATAATCCATGAGGAAATGGTTAGTGACCTATGCCAATTAGACACCCACAAGTCTGTGGGCTCACACCAGAAATTAATGAGGGAGCTGTTGAAAGAGGTGTCACTTTCAATCATTTGCCAGCAGTCCTGGTTAGCTGGAGAAGTCCCAGTTGAATGGAAATTAGCAAATATAACACCCATCTACAAGAAAGATGGGAAGGAGGGTCCAGGGCACTATAGGCCTGTCAGGCTGACCTCGGGTGCCAGGGATGGTCATGGAGCAGAGTCACCCTGAGTGCCATCACGCAGCATGTGCAGGACAACCAGGGGATCAGATCCAGACAACATGGGTTTGTCAAAGGCAGGTCTTGCTTGACCAACCTGATCTCCTTCCATGACCAACAACTCAGTAGTTGGGGGGAAGGCTGTGGATATTGTCTACCTGGACCTCCATAAAATGCTTGACACTGTCTCCTGCAACATTCTCCTGGAGAAGCTGACAGCCCATGGCTTGGACAGCTGGTCTCTTCACCAGATTTAAAACAGACTGGAGGGACAGGCCCAGAGAGAGGTGGTGATGGAACTAAATCTAGTTCACAAACAGTCACAAATGGTGTTCCCCAGGGCTCAGTATTGGGGCCAGTTCTGTTTAACATTTTTATCAATGAATTTGGACAAGGGGATTTGGTCAGGCTTGAGGAAGAGTGGCTTGAGAGCTGCTCAGCAGAAAAAGACCCAGGGGTGTTGGTCAAGAGAGGCTGAACACAAGCCAGTGTGTGCCCAGGTGGCCAAGAAGGCCAATGGCATCCTGCCCTCCATCACCAATAGTGTGGCCAGCAGGACCAGGGCAGTGATTGTGCCTCTGTACTTAGCAGTGGTGAGGCCACACCTTGAATCCTATGTCCAGTTCTCGGCCACTCACTTTAAAAAGGACACTGAGGTTCTGGAACATGTCCAGAAAGAGGGAATGGAGCTGGGGAAGGGGCTGAAGCACATCTTATGAGGAGCAACTGAGGGAGCTGGGATTGTTTAGCTTTAAGAAAAGGAGGTTCAGGGGTGACTTTGACTCTACAACTGCTTGAAAGAAAGGTGAAGTGAGGTGAAGGTCAATCTGTTCTGTGTGTCCCAAGAAAAAGGGCAAGAAGAAATGGCCTTTAGTTGTGCTAGAGGAAATTTAGATTAGATATTAGAAAACTTTTTTTTTTTCTGAAAAAGTGGCTAGGCATTGTAGAAAGCTGCCCAGGAAGCTGGTGTCTCTCTGGAAGCTGTCTCTGCAAGTGTTCAAGAGGCATCTGGATGTGGCACCTGGGGATATGGTTTAGGCGTGATTATGGTGGTGCTGGTTTAAGGGTTGGACTCGATAATCTTGAAGGTCTCTTCCTCCAAGATTCTGTGATACACCCTGTAAACCCTCAACATCATCAGAACTTCTGGATGTTGCCACAATCTGCCTGTGTCTAGGTCTGAGAGATCAGAGACCCCTGCACCAAGAACATGACAATTCTCCTTTACTTCCCCTCCCAGCATTAATTCTTCTTCAGCCCTTGAATTTCTCTTTTTTAATCAATTCTTTTCCTTGTATGCTAGAAATGGCAACTGACCAACTTCTGCAGGTGGCCACTCATCTGGACATTTTCTGGGTCCCTGCTGTTGTGGGCCAAGCATGGGGCACTCACTCTTCAGTTTCACTCAAAAAGAGACAAGTTGAGAGGACAGGTCTTTCCCAATCAGCCCAGTTCTGAGGAAGCAATTCCTGCGGTTAGCAAACTATCAGAGCCCAGGCTCCCTGAGGAAGGGTGCAGGTGGAATATTCAGGGTAGTTCAGCTTGGGCTTGTCCCCAGGGGCAGCCATGGCTGACATGTGTAGGTCATGAAGGGAGAGTCTTGAGGAACAAACTTACCTGCAAAAACCTGGGGAGGAGGCGGCTTTTGTCAATGCCGATGAGAATGTGTAGGATCTCCAATACAGATAACAACTGGCAAAGGCGCATTACGAGTCCTATTGAGTAAAACGTGTCAGCCAGGGAATCTACAGACAAAGAGAAGAGGAAAATTAGAGGGGGATTATACAGTCAGAGTCTGGAGCAACTACTGCGTTTGGTTTTGCCCTATCAGCACTGGAGATGACAAGAAATAAAATTCACACAGTACCAAACCTTTGGGTAGCAGAAGCAAAGCTTCAGGGAGTGGAGGAGATGATCCACTCTCTGTGGGTGACTCTGACACAGAGGCAGGAAGCTGAGAAAAGAATTATATTGCCTATACTTAATGCATGGGCAAACACTGTGCAGGATGTGTTGGTTTAGAGATACCGCTCTAGGGTATTTCTAAATAGGAGAAAATGTTGAGGAAATGCATAAGGAATTTCTAAACACTAGGAGATGTTTGAATTCCTGCCTGTATCTGTATCCGTGGTACTGCCTAAAACAAGTAGTCCAGTAGTACTAAAAAAAGTAGGCATTTTATATGCCTACAACTGTCTGCCATTATAAATCATTTTAAATTTCTAGTCACTAGTTTTGTGTCTTACACCCAGACAACAGAAATATATTGTAATGTTTTTGGACTTAGAGAGTCATGTGCAATAACCACAAAGATATTCCCTCCTGGTGGCTTCAGTAAGATCAATATTTGCCATAATGACTGGACCTAATCACATTTAGGTCTAAGTCAAATGTTACTAGCATGCTGCTGAATATTAAAACTCATTAGCAAAACAAGAGCTTAATTCCCAATGTGATAAGGGTAGAACACAGGCACGAGCAATTCATTCAGCCTTTTTAATAGAGTATCTTTCTAATTGAGTTAAAGTCCCTGGTATGGGACATAGACATATTCAGAATCGTAACTTTATGTCTAATTCGGTATTTCTGTGTATCTGTCACTGCCTCTTAAAATGTTTAAGGAAAACAGAGAAGTAACCTTACCTTTCCCAAATGTCATGAACCTGATGATCATATTTGTAAATATCCATGAATGTCCACAGAATTGCATTAAGTCATACACAAACAGGTACGTGTTCATGGTAAAGCTGTGGAAAGCAAAAATAATAAAGTAAACCATATGACTTATAACAACATTGTAAGAAATTGCACCCTCTTCAGACATGTCAGTAAATCAAAGGAAAAGAGCTGAAATGGAGAGCAGCCCTGCCGAGAAGGACTTGGGGGTGCTGGTGGGTGAGAGGCTGGACATGACCCAGCAATGTGCACTCACAGCCCAGAAAGCCAAACATGTCCTGGGCTGCATCCAAAGCAGCGTGGCCAGCAGGGCGAGGGAGGGGATTCTGCCTCTCTGCTCTGCTCTGGTGAGACCCCACCTGGAGTGCTGCATCCAGCTCTGGGGTCCCCAGCACAGGAAGGACATGGACCTGTTGGAGCGAGGCCAGAGGAGGATCAATAAGTTGATCAGAGGGATAGAGCACCTCTCCTGTGAGGAAAGGCTGAGAGAATTGGGATGTCAGCCTGGAGAAGAGGTTTCATGATGCCCTAATTGTGGCCTTCCAGTACCTGAAGGGAACTTAACAAGATGGAGAGAGGCTATTTACAAGAGCATGTAGTGACAGGAGAAGGGAAATGGCTTTAGACTGAAAGAGGGCAGGGTTAGATTAGATATTAAGGAGACATTCTTTACTGTGAGGGTGGGGAGGCACTGGAACAGGTTGCCCAGAGAAGTTGTGGGTGCGCCATCCCTGGCAGTGTTCAAGGTCACAAGAAGGATAGAGCTCTGAGTAACCTGGTCTAGTGGAAGGTGTCTGTGCCCATGGCAGGGAGGTTGGAACTAGATGAAGCTGAATGGAACTTAACAATTCTTAATGTTCCTTCCAGCCTAAACCATCCTTTGATTCTATGGTTCTATGAAATATAAACAGATCAGTGAAAACTGTCTGTGTCTCTCAGAGGTCCTGAAGAAGAACTCTGTGTAATGGATCAAAAGCTCCCTTTATTGCTATACTTAGGATATGTCCAGAAAAATCTTCTGACTTTCCACCAATCATTAGGGTGATCTGTGGCCATAAAGTGAAATTTGTGCCTCCAGAGGAAAAAGTAACTAAACAAAGACACTCCAGTGACTGCTGGATTCAAGCTGCATTTACTAAAATGAATCTTCTCCTGGTGGAACGGACTAAATTTTGTGGCTATTCTAACCTAATTTTCATGGACAATCTGACTTTTTGTAAAACTTCATAGGCTCTGGATATACTTAATTTCCCACAAACATTCTGAAAAGAGAGGCTTGCCTGTCCTCCAGCTGTAAGATTACCTTTTTGAGAAATGAACTTGTTAATTTTGACTAGAATTTATCTCCTGTGTTGGACCTATTAATTTCCTGCCGCAGTGGTATTCTCTTTAAGTTGCCCCTTGATCCTGTGTGTTCATCTGGTATGTCTCTGCCACCAAACTTCATTTCATTTATATCTGTACATTAACAAGTGGAGTGAATTTCTGTGTTTAAAAGTATCTAAATTTGATAAATGCCTATACTTCATTCCTAGCATTGGATCAAGACCGTAAGTAATATACAGACTTTTGT
Source organism: Amblyornis subalaris (assembly GCA_018881555.1). Lineage (NCBI taxonomy): Eukaryota > Metazoa > Chordata > Aves > Passeriformes > Ptilonorhynchidae > Amblyornis > Amblyornis subalaris. The sequence goes on along the minus strand of JACAXG010000137.1, from coordinate 746,444 downwards.
AAATTGATCTAGATAAACTGATCTTTTAAATTTTTATTCTAAGTAAATCCCAGGGAGGCCACATAAAGTGCTTGTCTTCCTTCCAGTTATATAGGATGGCTGCTATTCATATCGTCACTTCTATAAGGACAAAAAGATTTGTGGGAATAAAATATCTCCCAAGAGACATCATTTTTCTTTGATACTGTGAAAATAAGACTTATAGGGACCCAAACAAAGGAATCTATTCCATATACCCTCCTTTTGGGAAAAGTAGGTTACAACTGAATTGTACTAAAGTCCAGTGAGATCTATAAATATTGAACCGAAATTCCATCTGTTTTATTACTGAATGACACTTTGTTGCATCTTGTGGTAAGAAAAAGAGTTGGGAAACTGTAGATTATTAAAAAGGCAAAAAATTGAGAACATTGTCCTGTGTTAAGAATCAGCCTTTTTACCGGATGGATAGGAATTACCGTATGGAAGTTATGGGAAGAGACATAAAAATCTTGAGGCTTTCCAGTCAGCAGCTCCAGCACTGTCTTTGGTCTGATACTGCTGTATGGGCTTCACACTAGATGCAAGCTGAGCATATGGTTCTCTTCTCTTCTCTTCTGAAGTTCAGTTTGCTACATCTGTCTGTCATCCTCAGAGCTTGTCTTTCAGTGATTTGGGCGTATTTTCCAAACTCTTCCTGCATTGGCTGGCTAGAAACTGTTGTTTTTGCAATTCTTAAGGTACTTTATCTTGACTAAACAGGGAATAACCAAGAGGACATTTGTAAACACAGCCTCACGTTAGTGTTTTGGCAATGTGGCAGCTGTTGCACATTAGAACACATCTTTAAAATGTAGCAGTGACCACTGAAATGTGTACACACTGTTGACATTTATGGAGGGCCCCTCTATTCCCCAAGGAGTGTAGAGACGTGGTGGTGGGCAGCGTGCCGGTGTTACACAGCGGATGGATCCCGGCCCCAGAGCTGAGAGCAGCACAGCTCCCTCGCTTGCTGATGCTCTCCACTGCGTGGAGGAACAGCCCCGATCTGAGATTGCATCCTACTTTTTTCATCTGACTTTGTTAATCCCCACACAAAAGGTACCTAAGACCGAACAAAAGCCTTTCACAGAAGTGAAGAAATCTGAAGAGACTAAAAGGTGATTTCAGTGTGATAAAAGGAAGCTAAAATGTGACTTTTCACTAAGGCCTTTCTCATCCAAAGGCTGACCTCTTCACCTAGAGAAACAGAAGAAGGCTGAAGATAACCTATTTCCCTGTCCCAACAGTTCTGTGTCACAATGCAAAATTCAGTCATCTGCTTCTATGTGGAAGGTCACTGGCAGAAGAGATGGTCTTTATTTAGATTCCCTGGTCCCATTGGATCACAGCACGGATGATTCCACATTTACCTCAAAGAACGTGCTTCTGCAGCACAGTTGCAGACAAAACACAGACTAGCAATCCATCAGGTAGAGGTTCAGTCCCTGAGCCTGCCCCAGACTTGCTGGCTGATCTTCCAGACCTCACTTTGCCACCCTACTGCCTGAGCTGCTGCCACATTTCTCCCTTGTACTGTGATTTGCTTTAAGACTTTCAAGTTGCTTTCATTTGAAGGCAGTGGGAGGCAAGGTACTGAGGGGTCACTGCCCATTTCAGTACTCTGCCTGCATCGATGACAGGAGAAAGAAATAAACATGGGTCTTGCAGGAGACAGACCCAGAAGGCTGCACTTGCTGCCTGCTGTTTTAGCTGTCAGTTTCACCTTTTTTACTGTGGCTGATTTTATGCCAAATACATTGAAATGCTCGGGATGCACTTATCACACTTAAAATCAACCTTGCTTAGTGGAAAACTTATCTGCTTTCTCTCTGGGCTCAAAACCTAGAAAACTAGATGAAATGTAAGAAATGTCAGAACTAGCACACACAGCAAAGATTTTATCATTTTAGTTGCAAAGCTTGATGCATTTCCTCAGGCAGAAATTTCATACAAGTGTAACTGTTGCATTTTATTATTTTTATCATGAAGGTCTTCGGTATGTCTCTGATAACTATCATCCCAGGCAAGCATGGAGAAAGGTGCCCTCAGTGCCTGAAGGGTGGTCAGGACCATGTTCCCCCGTGAGCTCAGGTGACAGCACAGCAGAGGCACCCAGCTCAGGTCAGCCCTTGCCCCATCTACGTGTCCCTTGTAGGGTGCCAGGACAAGGCCACACTCAGATTGCTCTCAGGGGGTGTCCCACGTGGAGGGTCCCACCCAGTCCTGCATGCGCTGAGCACTTCCCTGCCTGTCAGGGCTACTGCGCTCGGCCGCTGTGCCGCGTGCCTGAGCTGCCTGACCACACATGAGGAACCAGCCCCCATGCTGAAACCACAGAGCAATGTTCCTTTTTTTTTTTTTTCAGCAGGAAAGATCTGCTAGAAAATTCCCTCTGCTGACATGGTTTCCTTCTAAGTTGTACTAAGTCACGTTGGTCTGAGCTTCTGTGTCTTCCCCTCCCACCCCAGTGACAAGCTGCAAGCCCTGTAGCTCAGGAAGAAGAGAGCAGCTGAGAACTAGTACAGCTGAGGTACTTTTCTCCCACAGGCACATCCCACCCACTGCTTTTTCCCCCTTTCCTTTTTGCATTTGAGTAGTCCAGCTCACCTGCACTCAAGAAATATTACCTGTTGCAGGGGTCGGATTGCTGCTGCTGCTCCTGTGCTTTCTCGTTTTTCCTCTCTGCAGCTGCAACAGATGTTTGTTAGGAGATCACCCCTCCTCTTTCCTCTCCCCCACCCCACGACGTCACCGTATGTAGCGCTAAGCAGGAACAACACTGCACTTCCCGAGAAAGAAGTTTCTAAACCCGAATATGTCCCCTCCATTTGCCCCGATCCTTACCCTGCCCAGCCTAGCCCAGCCTACCCTACCCCACCCTACCCTACCCTACCCTACCCTACCCTACCCTACCCTGCCCTACCCTACCCTGCCCTACCCTACCCTGCCCTACCCTAACCTAAATTGGTTTCTTCCTGTTGTACCAGTAAGCTAGTCTGTAAATCCCACTAACTTTAACCCTTAACCCTGAGCAATATTTTGAAGGATTACTGGAGAGAAGAAATCCAAAATTAAAAATGTGGCTCTTATGCTTAAATCATCAGCACCAAAACAATCCTATGAACCCTATCAAATTATAGGGAAGGCTCAGAGAACAGCACAAAAGGAGAACATTAAATTACTTCAGAGAGAGAAAATAATTTTCCACTTCTTATCTAGAAATGTCTGGTTTTTCATCCCCATGTAAAATATGGACACTACTGGCAAAGGAAAAATATGTTTTCATCCTAGTTTACTTCTGCCCCAAGTATCTGGGATATTTCAGGATAAATCAGGTGAAGAATGCCCTAACATGTTTATAAACTCCTTTCTGCCAATAAATGAGTTTCACCACATGCAGTCATGTTGAATCATACCCTATCCTACAGTGAGATTTGAAATTTGATGCTATAAGTGAAGAACTCACTGAGGACATAACAAGCATAGGATGTTGTGTGTAGGTACGAAATGCTGGGGAATAAAATTTGCCTTACCAGGTCTCATCCGTACTGCAAGTGGCACTGAGCTCCTGGCATGACCACCTCTACTCCCTGTGCTGTCCTGGAGAGGTGCAAAATGCCTCTCTGGCTAGTGGGTGATTTCCTGGTAGGCACAATAGGACACCATGTTTTCCACAGTTATGTCTCCCACCTGAGACCTTAGCACAAGGGTCATGCAGTTACAAGTGGCTTTCCTGCCATGTGGCAGCTTACTTTCACAGCTCCAGAATCATCTTCTTTTTCTGGGCTAAAGAACTTATTTCTCAGGAGGAAATACTACATCAGTGTTGAATAGAGGGTTAAGCAATTAAACAAATCGCTATCGAGAGGCTCAGCTGAGCTCTTGCAAACAGACTCCACACTCCCTGCGTCTAGGAGGACAACTGGAGTGACCAGCGCTGCCAGCAGTGGAGCTCAGCACTGTAACAACTGTAACAAGATCCAGGAGCAGAAAGAACAGCTCTTTTCAAATACCTAAAAGCAACATAAACTCATGTAGCTTTGTGATGTGCAAAACACCTGTTGGCTCAAATAGGTGACAAGGGCACCTCTGCAAGGGCTTGTGAGCTGGATGCCAGTTCCTATCCATGGTGGTGGCCAGCCCTAGCTCAGCCTGGCAGGAGGCAGGGGCAGCTGGGCTGGCTGCACCCAACTAGTGCTGGGCAGGTGCTACCCATTGCTGAAGCACTTTGAGGGCTTTCCTTTGGTAGCAGTGTGGCCCTGTGAAGTGGATGCTCATTGCCTGGTGAAAAAAAAATCTCCTGGGATGATGGCATGTGAAAGGAGTGATGTTGTCCTCTGAAAGGAATGAAGTTGGTGTCTGCTTTGTGATGAGGAACAAGGCATGGCAAGGGGCAATGACTAGAAAATTCACTTCAAAATTGTACTTCCGACCTGAATTATAATGCTTTTATGAATGCACCCATTTGAGTGTCAATGTGCTGCAGCAATGGAGCCAATGTACAGGGCTCATAAATCCACTATTACATAGATATTCAAGTTCTCCTTTGAGAGATGTAGAATACAATTCAGCCAGTTGCTTGTCATTGATCTGGCCAATCAGACCTGATGCTAGACCCTAGTACAAGAAAAATCCTTCTCTAAATTCGAGAATTTTTTCTGTGTGCAACTTTCAGTTGAAAACACATGTAATGTCTCTTTAGCTGCGTGATTTGCAGGGGTGTTATTGTAGAGTGATGGATATGAGAAAGGACCAGGCAACAGCATTTATTAGACTAGGCAGAGGTGGGGATGCTTCCATGCACACAGATTTTGAGAAAGGCTTTTGTGCTTAAAACATTCAACAATTTTCTTGCTGCGAAGACATTCAGAGGAAAGCAAATACTAAATGACACTATTGCAACACATGTTAGCTGAGTATGGGAACAATAGAGTAAGTCCTGGAAAAAATCTACCTTTTTATTTGTGGAAAATAAACTTCTCCACTCCAGATATTCTCTTGCAGACTAACTTCTGTCTAAAAACTGCTTAGCCAGCATCAAAAAATTGTTTGTATGTAACTGCTGGCATCTCTTAGCACAGGCTTTACAACTGTTCAGCTTACAATGTTAAGGCTGAGTCTCCCGGATTTTTCAAAATCTTATTATAACCTGGTTTTACTGTTCTTAAGGAACCTGAATCTGCATATTCAGGGACAATATAACCTATCTTTTTAGGGTAACAATTTTGTATGATTTATTTTTCTTTCAGGGAGCAGTGTAAATAACATCTCTCATTTTCCATTTAAAAAAATAGCCTTTATACTTCATCCTGTCCTTCCTTCTTGTTCTCAACCAGCCTCTTTCTAACTGAGTGGAAAATTCAGAGGTTTTGCTTGGGAGGCACTGAAAAGATTAAGTAAATACCAAAGACATACCCGGTTTTGAAATGAGTCGAGCTTCTACAGTATCTGTGCCTCCTAATTCACTGCTCTCAGTTTCATTGCTGGATGAGACACACAAACCCATCAAATACATTACTACAATAATTAAGAGGAATTACTACTAGATGAGCTGGGAGATTTCACTTTATTTAAGTGTTAGTCATCACTAAGTCACCCATAACGGAAGTTGTGATAATAGCTTCTGGCATTTTCTAGGAATTTAATGGTTTGCAGAAATAGTGAGTGAGCTGTGGGGAACTGGGAAGGAGAGGGAGATGTGCCCTATTTTTCTTTAAAAAAAAGAAGAAAATAAAATAAAGAAAACCAAGTGTTTAATATCTTGAAATACTTCTAATGATCAGTAATCATGTCCAGCACAAATCCTTTTCAAATACAAGTGAGTAGCTCTGAAAGAATTTAATGCTTGTCACAAGGACAACATCATGAGTTCTACTGCCCGCAGCAGGAACTTATTTTTAATTAATAAAATATTATAATCACAAGAAAAAATCTTTCATGGCCAATGTGAGCTTTTCCGAAAAAGCGAAGACCAGAACAGAGCACAACTCAAATCCAAAGAGACTTGAAAAGAAAGTATATGAATTGCTTAAAGAGAGATCAACATTTTGAAAAAAAATTGAAGTCAAATAGCCTTTATTTTTTGCAGAAGAAAAGCTTTCTGTTTTATATAAATATGTCTGTCAAGATATTTCCTTTCTGGGAATTGTAACACACAGTACTCCAGTTAAGTCCACAGGAAGTTGTGCATGTTCTGGCCTACCAAGATAAGAAACTTGAGGAATAGAGGTGACAGTAAGAGCTGCAGTGAGTAGATACAGTGGTAACTGGCGTGCATGGCCCAGATATGCTATTTGAAATCTCAGTAGTTAATCTCTTTAATGTGGATTTTGACTTTGCAAATGCGCTTCCATGCTTTCACAGTTATTTTTTAGAAGGGAGTGTTAACTATGTTTACTTTTGTATGCTCAAAAGCAGATATTATTTTCTTAGAACACTGAATTCCTGATTGCTGAAGGTAATGTGCTTTTAGGATTCTAACTGTGAGTACTTGGGCTCAACAAGGTTGGTCTTAGAAAATGAACTAACCTTGCAGCCTCTTGTGTAGAGAACTGAGGCAGGACATGAATTTGCCTGTGCTCATCTGATCATCACTTGCCATTGCTTCTTCCTCAGCCCCACTGAAATTAAACCAGAGGGCTGCCAGTTCACATGAGCTGGGATTTTCAATTTTGAAGTTGTATGGAGAAAAAAGAAATTAATCCAGGACAAAACTGATGAAGAGCCTGAATGATGTTTGAAAGCAAGGTGGGATTGGCAATGTGTGGCTGCAGCGAGGCGGCCCTACAGAAGCACTGCAGCTTCCATCTAGTTTGCAGGCTGGCTGTGGCACTGCTGTGGGTGCAAGACTGAGAAGAAAGACTGTCCTCATGTTCCTTGTCAGAGTTTGCTCCTCTGGGAACTCTCAGCACTGAAAAAGCCCTTGCACCTTCCCAAGGATTTCATGTTGTCAGTAGAAGTGTGGGATGTTGTGGTACAAATGACTCATCCCTGTCTATATGACAATTAGTAACAAGATTTTTGAATATTAAAAAGCAGTCACCTTATTGGAACGTATCAATTGCAATCTTACTTGCTTTGTCCATATTTTTTTACTTTGCGTTAAATTTCTGAAGGAAAGTAAATTCATTCTGCCAGTTAAAACTGAGGACTGACACCTTCGTTTAGGATTTACTCTGTGTCTTTGTCACTCTCATTTCTTGGTCTTCCCTCTGATTTCTGCCTGGAAGGACCCAGTGTTCCTCCACAGGTGGGAGAGGGAAAACAGATTAGGGCTTTCCCTGCCAAGGGGCAGACTGGATTGGAAGGGGTGAGGACCGACAGGATGCAGCAGTCTCTGGGTGCTGTCTTTCCATGAGCAATTCCTGATCCCTTCTCCAGCCCACATCCCCAGGCCCAGTGTTGGTCTGCCTGCTCCACCACAGCCACCCCTGTAACTTCCCCAGGGCTGCTCTGAAGGACAAGCAACAAGGGCTAATCCTGGGTGATTATTTGGAGAGTTATTCCCAAAGGCTTTTGTCCTGTTTTGCTTTGAGATTTTTTTTCTGGTTTGGGTTTGCTTTTTTTTTAATTTCTGCAATTCCAAAATGAAGCCAAAGCTGATGGGACAAGCCAAACCCATGGATGAAGTGCTTTGAACAGCTGTAGTTGACTGTGCCTTGAGAGTAATTTTTTCCAAAATAAGGTCTGGAATAAGCATTCTTCACTTCTGCTGTAGCTATTCTGAAATTTCATGTGGAAGACAAGGCTTTTGACCCCAGTCCCATAAATCCACTCCAGAAAACTAACTCTGCAGAGATGAAACTTTATCATTTTTAGTGTCGTTTCCCTAAACGTGCAACACAGCTAAGTACAACACAACACAGATAAACACGGTGCTGTAAGACTGGCCATGAGGACAGCCACAGCTGTGACTGGGACCTGTTCTGCACATCACTGGTGTGTGAGTCTTATGGAAAAATTTACGAAACTTTCCGTCTTACAATCAGTCCCATCTTGGAAGGATTTTGTTTCATCTATGCTAAATTTTCCACGGGGATTTGAGACTTCACATTCACTATTTTTTTATTTCCATTTCAAAATAAAGTATATATTTGCCTCATTTGTTTAACTTCTAGAAAAATATGAACTGGAAGAAATACCAGAGTGTTTCAGCTAGCCAAAGGCATAATACACAGCTGACCTGGTAACACAATGGTGATGAAATACATATTGTTCCAAAATGTTACAAGGGCATGGTGAAAAGAGATGATCTTCTGACTCTACAGCTTTCTTACCTTACCCTTAAGAATCCTTACCTTTCCTTAAATTAAGAATAAAACAAAGACATATTGGCTTGCTATTCTCTTTTTCCTTTTTATTTGTTGAGTAACTATGACTATTCCAGGGTCCCCATTTTTAAATGTCTTTTAGATATTGTCTCAATACAAATAATTTCTATTGCCTCACAGCTGGCCCAAAAGTAATTGAAATCAAATGATATTTTATGAGCTCCTGTCCATCATCTCTGAGATCTTGGTTTTTTCAAGGATAGTTCATTTTTCTTTCAATTCCCTTCTGTGGACCCAATAGCACTTTATTGATAAGCAGCACACTCATGAAGAGCTGAAACACTGTCTTGCCACAACACATGTACATTCACCTACAATTCTTACATTTGTCTGTAATTTCACTTTGCCCTCTAGTGCCCATTCTGGGGCTTTTTCTGCGCTTCAAAGTACTGTGTCGACTGAAATACGTCAAAACAGATTTTTATTTGGTGACGAGATTTTTAAGGAGAGCTGTGAATTAAAAAGAAAACGATATGAGAGTTTCTGTACAATTAGTGGGCCATGAATTAATATCTCCATTGCAGACAAGTTAGGCAATAAAAACCGGAATCCCTCATGAGAGATCAGCTGAAAAATATTTCACACTATTTCCAAATTTCAGACAAAATAAGGCCATTTCAATAAGAGTTTATTGCATTGCAAAAGCCACCTAAGGATATCGGAACTAGAAGGGTAAGTAGGCTGAATGTCCTTTTATTGTACAGGTTTGAAAAAGTACAAAAGACAAAGAAGCAACAGAAATGAGATTTGAAACAGCCCCAAGGTGGGACTCCCATTTCAAGTGCTATTAGTTACAAAGCCCAAACAATATGTATTTTGCTGTAACATTTGTGGCTGGGTGTCACCAGGTGGAAAAATTACTCTGATAATTTACTCTATTTTTTTGGTCTTTTTTATTGCTCTGGATCAAGCTAAAGTTGCAAGCTGGTTTTCTTTCTGGTATTTCAGCTCCGTGCATGAAATCCATGACTCCCATAACTTCTTTACTTTGCATCCATAAGTGGTAGAGAGGAGAGTCTGTACATCCTGCAAAAGAGACCTGTGTCATAGATGTGGTACCTGAGACCTGGTGCACCATGGCTGTTGTTCCTTCCAGTCCATTTTTTGCTTAGATGCACCTTTTTATTATCTCCCCTTTCAATGATACTTTTCTGAATGGCTGGAGATCAGGAAAAGCTTCAAAGTGGTTCCTTACCTGATGCTTAAACCAACCTCTGGCAATTTCAGCCCTCCAGGACTAACACCACCCTCTCTTGGGAGCCACAGACACGCTCTCTCCTCCGCTTCTTTATGCCAGACCTAGAAGCCTGTGCCAAATATACATTGGGGTTGCCACAGATAATTTATTTTTTTTAAGTTGTTGGGTTTTTTCCCAAATTTTTATCAATATTCTTTGGGTAAAAGAGCCTGGATGTAGCTGTTTCCCTCGTTACTAACACAGAGCAAGTGATTAGGGAAAACACACCATTTGAAATGGAGTTACCCAGGGACAATTTCTCAAGGGTAAAATCCAAGCCCAGTTTATTGCAAGCTGTTTTAAAGAACTTGATTATATTATAATTATTACTGAAGGTTGTGTGATTTGGAGGGGAAATTAATTGGAATACCAAGGGCTATACATTTCTGTGGTTCAATTTGTGAGTAAAGGGACGGAGGCAGATTTCATGCAGCAATAAAACACAGCACTGGATGGTGATGATTAAGATTGCAGTAGCCAGGATGAATATACCCATGAGCAAGAAGAGTGTGACAGAGGCAGATGTGGATTTAGGGTATTTTACATAGAAAAGTTACTTCGAATAATCTTGTGAAAGATGTTGAAGTGAATTGGAAACACTGCAGGAAGGAGTAAAAGCCTTGCCCCCAGATAATTACAGGCAAATATATTTCAATTAAAATTAACACTGTCCAATTGAGAAGCCACTACAGAAGCCGTAACTACTGCAAAAAATATACTGTGAAGACAACTCCTTGTAGAATTATTTTACATCTTTGAACAAAACAAACGTTAGAATTTCTCAAATGTAAAAATAAATTCATTCTTGGAAAGGAGGATGCAAATTCAAAGAAAAATGCGTATTCTCAACCTAAGTCTGGGCCACTTAAATAAACAATATACTACTTTGTCTTTGATGCAGTCTCAGTCAGTACAAATCTAGCAATTTCTGTAAGGTGAGGGGTGTGTAGTCCACTTAGAAATGTATGATTCTCTACATGTAGGTGAAATAGAGATGGAAAGTAACTGGATGTTTTCTCATCAGAAAACACCGTAAGATGTCACTATGTGTCAAAGGTTGCAATCTCTTCCTAGGGAGTAACCCTCACTGAAAATTCCTATAGATTAATTTATAGCTAGAGTAGACACCTTGCTTACCAAGAAAAAAAAACGACATTGCATTGAGTAATGAATTACATTTGCAAAAATAAATGTCAGGAGCATAATTATTTAAATACAATCAAAATTAACTTAAAGCACTGCTACAAGATAGATCACAGAACAAATAATAATTGTTATTTATAATATTTGTTCATAAATATTATAAATTATGTGAGGTTAAAATCTTTGTACCTTAGTTTTTAATCTTCCTTGCCACCTTATCAATCAATTGGAGACATCTCCTCATTTCTGCACGGCTGATCTCCCAAGAGCACAGGTCATGCTGTTTGTCTTTAAGAAAACAGTCTATTTTTTGGAAGTACTTCTTCAGTTTCAGCCTGCTGACTTCTTTACTCTGACAGTAGTGGGTGTGCTTTTTAATTACACACGCCTCCAATTGCTCAATTTGCTGATAAAGTCCATTTTGGAACTGATCCAAAGCTGTCCCATCCCAAGAAGCTAGAGTCAGATTTTTGCTAAAGATGTAGAAGATATGTTGGAAGATCTCTTCAATGGCAGCTATGAAGGTCTCTTTCTGCCTGGGCTGCAGAACCTGTGTAGGAAATCTGAAGGACATTTTCTCTCTTAGACATTGTTGAGGAAACTTTCTGCCCATTTTATCCAAAAGTCGCAGGCTGTTCTCGATCACTTTTCTTTGCTGCAAAGGGAGGTGGTTGCACTGAAGACTGGAGATGATGGTGGTGCACAACAGTATCAGGCCAATTTGTATCAAGCCAAAAGCATTCATGATAAGGACAAGCTCTAATGTTCCTCCTTTCCTGTGTATAAATTCTGGGTGCTAGGCTGGGATGCTTTGAAGTAATTTGTAGACTCCCATTTCTTCAAAATCTTGACATTTAATTATTCTGTAGGAGAAGTTTTCTTTCATCATTTTTTGGTTTTTAAGGTTTTCCCCCTTGTGTATGCTTTTGATAACACTTTCATTTTCTGCTTTATGACTTCATAGTCTTTTTTTTTTCAACTTTCTTTTTACTTCAGCTGGATATCAGAATGTTATTTGTACATGTTTGATTATTTATTCTCTCTTGTACTAAAATTCTATGGGATGTATAATGAGAATTTAAAATAATGAGTTACAGAAATACTTATTTTCTTAATATTCTAGGAGTGGAAGAACATGTTGAAATAAAGGAAAAGTCTCAATGATGGGTCAGGGATGTGCTGAATACAACTGCCATCCTGTCTCCTATAGCATGACTTCCAAGATCCAGTCAATCTTTCTCCTCCTTTTTTTCTTTCAGAGAAAAAACTTCCTGTCTCCTCGCCTTTATTTCTTATGACCATTTAGACTCAAAGGATGGATACATATCATTAGAATGGGGGGGGGTGGTGTATAAAAATGTGTATTAGTATCTGGGTTTTGATACATAAACACTGCTAATGAAATGAAGCCTTAATCTCAGTTAGAGACAGTAAATGCCGTGCAAATACAAATACTGACATGGGAAGAAGTTAGATACGTGGACGAAATACTCTTTTTTCCCTCCATATGAGTAACTGAGCAATAATTAATATCAATGCCAATTGAGTACAGATCTGAATTCTGACATTAAATCCAAAGAGAATGAATAGGGATGCCAAAAAGTACAATTCAGCCATTTGCTTTCTCTAGCCATATAATAGAGGAGATTAGGATTATCACCGTATTTTGGGATATCTGGTCCCTGGTTTTGATTGTATTTTGATGAAAGCTAGTCTTAAAATGCCGTTTTGCTGTCTCCCTGCCTCCTGTGAATCTACATGTAATTGCAAAGGCAACGGTCTGTAGGTGATACTGTCTGGATGAAGAGGTCAGATAAATCGGTGTTTTAGTCTGAGACCTGGCTCTGTATGGCTCTGTATTTGTTGCTTAAAGAGTATAGAAGACTGTCAGAAAATAAATCTCTTTGTTTTCCTGCTGGTTCCAAGAGATCAGAGGGACTGGGTGCAGCTGGGCTTAATTTCTGGTTAGAACCAACTTGGCACTCTAAGTCCAGTCACATTCCATGAGATCCCAGATGCACCGATGATGTGGGTTACACTGCAAGTCTGGGCTCATTCGCAATCACAGAGTCACAAAGAGTGCAGGTAACTGATTCGACACAGTCCGGTTGAGTCGAACAAGAACTTTCAAGAACCCAGATTCACCAATAATGCAGTTTATTGGGGCATCAGGTTATAGATTCTTGTTAGATTTTCAGAGATAGAAAATCTCTGAAATTTTCTAGATTTTCACTAGACGTGAAAAAAGTGTACAGTGCTACATACAAGTGTTCCTGGGTGTACTCTGACACAGTCACAGGTGCAAATCTTGGCAAAGAGGCATCTTTGCTTTGGGGAGAATAAAGGAGCAAGCCCCTTGACTTGCCTGCAAGGTGCTTGTGTTCTCATGCTCCGCCAGGAAGGATTTCAAATACCAGTTTATACATTTGGGTGAAGTGAAGGTGAGACTGTAGTCCAATACCCTGTTACAGCCACTGTGAATACGAGGAGGGGGCAGCCACTTCATATGTAAATGAAGGATACAGAGAGAGAGGTTACGGAACCTGTGGGTCTTGCGCAAGGGTGGAGCAGAACACAACAGGGACACCTTGGTGTTACTCCCTCTTCCACCTGGCTGATTTCAGCAGTAAGGGTGGGCTACAATGCTCCTGATGACCTGTCTCCCTATCAGCAGGACATCATGCCCATGGTCATCCCTGCATGAGATGTCTCATGGCATATTTCAGGGAACCCCCTTTGCCAGATATCCCATGGCATATCTCATGGCTGTAGGCCTCATTCCTACAATATTTTGTTCTGTTGTTGCACCCACTGCTATGTCATTGGCTTCATTCCCGGATTGCTAGTCACTCCAAACAGATTGATGATAGTTTTAGAGCTTCCTTTATGTTCAACATGTACATATTTGGGAGGCTTTAAAAAGCTGCTTAAGCAACCTTGGACTGGATGTACTGCCAATGTGAGGAAAAATGTGTACCCTATCACCTATGACAACAAAGAGTAACAACAATCAGAGCAGGATACAAAAAGTGTAACATGGGACCAAATCTTTTCACTTCCTGTGAATATTTATTACTTTGAAAAACTAGCCTGAAGTGCATCAGAAATCAGTAAAAAATATATGAACTTCAAGAAAATTATTACATAATGCTACAACAATTTCCATAAATTATACACAAGTATTTTTCCAAAACTGTAATCGTATGAGTTTAATCCTTCTACTGATTTAAACAGATAAGCTTCTTAATATTCACTATATCCCCCAGACACACAAGTTCTTTCTTTCCTCTTCCAAAATAGTTCTGTTCAGGTTTCCTTCTCAGTGAAAAGCTGGGGATGCCATCCTGAGTGTCACAAACATTACAGAGGGAAAAATAGAAGATGGTCTCTTCCATATTTCTTAAAAAGATAGGGTTGTCCAGGGGTTTTATTCTCTTCTTTGTGTTAACAGATTGTCTATGCTTTCTCACAGAACAGTTACACTTGTCTTAGTCCACGAGGGTTTGGTTTTTGTTTCATTTTGTTTGTGTGTGTGTTGAACAAGAAATTGTTCCTCTAGAGTCAGACAGTTTCTCGATTATCACACTAAGCAAAGTATAGTAGTGACATTGCATGATTCAGGACAGAGTCTACTCTAATCATCTACCTTTACTGCTTCATTCAGGAACAAATCGTTCATTAAAAGTAATGACTGAAAGGAGTAACTGAGCGATACCAAGCTGCAGCACAGATTGCTGTTTATTTCTCCGCCTGTGGGTGAGGCACAGACCAACCACTCTAAGCCAGAATGAAATGAGGAAAGGAGTTCACAAAGCACAGCTGTGTTTCCAAGTAGACCTAACAGATCATTACTCTGGAAAGGTTATCTAGTCTTCAAATCGCAAAAAAGATTTGCCCCTACAAGATCATCTAGCTATATATGTATTCATTACAGGAAGAATAGAGCTAAATAAATGCACAACTTTTTCTCTCTAACACCTTTAAAATGCTGTAAATTACTTCTCTAATGGAAACTTGCAATAACACAATAGAGGAATTAAATGAATATCCACTATGCATGGGTTCTTTTATCTCAGGCACCAAGGCAAACGGAAAGTCTAAGTTCAGCCTATGTATAGGAGGGCAAATGGAGCATTGAGATGGAACATTCCTGCAAAATAGTCATCTTTTGACCTGTTATAAGTACCCTATGTTAAACCATTTAATCTACTCTAGCTTTCAGTTTCTTTTCTCCATTCATTCAAAACACACTGATTTTAAAAAGTCAGTATGTAACAAAGGAGTTCAAATAGGTTTGGCTTGTCACTGCACAAGACAGCTTGCTCCCCATCCAGCTTGACACTGCACATGTTAAAACATTTTTCTCCATTATGCTTTCCATCACAGCTGTGTGCCAGTCTTCTGTCTTATTGAATCACAGAATGGTTTGGGTTGGAAAGGACCTTGTAAGTCCTATGACGAGTGGCTGAAGGCACGGGGAGTGTTCAGCCTGGAGAAAAGGAGGCTCGAGGGTGACCTTATTGCTCTCTACAACTGCCTGAAAGGAGGTTGTAGCGAGGTGGGGGTCGGCCTCTTCTCCCAGGCAACCAGTGACAGGACAAGAGAGCACAGCTTCAGGTTCAGGTTGCACACCAGGAAGAATTTCTTCATGCAAAGGGTTGTTAAGCATTGGAATGGACTGCTCAGGGAGGTGGTGAAGTCACAATCCCTGGAGGTGTTCAAGAAAAAACTGGATGGGGATCTTGGTGCTATGGTTTAGTTGACAAGGTGGTGATTGCTCAAAGGTTGGACTCCATGATCTCAGAGGTCTTTTCCAACTTAAATGATTCTGTGATCCTGTGATCATCTAGTTCCAACCCTCCTTGCCATGAGCAGGAACACCTTCCACTAGACCAGGTTGCTCAGAGCTCCATCCAGCCTGGCCTTGAACACTGCCACAGATGGGGCATCCACAGCTTCTCTGTGCAAATGGTTCCAGTGTCTCACCACCCTCACAGTAAAGAATTTCTTTGTAATACTTGCCCTCCTTCAGCCTAAAGCCGTTGCCTTTTGTCCTACCACTACTTATCTTTGTCAAAAGTCCCTCTCCATCTTCCTTGTTAGGCTCCCTTTAGGTACTGAAGGGTGCTGTAAGGTCACCCCAAAGTCTTCTCTTCTCCGGGCTGAACAACCACAGCTGCCTCAGCCTTGCATCGTAGGAGAGGTGCTCCATCCCTCTGATCACCTGCGTGGCCTTTCTCTGGACTCAATCCAACACGTCCGTGTCCTTCCTGTGCTGGGGACCCCAGAGCTGGATGCAGTGATCCAGGTGGGGTTTCACCAGAGCAGAGCAGAAGCACAGAATACCCTCCCTTGCTCTGCTGGTCACACTGCTTTGGATGCAGCCCAGGATGCAGTTGGCTTTCTGGGCTCCAAGTGCACACTGTTCCCTCATGTTCAGCTTTTCAGCCATGAAAACCCTCAAGAGAGAATGAGACGAGGATTCTCCTCTGCAGGGATACTGTCAATGAGTTCACTTCTCACTCTGTACTCGTTTCTGGGACTGCCCTGGTCCATGCTCAGCACCTTGCACTTGGACTTGTTGAACTACACGAAGTTCTCATGGACCAGTTCTCAGGTTTGTCCGGGTTCCTCTGGATGGCCTCCCATCCTTTTGCTTTGGTGTCAGGTGCACCACTCAGTTTCACATCATCTGCAAATCTGCTGAGCGTGCACTCGATCTCACTATGTCTATGTCATTTATAAAGATCCAGCTTAGGGGGCTGGGTACCTGGAGGACAACCAGTCTTACTCTCAAAGACTGATGCAAAAAAAGGGTTCAGTACCTCACCCTTTTCCTTATCCCTTGTCACAGTGTTTCCCCATGAATCCAATAAAGTTCTGCCTCTTCATCCTGGCTGGGGACGGATGATCCCTGAGTGAGCTGGGGGCCGAGAAGCAGGAGCTGTGGCCTTTCCGCCGCACATCCTGTCTGCCCGTGCTGGAGCCTGCACCGCCGGGCCACTGCTGGGAGCGGGCGGCTCCTGAGGCAGCGTCGTCACCTGCCGGCGCCACACGGGTCTCGTCGCCTCGGGAACAGTCCCGTGTGCCGCAACCTGCAGCTTCGCCACGGTGCGGGCTGATCTCACACAGCTTCTCTCCGAGAGCGACCCCTTAGCTCCGATATACCGCATTGAAATAGATATATTGTTTGTGTTCTGGAGATTTATATCACATATTTGTATTATATTGGTATCTTCTTTATCAATGATCCGGATGAGGGATCAAGTGCCCCCTCAGTCAGTTTGCAGATGACACCCAGTTGGGTGGGAGTGTTAATCTGCTGGAGGGCAGTAGGGCTCTGCAAAAGGCTCCGGACAGACTTGATTGATGAGCCAAGGCCAGTGGTATGAGGTTCATCATGACCAAGTGCCAGGTCCTTGGAAGCCCGCCTTGGTGGGTCACAACAGCTCCGAGCAGCACTACAGGCCGGGGGCAGAGTGTCTGCAAATCTGCCTGGCAGAAAGGACCTGGGAGTGCTGGTCAACAGCAGCTGAACACGAGCCATCATGTGCCCAGGTGGCCAAGAAGGCCAGTGACGTCCTGACTTGGATCAGAAATAGTGTGGCCAGCAGAAGTAGGTAAGGGATTGTCCCACTGTACTCAACACTGGTGAGGTCACACCTCAAATCCTGTGGCCAGTTCTGGGTCCCTCACTGCAGGGCAGACATTGAGGGGCTGGAGCGTGTCCAGAGAAGGACAATGAAGCTGGGGAAGGGTCTGGAGCACAAGTCCTGTGAGGAGTGGTTGAGGGAGCTGGGGTTGTTTAGCCTAGAGAAAATGAGCCTCAGGGGAGACCTTATCACTCTCTTCAAGGAAGTTGTAGTGAGGTGGGCATCGGTCTCTTCTCCCAGGTAACAAGTAATGGGACAAGAGGAAATGGGCTCAAGTTGCATCAGGGGAGGTTTAGATTGGAAATTAGGAAAAATCTGTTCATAGAAAGGGCTGTCAGGCATTAGAACTGTCCGGGGAAGTGGTTGAGTCACCAGCTCTGCAGGAATTTAAAAGCTGTGTAGATGTGGTAGGGACATGGTTTAGCGGCATACTTGGCACTGTTCAGTTTATGGTTGGACTTCATGATCTCAGAGGTCTTTTCCAACCTAAATGATCCTAATCTGAGCAGCACAAGTTTCCTTATCTGCTATGCATCTATCCTATTGCTTCAACAAGAAAATTCTACATTTTTTGTTTTAAGAGAATATGATGGAATCGTGGACTATCATGGACCTGAGTTGGAAGGGACCCACAAGGATCATCAAGTCTAGCACATGGTCCTGCACAGCCCAGCACCATCCCCAAGAGTCACACCGTGTGCCTGACAGCATTGTTCAAACACTAATTGAACTCTTGTCAGGCTCGGTACTGTGAGACCCTACCTGCGGAGCCTGTTCCAGTCAGTTCTTAACCACCCTCTGGGTGAAGAACCTTTTCCTAATATAGGAAATATATTTCCTAATATTAGGAAGGCATTAGGAAGGTTAGGGTTGGAAGGCATTTTATTTTTAGAAGACCATTAGAAAACCATCTTTCATATTCTATGCTCAAAAAAATTTTTCCCTAGGACCCTTTCGAGAATTTTTATTGTATAAGGATAAAGAGCAGAAATGGTGAGGCAGAACTTAAGACTCTAAAAGCTAAGTCCTATGCAGGAATTCCACAGTTTTGCATCAGTTTAAAATCACAGCAGATTTTATAATTATGTTCAGAACAGTGTGAAGCACATCAGCATTGATGTTTCCCAGTTACTTGACCAGGAGAGGAGATGCTGAACTGAAAGAGGGTACTCACGGAAGTTGGCAATTCTAGATTAATACTGTTCAAAAGGAAAATGAGATACACGAGGTTTGTCTAGAATGTATACTTTATTATTTGCAGTCTGTGTAAATTTTAATATGTGACTGAATTTCTACACTGTCTTCTCTGGTTAAGCACATCCTGGTCTTTTCCAACCACCTAGTCAATTGCACCTTTATTATGTACAGTCAGTATGTATGAATATTGCATATACATCTATGAACTTAGAAAAATAACATGCAAGGAAAATTGTTACCATGAAACTGATAAAAAATAAAGATAGGTAAAACAGTCAATCCCCTTTTTAGTGTGTTATGGCTTTGCACCAAGTATCAGATGTCAAAACAAACAGCTTCAGATGCTTCTTGTTAAAGGCACTTACTGTTCTTCAAATACACTTTCACATTTAGTTCTATTGCATTAAGAAGTGTATTTCTGGGATCATACTTTCATAACACAGCAGAATAGTCCAAAAAGGCAGCATTAATAAAAAGGAAAAAAGGGGTTTTATGTTAAAATATGAAAATACCAAGAATTAACACAAACTTTAAGGATTTGGTCCTTATAAAACAGGCAACAGCATTCAGGCAATAGTGATTTCTTTTCATAGACACTGACAAAATAATATCCCCAAAAAATGAACTCTTCCAGTTCCAGTGTATAGATATGTCTGAGTTGAGTAGCGTACCCTCTAACACCACCCCCAATAAAAATACAGCTTCTCAAGACTAACTACTGCTCCACTTTGGCTGCGGAGAAAGAAACCTCAGAAGAGTGTTAGACATAGACATGCTAGCAAGCCTACAACTCTGTGTCTCTGTATCTGGATGGCTGTCCATAATACCCCTTCTTAGAGTGGTCTGCTAGTTGCCGACGATACTCTTCCTCCTCCTCCTCTGCATCACTGCCGTAGCTGACACGGTTCTCTAGGTAAGGTCTAACAGGAGGCTTCTGAGGTTCTGGAGGCCTGGAGCTAACACAGCAGGACAGGGAAAGAGAAAGAGACCATGTCTACTTCTACTATGAAAAACTGAAAAATAGTTGTATTTAATATCTGTTTTATGGCCGTGTATAGCCTAGAAAGGCAGATGGAGCAAATGAAACCCCTTCTAGCCCATTGACAACTGCATGGCCATGGTAAACCTATCTGGAGAGGCATCTTATTTCCATCAAGCTGGAGGATGATGTTCAGATTTGAGCTACTCAATTTGCCTGGAAGAATGCCAGATTTGAAATTATTAAACACCCCTGCACACACACAGACACCAATAGCTTTACAGCACTTTATTCCCTGAGCAGAGAGGTTTTCAGCCATTACTACTACCCCAACTGACATTTCCCTCTATTGGTTTTGCACAGTATTTTTTCTATGCCTGCTTCTTCTTTTGCTTCCTCAGTCTCCTGTCTCAAATTCTGAAGACTTCTTATGTGACATTTCTTAAATTGGCAGCTTTTTCACTCAAGGCACTCATTAAAGCTCTTAGCCTTAAAAGGGGGTAGAAATAACCTACAGATTTGCTTTTTATACCCAGTGGTGCTACACATTTGTGATGTGACGTTAAGCAGACATACAAAAATAAAATCTGTCAAGAAAGGGTATTTCCTCAGTTTCAAAAACCATGATTTTTGCAGTCCACATTCTGGAAAAACAAGATGGTACTCTCCTTACATATTTCTCCCAGGGCTTAAATACTCCCTTCTAGGCCAATCATTAATGTTCCAATAAAAAGCCAACAACACTGATTTCTGCATGTAAACAAACATTCTGGGAATGTGGTGAAAGATTAATTTTCATTACTTCTATAAATCTTCCACGGCTAAATAAAAAAGTATGCTTTTCCGAACCCACCAAGAAATCCTAAAAACAACAGTTTTCCATTTTTGCATTTTAGCTTATTTTCTGTGACATCAAAGCATTTGCTTCACTAGAAAAAAAAGTCTCATTTTTATTGGCTATTACTAAGATGCAAGAGAAACTAAAGAGTCCGGAAGAGCAGAAAACAAAATCCATAACGCAGTGTTAGCTCTTGTATAGGTAACTGCTCAAGTCATAGAAATATGCAGTGTGTGGGGTAAGATGGCACAATGGTCAACCCATGCAGAACTGAGTGAATTTAAATGAAAGACTACTATTTTCATGAGACTTGATGGGTGACCTGAGCCAAGTTTCATCCTTAGCTTCCCTAGCCACACTACATATGTGTAAAGAATAAGCTTTGAAGTAATTAAATGTTATTAAAACAGCAATTATTTGATAGGATAGACTAACAGTCATCAAGTATCTAGCACAGGTAGAATGGACATCAGAGGACCTGAATACAGGCAAGCTTCTGTGTAATACTGACTGGGGCAAAAAACTGGCACTGCAAATATTTCAGTGAAAGAATATAGTGTTTCTTCCTAGATGACTCAAATACTATTAATGAACTTACTATAAATTCAGTAAAAGAAAAAAAAATCCTAATATGAGTTCACTGATGACTTCACTAAAATTTTGGCCCACCTTTAAAATAATCTTTGAGGCACCACAACAAAATGATATACCAAGGCAGGATGATTTGTATGAACAAAACCTGGCAAGATCAGTTTTCCTTCTGCTAGCAAAGTAAAAAATCAAGACAGAATGCTTAGAACTGGATACACCTTACCTCATCGGCTGGGGCCAGTTCTGTTCTGACTTCTGTGTTTTGACAGGGACAGCATAAATATCCGGATGCTTCTGGGCTATTTCAAGCTTTAAAAGAAAATAGAAGAAAATAACTGTTCTTTTTAACTCTATCCATTAGTGATCCTATATTAAGATCTAGGACCTAGCAGGTCACAGCTACGTCTAAAACAATTAAAGCACAAATTGATAACATCTTATTGATATTCCTACAATTATATAATCTTTTGCTAGAGTAGTGATTCAAAACGCACTTGAAAACAATGGATTGCCAAGAGCAACAGGATTATTAGAAGTGAGCTTCCTATAGTTACAATAGGAAACCGTAAAATATGACCTCTTTTTATATACAAATCCACACAACTGTATTTCTCTATGTGCAGCTTCCCAAACTTCTCCCTCCAGAAGCAACACAATGCAAAGGGCATGATTTTAATTTTCAGGACTGAGGCTTTCAGGACCTGTTCCATAGGTCAAAAAGCACAGCAGCAGGGAAATGCATCTCTTCATACCCTGGCATTTTGGGCCTCTTGTAGCTCTTGCATTCTTTGCATCCTTGCCTTGTGATCCATCTCCTCAAATATTTTTACTTTCCTCAGTACTGATTTTGGGGTACTTTCTTGTTCGCTTCCTTCCTCTTCCAACTTTGCCTCCTCCTCCTCCTCCTCTGCAGGCAGGACTGCTGACTGAGAGTTTCTCAGAATGGGACGCCCAAAGGCAGGTTTCATAGAAACAGGTGGTGGTGCTGGTTTAGCTGATACAGTTGAAGTCTCACTGCTGACAGCAACATTACTTGACTTGGAGTCATAGTTCTTGGGGAAGTCATATGGATCCTCTTTGTTTTGTAACTTTCCCTGCAAATATAAAACACACAAAGTTTACACCAGCAACTTTATAACTGTAGTTTCAAAAGAGGGCTTTAACCTGAAAGTAATCGCTTTGCCTATATATTGAAGTGTCAGTCTTCATATGATGGAACACTTGAAGGTTATTTGAAGTGCTGCAACATTTTGGCCATATAGAGAACGTATCATAGAGAACACATCAGCCTATAGAAGACTAGAGCATTTAGATTTATTTGTCCTATTTGTCAAGATTTATCAGAGCTACAACGTATGTTAGGGTACAGCACAGAGAAAACTGGTGCCCCAAATAATTTTTCACTTCTACTTAATGTGGAGTATCATTACCTGAAATTTAGAAGTGCATAGAACCCAATTCTGGTTTATATCCCACTTTTGTTTTCCTTGCCCATGTCCTACTTTGCCCAATCTTCATTGTCAAGGCACACTTGGACTGTATCTTGAATACTTAACAGTATATGAGGGCACCAATCGTAACAAAGAAAGGACTTCAGGGACAGGTGAATTCAGGAATTTTTAAAATAGAACTTGGTGTCCAAACACTATAATTTTTGCCCTTCTGCATCATTCCTGAGCAATGTTTGAATAAACAGTTAACAGAAGTTTCTAGTGATGGTCAGGTGGCAGATTCCGATTTTGTGCTTCACAGCAATAGCCATCAGATTTGTTTTTGCTGGTGATGAGCCTACTTTTGTTCTTGCTGAGCTAAAGAAGTGCCTCTCAGTTTGTTAGCAGAGTCTACTCTATTATTCCACGTGGAGATTACATACTGGTGATCACCCATATCTGAGAAGAACTGTTATCCAGTAAGTCTTCTTTCTGCTTGATCCTGCAACACTTTCAGTCATTCCTTCTCTCCACACTCAAAATGTTTTCTAGTCTCTGATCATCATTGCTCTTTCCAATGTGCCACCCTGGAGAGTTCTCCAGGAAGAGGACCTTTGCATTCAGATTTGTTTCTACAAATTTACCTTAGGTGGTTCAGGCTTGAATGCTGGAGGTGGACTTGGTTCTCTAAGGATCTCCCTGCTACCAGCATTTCTCAACTGAGCCCTTGGTTCTGGAGTAAATTTTTTTAAACTCTATGAAAGAAAATAAGAGATAAAATCACTGTAGTAGTAATTCAAACATTTTTCCTCTCTTTCAAATTAATGATTTTGGGAACAGTAACCAGGAATCAAAAGACTGCCAGCAACCTGACAGCAATCACTGCAAATGTAATTGAAAAGTTCAAGGTGATGAGACATCATCAGGAAATCTACAAAGTTAGGCAGAAAAGTAGAGATATAATTATTTTTGCTCTTCATGATGTAGCTCTAAAATACTATCAGAAGCAAGATATAGCTGTGGTTAAAAAAACCCCCTCTGATTTTTAAGCTGTACATAACAGGGTTTTCAGAAGGCCAAAGTTCAATCTTATAGAAAAAGCCAATCATCTCACCTCCTCGTGATGCACAGGTTCAGAGGATCGGCTAACAGATGAAATTCTTGGTTCCTCCAAAGGCTCATCAAGTTCATTGTCAGTGTATGCACCTCCTTCGCCATCTGTATCCTCTAGGTCACTGATTAGCCGACTGTCACAGCTCAAGTAGTCAGCACCCATCGCAGTAAGGTAAGACATCCGATCATCTGCATCATCTTCCATGCCATCCATCTAGAGAAAAGTCAGTAAGAATTAAGGAACAAAGATTAAATAAATTAGAATTAAAGTCCAGTTAAGACTCAACCTCATGCCAAACACCTCCTTAGGAATGACTTTGCGGAACTGAAAGAAAGTAATCCAGAATCACAGTGAAAAGTCCTGTAAAAGTTTATCACTCATCATCATTCTTCCCTAGCCAGAGCATTAGTGATGAAAGCTCTAAAGTATAACAGAAAGAACAATAATATTTTTTTGTTACCAAGAGAGACATCAACTGACTGTTTAGCCTATCTACCACTGGCAAATGAAATTTTGAACAATTTTTACTGGCAAGAGATGCTATGAGACATCTGTATAGCTTCACAGATGAGGGACTGGCAGCTTACCTTTCCTTCTGATACCCATACTGCTTCTCCTTGCTGCTGCTGGATTGTATCCTTCAGGCTACCATACCAGCTATCGTTGGCTGAATTCAAATTAATGGTTGCTGTAAAAATTGAAGGAAAAAGTATGTAAACACAGCACATGCAATGCAATCCTTTATCCATTCTTTGCTGTTTAACACTTTTTGGTTTAGTTATGTGAGAATGTTAAACAGCCACTTCATTCAGATCATTGACAGAAGCATGATGGGTTTTTTTAACTGTTTGTTTATTCCCAAGCTTGTTAAATCACTTTTCTTTTAATGACAGTACACCAACTCACAATTTCTTTTGCATTAGGATTTGGCAGAACAAGGAACTTCAAAAAAAGTCAAGGAAGGCATTACTCATGACCATACCTTCACACTCTTTTAGTTCCAGCCTGTATGAATTAATATGCAGAGTATATGTATAAGTAGATGTCTCAAGACTCACACAGTCACTTTCACTACTCTCTCAGTAAGGAGGTTAAACAAACATTCTTCCTTACCTGTAAAGAGGTGTGAGCAAGTTTTCTTCAGTTTGTTTGCTTGCTCATAAAGTTTTCTTGAGCTCTTGTTTGATGTAGGACATAGCCTTTGTCTCATGGTCTTCACACCCTGCTTACTGTCTGGGTTAAAGAAGACCACAATTGGAAACCACTGGGTATAATTTAGCAGGTCCACTGCTTTAGGAGTGACATCCAACAGAGCATGTTTATCCTGTTAACAAGAATGGCCAGTTAATGTGGTGCTTGTGGAGAACAAGAGAAGGTGATTGGAATACAGAATCCTAGGAAAACCAGGATATTTTTGTCCAAGTAAGACCACAACTTGTGGGATGTTTTCCCACAGTTATATCACCTTTAGAATGTTACATTTCTACTGACAGAAGAGCAAGTAGAGCACTGCGTGACAGGAAAGCCTCCATGACAAATTCAGAAAGCATACAGTAAAACAGATGCTCCTCTGTCCAAATTTAGAATGGACTAGGGAAGGAAAATATAATTTCCAATAAGAGGTTTAAAGCTATAAAAATACCAAATTTGCTGAACAACTTCAAAACAGCTTTATCATTAAGCTTATTACAGCAACAGATGCAGTGAAAATTTGAGTACTCTGCAAGTTTTAGAAGCAAACAAATCAAACAACATGCCTTTGAGTATAAGCAATTTTCAGAGAAATGCCCTACCTGCTCAATGATTTGCCTCACAGTGTTCAAGCGCACTACGCCAGTGGATTTCTCCGAACCTGCATCTCTGGGTTCTGTCTCTGCAAAGAAGACATTTTAGCTTATCTAGAGTGGCCAGGCAGCTGCGTTAATTATTAAGTTATCCATGCTCTCACTTAAGGATGAAAAAGAAACCACGAGGACAACTTACTTGCTGTCTGGTACAGGTGAGGCAAATCATTTGACAACTTCTCCATAGCGACATCTGCAATAGGGCCAAATATCACCACAGGTCTCTTAAAACCAGCTGAAAGAAAAATATTTGGAGAAAAGAGAAGTCTGATAAGACTGGGTTTATATATAACAGACAAGATTCTCAGTTAATATGCAAAGTTAAGAATAAGTTAAAGGTATTAAAAATATATCTTAAAAAATTTATTTCTCAGAAGTTTGTGCAATAGCATAATATAGAAAACTACTTCTAACAGCTGAGAAAGTAAGGGGCTGTTTTAACAGCTTTCTTATTCCTTCTAATGAAGTCTTATTTAGAAAATTCTATATCTGAAAACGTACAGCAGATCTTCATTTATCTTTCTATCCCTCAAAACTGCATGAACCTTGACACAGTGGTTTTGTGTCAATACAGACACAAAAGATAAAGCAACTGCAATGCAGCTTGAAAAAGCACAGAAATGTAAAACTATGTTATTGCTCATGTTAAAGCAAATGCAAACACAGTCCTCCAAGTTAATGGGGGAATGCCAATACCCCAAGTCTTCACCTTGAGATCTGAGATCTCCTCTAAAATATTCTTATTTTTTTTGTTCCAGAATACCGTCATGTGTGAATACCCAGAAAATCAGCTTGACCTGCTCAACATCACTAGTAACATAGCTAGTTTAGCGTCATGGAGACAGACCACATGAATCATTATTAATTTTGGACAATCTGTTGAAAATACTTGGTTTTATTTGCTCTGAAGTTAATGTTGAAGTGCTATTTATGTAGATTGGGATGGATTTCAGGCATGTGGATTGTACTTTCAGAGCTAACCATGGAGAATCTAAGGAAACAAGAAAGCCATGCTCATATCACCCTTTTTTCATTTTAAACCTTAAAATTGGCAGGTGTAATTTGGAGGCAAGGGAGAACAACAGCAGTTTAAAAGGGTAAAAAAGCTTTTTCTTAGAGTAATTAATAGCATCCAGGAATTTCCATTCTGAGTAAAATGTCATTCCTTCCTGTTCTCTTAATTTAACATTGTTTGAAGTTGTTAGAAATCACTTTCTTAGCCGACCAAATATTTGGATGCTAAAGCAGCCAGCAATAAATGGGCAGCTGGCTCACAGCAGTCTCACTTACCTTCACGCAACTGAACTCGCTCGTAAGCTGGGAATTTTGTGCTCACAGATACAATAGCTGTCAGATCTTCACGACTCTTCCTCAGATTCTTCTTTGCTCCAGATCGCTGGCCACGTGTTCTCCAGAAGTCTGCCCTATCACTTGAGCCATCTTTCTGGGCATTTTGAACACTGGCCATCTGTTCAGCTCTGACAGAGAAAGCAGAGTGTACAGAACTAGTCAAAGGCACTTTCACTGAAGAACAACGGATTTTGAATTTACAACAGGTAATTTGCCAAATAGATAGGAATGAGTGGTGGTAAAGGCAGACAAGTTCAGGTGCCTTTGCCTTGGAGCAAGCACACTGTCAGAACAATGCTCTGACTCACCACAGCTACAAGTTGCTGGGCAAGAATGAGTCCTGAGGTCTTAAACTGGTCACTTACACAAGCATAAATAAAAGAATGCAAACACAAAGAGGTGGAGGGAGGGCTACTCAGAACTAAAGGCCTAAGAAATTACTGTCACTATTCTCTTCTCCATTAGGCCTCATGAGTCACTACAGCAACGAAACAAAGGCTGGTTTTGTCAGATCAATCAAGAGAGAGGAGAAAACATACTTACCAGGAAAGAAACAGGGGAGTCACATAAGAAGCATATTTCATAACTTGTGTGGACAATGTAATTGTGAGCTTTTTCTTCCATCATAAAACCACAACCACACTCAAGAACTTAAAAGGTACAGTCTAAAAATACCCTGGGTTTTTGGTTTTGGGGGTATATTTTGCTGATTGATTTTAATACTTTTACTCATTGTACATGTTTGAACACTTACTATTATTACCTCCTATGAATTTTGACTAGGAAAGCATATTTAAGAAAAAATGTTGCTGTGGTTCACTCAATACTTAACAAAAATACAGACTACATCTACCAAAAAATAGTCTCAGAATAAATTCTTAAAACACTATCCATAAGGATATACACAAGAAATTCAAGCACTGAAGTTCTTCTAAAAGATTAATCATCAGAGTATTCTTGCACACACAGTAATGAGATTCCTAAGGTGTAAGGTTTTTTGTTGTTTAGTTTTTTGTTTAGTTGGGTTTTTTGTTTTGTTTTGATTTAATTTGGTGGGGGTGGATGGGCAAAGAAGAAGGTGGGGGAAAAAAGCAAAACCCAAGCAAAAATAGGACCCACTACGCATTTTCTGGAAGAGGAACTGAAGCAGCTAGTGGTCAAAGCTTGGTCAACTGCTGAGACAGAAGCTCTAGGTCTGTGCTGCAAATACATGATCTAGAATGTAGATAACACCACCCTCTCCCATCATATGCTTATATAATGCCATAGTTCTAAAAACTGCAGTTTTTACAGGCACAATTCTTGTAAAAGTAAAGACAAAACAATTTATTCATCCTTGTAGAGGGGAATAAAAAGGAAGAAAGGTATCACATAGCAAAAAGATCTTACTGAGGAGCAAAAAGATCTTACTGAGGGGCAAAAAGATCTTACTTCTAACAATGGGCAGGAGGATATGGTGCCACCTTACCTGCTTTTATTTGGAATGAGGCCCTTTTCCAGTTCATTTCCAATTCTCACAGCCAGCCAGTTTCCCAGTTTGCCATCATACAGCGTATCAACTACTCTAAAGATCTCCCCTCTGGTGAATGCTAAGCTCTGTGGTGACTCCTTTTCACACTCGAAGTGACTCCTGATGAAGAATGAATCTCCTCTGCCACAGGCCATGATGTCTCTGTAGACTAAAACAAGACCTTCCTTTTAGTTTATATTTTTTTACACTTGAAAGAAAGATTAAGCTGCAGTTCTAGAGAATACAGTTTTGAAATTCTAAACGTCTGCTCAGGAAGATGTAAAACCCCAGACATTCATACACATTCACATTCATTGCCCTACACACACTTATCAAGACTGTTCCACACTTGTATGTGTACAGCCCTTATAGCTCTGGGGAAAGGAGGTACTTGCACATTCCAAATGCCAAAGGCAGCTATGGGACTACAGTCTCACAGGAGGCTGTGTCTCCCAACAGGCAAGGAAGAGGCTTTGCTTGCTCCTTAATAGTTCATCAATAAAACTGTCCATTTGCTGCTGACCAAATCCCTTATGACTGCCAAGGCACAGCAGAAAAGGAATGCTAACAGCAGATCTTCTGCCAGCTACTACAGACAGAAAAGCAGAGGAAAAAACAGTACCATACCACTTTTCAGGATTAAGAGTTGCTAGTTGCTAATAATGAAAGACATGGCAAAATACTCTGAAAAACACATCACACATGCACCCTATGGAATACAGCTATCTTCTAAACTAGTGAAAAGGAAAGTAACTAAAATGCTATCAAAAATAAGCATAAGAGAAATTATTTGTGGTTTCACTGACAAAGCACAGCTTAAAAGCTTCATAGATACACATACATTTTGTTCAAAGCACCTACCTTCATATTTGCTTTGAGCCAAAATTGTCACGGTTTCACCTTTGGGAATTTCTAAGAGATACAAAACTGCTTCTTCCCGAACAATGCCTCTGAAGTCTTGAGTGTTTACCTACATACCAAAAAACCCACCACAACAACTGAAAAATCAACAATAAAAGGAATAACCACAGATTTTTGTTCCATCCAAAAATATCTTAAATATTCTCTTCCCTTATTATATATATTTTTTGAAGAAGTCAATATGATTGTCTCTTGTGAATATTTTATTCCAGCCATTAACAGTACTCTTTCTGAAATAACAAGGTACTGGTTGTACACTGCTAGACTGCTTTTCAACTTTAACACGCTTCAGAAGGAGCAAGAGGTAGACAGAAAATTACATTAGCCTTCCATGAGAATTTTCAGGGAAAAAAGGAGAAAGAAGGAATAAAATGGCACTTATAAAATAAGTCAGAAACTGGAAAAATAAATCACCATAACTCAAAGAACCTGAAGAAAGATGAAACAAGAAAATTATGGTGGCCTCAATTTCTTCCCCCTCCAAGACTAGGAAGAAGCATTGTACAAAAAATTTATTGTCCCATCTTGCAGCATTTTTCTTGATTAATATTTCTTTTAACTACTCCTTCCACAACACTGTAAACAAACTAAAGCTTGGTATACAATTCTCCTTTAAAAACTCATTTCTGTAAGATTCCTCCACCACTTATACACTCTTCCAAAGCAATAATTTGATCTCCTAAGCTCACAATTTCTTCCATATTTCCACTAAGAAGCAAACCAGAGTATACAGAAGTTATTTGCATTTCAGGTACACATACTTATACTCATACCTTAAGAATCTGATCTCCTTCCTGCAGTCCCTCCTGATCAGCTGAGGTACCTTCTTGAATTCCAGCAATAAATATACCTACATCATTCCCACCAGCCAGTCGTAGACCCACGCTGTCCCCCTTCTTGAATCTCACCATTTTTGTGTTAGGACTACAAGATTTACAGGCAGAAACGGGAAGTAAGGCCAGACATTAGGCATATAACAATATTAGGATGCCAAAGGAAAAAAAAATTGCAACCCCTCAACAATATCATATTAATAATATTCTTATCCCCTTTCTTTCACTGTATAGGCTATATTTACCCAGGTAACTCTTCAGAGAATTTGCATTTTTCAGAGTGGAAACTTGAACTAGGAAGATTGACAAAGTGGCATGCACAGACTTGACTGAGCAGGGAAACAGGTCCCTGTTCTTGAAGTGCCAAAGTAGCTCCCTACCTATTGTATCCTCTCTCATATGAGCAGCTGGGGTTTTTGTGAAAACAGACTGAGTTATAAGTAAACATACTCATTGTTTTTTCCTCTATACTCTAAAGAACTGTCATAGGAATTAAACTGATACCTGTTTTCTTTACTGTTTAACATGTTTGTTAGAAGTCCTCAAGTTTTCTTGCAATAAGAAATATTACCAAGTATATTGGTAATATATATGTATGCCAACCCACTGATATGTTAACAATCAGCAGTGGGAGAGACTACTGGACTAGGCTCAGCGTTTTTGCTGCCAGAAAAGCTATATGACGGAGTGACCTTCCAACACAGAGGACACTACTTATCTGTCAGCCATTCTCAGTAATACCCTAAGCCTGTATTATAAATTCCCCTTCACCAAAATAATCACTTGATTAATTTGCACATCAATGACAACATATGCAGGGTCCAAACTAGAAAAGATCTGAGAAGAAAACCATTTAAGAAAATACACCAAGCTACAGAGTATCTTCAAAACCTTATCTTTAGGCTTCTTACAATTTCAACACTCCTATCCCTTCAGTTTCTGTATTTGGAAACTCTCAAAAGAAAACACGTAAATTGATTTCCTATTAATACACTTTGCAATAAAATAAAACTCTTGCATATGTTCCCATGCAAGCCCAGAAACACAAGGTGTTCTACACCTCCTTCCAGGTAGATTCCAGGCAAATATTTCTAAAACTAAGGTGAACTCAAACATCATCAGTTAGAAGCCATGTCACCTCGGCATTAAGCTGTAGAGGGAGTATCACTCCAAATGGGAACAGAACCCAAATCCATGCAGCCAAGAATCAGGTACAGGTCACTGGAAGAATACTGAGTGCAAAAGAACTCAGCAAGTGCCACCTTACCCATATATTGCTTCATCTTCCGGGCTGGGTTTAAGAATTGTACGTGTAACTGCTTTTGGCTGAGGCACTAAATGTAAAAAAAAAAAGACAAAAGAAGTTACTGAGATATTGAAAAAAGTTACAAATGGCAGCTATTTTTAGCTATCAGATAGCAATCAAACCCTCCATGCCAAAGACTAATACAGATTTAAAAATCAAGCATGTCTGACTAAAATTCTTTCATTTATCTTCTATTTTTTTTAATTCTGGAAGAAGAACAAAGAGTTCAAGGAAGAGATACACAACTCTTTCAGGCAAGCTAGATCAGACTTCATTTGTCTGCTAAGGGCAACAGGCTAAGAGCAGATATTTTATGAGACAACTTGCTTTTTTCAGGTTGTAATTCTAATAAGCAACTGCCTTCAAATAATATCAGGTGTTTCTTCCCCGCACAATAAAGTGAAGACAGACCTCTTCTCTGTGTATCAGGATAGGGCCAACAGGAAGAGCATACCAGCTTTGTCAACATGATTGAGGGAATAAACGTTCTGCGGCCAGGGGAAAAACAGGCAACCAAAACCTTCAGACTCTGACCTGCTGGGTCATCTTGATACTTCGGTTCTTTGTTGGACTCTACAACAGTAATAGCAGGAGTAGCAATGTCACCAGTTGATTTGAATGGTGTAGGCATTGCTCCCATTCTGGACATCCTACTTGAGGGATCATCTTTTGCACTAAAAGAAAGAAATAGAAAAAAAGTGTAATGAAATCAGATAAGAATGCACGTATTTTAATACCTTCTTTGATAAGCACGAGAAAAATGAACTAGAGAAGACCATTTCTTACTTTGGTTTCTCTTTCAGTTTCTCATTGGATGAATGTGAATCTAGATCAGAATGATGTAATCTGTCATCTTGAGGGGAGAATGATCTGTTTGACTCTATTTCAGATATGTCTGTAAAGAGAGTGGTAAATCAAGAAATGCAAGATTTGTTTGTTATCTGCTCACCTGATCACCATGTGTATTTATGAAGTTTTCACATCTAGGATACACTGAACCTTTGAGCCCACTCCCGTTTAAAGTTGGATTTGACTAAGGTTCAAAAACTGCCTTTCAGTGCTTCCAATCCTCCATCTCCAAAAATATTTTTCAGGAAGGTTTCACACAACGTTTATGGAACACATTCACATCACACAACTACTTTGAGCATACCACAGATGCATTAGCTAGTGTTAGGAGGCTTTTATTTGAGGCGTCATGGAGGTTCCCAAAACGAAGACCACCTTCACATTAACAGTCCTCACATCATTGCTCTTCAGTGGCAAAGGAAACAGAGTGGCCCTTGGATTTGAACTGCACCTCAGGTTTCACACTAAAATCTACAAAAAGTTCCACCCCATATTTTGACACCAGAAAAGCAAGTATCTTGTTCTGAATAATATAACATCCTGCTCCCCCAAACATTCTGAGCCCTTCCCAAGGAAAGATTATGCTGAGAGATATAGCTCATACACTGTAAGAGATCACTTGTATAGAACAGGTACTGGGAATAGAAACCAGTTATCCAGGGCCACTTAATTTCCTCTTGTCCTGACATTTTTCCCCTCCATTTGAATGCTGCCATGAATATTAATGCCTTCAGAAGGAAAGACCAGTCCAACTGACTTGTTTTTAAAACTTTTATTACAGCAACTGATTTGCTTGTTCCAAGATATAAGATTGATTTTGCCAGACCAACATTGCTTCTTCTATCTCTGCCCCTTCCCAAAATGTAATTATATGATTACTACAAAATTATTTTCACTCAGAGGAAGGGGACTTGATGCTTAATTGACTATTACTCAGGTTTGTTTGTGGTGTTTTTTTTTTTAACAATCTAATAACACTCTACCACAGCAAAACAACATAGGCTCCATTTTGTTCTTGCAGAGAGTCCAGAACTTTAGATCCACATTAGACCTCACCATCCATTTCTGAGTCACTGTCGTTCAATGAAGGAATGTTGAGCAGTGTCTGCTTTCGGTCCCTGAGAACAACCAGCTGGAGTTTCCCACGTGATTTCTCAATCAATTTTCGGGCATCAGCTAAAGACATGTTCTCTGTCACTGTACCATTGATCTGGGCATAAAAAGGCAATAACACTACAAATAAACAAACAAGTCCATATTGTGCTCAAGTTTAATAGTGAACTCGACTATACCATGACTTAGTTCAGAATCACCACTATAACCAGGGCCTACCAAACTGGTAGCAGTAAAATCAGAACGGACCTTGAGAATGATATCTCCTTCATGAAGGTTGCCATCTTTGGTTGCTAGGCCAGTATGGGTCATTTCTTTTATGAAGATCTGACTTCCAAGACGGAGTCCATATTCTGGAACCAAAAAGATAATCCACTGTATCTTAGAAGATGAGTGAGGAGGAGTTTTTATAAAAACTACAGTGTATATGCAGCAAACACCATTACACCATGAGGAAAAAAAAGAAAAAAAGAAAAAAACAGAGATCTAGTAAACCCACTTCACCCCAAACTAATGCTCTTATATCTGTGTTGCCATCACAATCTGAACAAGCAACAATCCATAACCAATTACAGATGGATGATTGGTCTGCACCTTCAACAGCAAAACAACGCCTTTGCTCTGGAGCTGCTTATTAACATGCTAGACTAGATTCTCTCTGACTCATATTTTGCATGGCATAGAGAAAGAAAAGAGTCCAAAAAGTGCCAATAGAAGTACTTTTTTTCATCAGTTGCTGCATGCTGACTTTATCCTATCTGTACTCCAGGAAATGACTTGCTTGTTTTAGGCAAAGGAATTTTTTTTCCCCCTACTCCCTTTTTACACTGTGATCCAAGTTACTCATGTCAGTATATTGGATACTTAAAAAGAAAGGCAGCACTCTTAAAAAGCATGCATCCTAGAAAAAGAGAATGTTGTTCTGCTTTAAAAGATCATCACATTTCAGCAAGTCTGCAAGATATTCATATGAATGGCAGAAATTATTACAGAATAGCTAAACATAAAAGTTAACAAATGCACCTTAAATTTCTCCTTATTTGTATATGTATCTGCATTATCTTTATAAGTGGAAACTTTACATGCAGAGGATGTAAAGAGAAAGAAGAGAAAGAAGGAAAAAGGTTTCTTGCCAGAGTCAATGAAAAAAAAGAGATTAGTTCCTGCATACAAAGTTTAATTAGCAAAAAATTCTTACAAATTACAGCAGAGCAGATTAGAAAAAAAACAACAACCACACCCAACCCCTCCAGAAATAAACCACCACCCACTCAAAAAAAAAACTGAAACAGAAAAGAATACACAACCTAATCTCAGATGTGCTTTTCAGCACAAGTCTTTATTTCACACTACACAAAAGGTCACACTTTTGGCTTTCATTTACACACTCCAATATGCAGGAAAGAAAGGCTGAAATACTGCTATTTCAGTATTTTAGCTGCTGTTATTTCAGTATTCTTTAACAATCAGAACCAAACAATCCTTATTACTAAAGGCAGAATCTACCCTTCACCCTTTGTAGCTAACCCTTTTGTAGATGTGCCAAGTGTAATCTGAATCATGATCAGATCCATGTTTTCCATCAGAATCAGAAGAAAAGGGCATAGAAAATGGAAAACCAAGGACACAGTGGCTTGAAAAGACTGAAATTATGTGGGTGAACAAATCTTTGTTCAAAGGTAAAGTTCAAGGTGCTGGGGAAAAAGCATTTAAAATCAGCCAGGAAGAAAGAAAGAACTTAAGCCACCAGCCAGAAAAGTCAACATTTAACCTGTAAAAGCAGAAATTAATTCAGGTCTCCTCCCTCCCCCACCAAAACCCAAGCTGTATTAGAAGTCTATTCCTCTCCTCCCCTACTGTACCTACCTTCATTATGTCTGCCTTTTGTTAAGAGGACACTGATTGGTGCGTTCTGATCCTGCGGTCCTACATACTCGTGTTGGTGGTGTATTTCAGGTGAAGGACTGCGGGAATTAAGTCTGTCCCGACTACGACTTCTCATTTCCCTCCCATATCTAGGATCAGATAAAGATCCATGACTATAACTGGGTGGGCTGTAGTCTCCTCTGTAGTCCCGTTCATAGCCACCATCCCTGTCGATGCTCCTTCCCCTGCTCCGATCTCTTCTATAGTCTCGATCCAAGCTCCTGTCAACACTCCTACCACGACTTCGATCACGGCTGTAGCTGCATTCCCTGTCATGGTCTCTGCTTCGGTTACGCCCTCTGTCTTGCTCATCTCTATAGCTCTGATCCAGGCTGTTTCCCCAGCTTTGGCTGCGCCCTCCATTTCCACTGTGCCAGCTCCTCTCACTGTAGCCACTTCGAGCACTTTTGCCATCAAATTCTGCATGGTCATCCATTACATCTAAAGCTCTGTCTTCATAGTCAAGGGAGGGGCTTCTCTTTAACGCAGCAGCCTGCACTTTCCTTGGTCTTTTCACTACCTGTTCAGTACAATATGAAACAAACAAACAAACAAACAAACAAACACACAAACTCCTTTCAAAAGTCAGAATGTGAAACCGAACAGATGAATATTCTTCATGTTTCAAATAGAGGTTGGGGAAAAAAAGAAGGAAGAACAATGTTCTGTTTATTACTGGACAAGATCTGTGTAAACAGGACATAATTCGCCTCACACAACTTCTGTTTTGTCCAACTTCCACTCGTTATTCAGCACAATAAACATAGCGAACGTACATTTTACTCTGAGTGTTTCCCCAAGATAACTTTGTGACACTGTCGATAATTTCCATTTGTTTCACCTGCAACAACTATGTCTTTGTTTTATTTATTCTGTACGTTGTATCTGGCAAAGGATTGCTTTGCTTTATGCCTTTAAACCAACCAAAATCTTGACTGTTTACACAGGTATATGCCCCACTGTGCACTGAACACATTTGGAATTTACTTACAATGGTGGCCACTTTTCCACTTTTCCTAAGCTGCTGAACTGCAAAAGAATGTAGAACATTTTCCATCGGGGTCCCATTAACTATGACCACTCGGTCATTTTCTCTGGAAGTGGGGGGAGGGAAAAAAAGAGGAAAAAGAGAATTTAAAACAAGTGTCTGTGAAAACAAAAGAACAAAATTTCTTCTTCTTTTTTTTTTTCCCCCGGAGGGAACCTATGGATCTCATTCAGTTTAACAAGTTTTGCTTGAAAACTGTGTTTCTATATAAACACTACAATATCTGAATAAAGAAGCAGCTTTTGGTACATTTAAAACTTAGACTTTGAGTAGCACTGTGTATCATTGTACATACACTATGTTCAGCTTAAGTACCTTGCCATAATGTATTTTGAAGAACATTTGTGATGGGTATTAAAACTTTTTTTTTAGTTCTTTCAGAACTCCTAGTTTTTCACACCTAGTACTGGACTTCTTTCACGCCAACCCATCAGTTTCACAAGAGCTTCAAACCGCTGCAGCCCTACCAGTATTTAGGTAAATATTGACAGGTACAACTGCAGTACACTTTTCTGAAGGTGTTCAGATACCATCTACTCTGAAGAAAAGTGACTGAGGGGAAAAACCCTAACAAAACTATAATACACAAGAAGTCCTCCCTGCCCTAAAACACAGGCCAGCTGAGATTACTAACTTGTGTATTCAGACCTTCTGCATGTCAAATAGACCACTAAGACTTAACTCAGTCACCCCCATGAAATAGCCCCATAAAACTGATTAATTAAACCCCATAAATTTCATAAAGGCATTTCAATGCAAAAAGTGCAAAAGATTAAAAAAAACCCAAATGACCACTCCTCATATTAGTTTATTCTGGTGACTACTCAGTTACTAACCTTGCAGTCAGAGCATTATCTCAACCAATTACAGGGTACTTCACCATTTTCTGCTAGATAAAAGAAATCTTTTGTACTAACTATTTTATCTTTATTACAATCAAATCATATCACAATCTTCTTTCTAAATAAGAAGATTATATACTCTAAGCCTCCATTTGTAAGGCACTCTAACTCCTAAATGATTTTTGTGTCTCTTTTCATACCCTTCCAATTCCTCTCAGTGAGTATGACAGAACAGCATGCTATATTCCAATATCAGTTTCATCCAGGCTTTATGCAAGAATTAAAATAACTTTCTACGCAGTCTGTATATCCAAAGACAGTACTGAACTTAATGTTGTAATATTACATCAAGAGGTCCATCTATTTGTGCTCATTTTACCCTAATAAAGATGACAGGATTGTATTTCCTATAGACTCTGAAGGTTAGACATATATTCCTTGATTTGTTGAAGGAACAGCTTTGCATTCATTTTTCTTCAGAATATGTTTCGTCTGAAAGTGCCCAAGTATCTTGGTATTTCCTTGCCATCATGAATTTACCTAGGATGTTTCATAATTTGTGGACGTGATTTTATTCCCAGATCACAAGTGATTATGGAACAGGATGGATGACAGCAGTGTTGTGCAAGGATCGCTGCTATAAAATGTAGAGTTTGTACATTTATGTTAAGAATTGTTTGTTACTTGCTTTATAGTAATCCTTTTACTCAGTTACTCAATAACACCCATGTCAGCCATTTCATTACCTGACCAAAAAATTAATGTTTGGGAAAATGAACAGGATCTACTCTCTTGAATTATTATTACTGCAAAATTATTTAGCATTCTTCCAAATAGTCTAGTCCTCATCAGGTATTTCAGGTCAAAGGATGAAATACTGATGTAGGCTAGAAACTCTCAGCCCACAGATGTAAAATTATTTGTCCATGAGTGATGCTGCCTCATTGAGGATGAAGTTATCAGGAGGACTACAGAAACACTTTATTTCCATATCTTTTTCTTTCAGATATAAAATACATATTTACCAAACCTTCTCTGGGCTGAGTTAAGTGATTCTTGGAAACTAATGGTTGATCACTAATGTAATTCAGTATTTACTGGAGGAGTAACAAGGAGGACGTTTTAAGACACTAATTATTTCTACCGTTTCTTTAAATGAAACACAATCTTGAAAGAAACATAATTAACTGTTAAAGACTTTTCAACACCACTCAAATTTAATGTCTTCCCAAATACCAACTAACACCTCTGGGTTAGTTGGTAAACAGAGTTTACTCGTTTTGTTGTTTTGGGTTTTTTTTTAAAGAGACATCTAGATTTTCAAGCGGACACCAGATCTTGGGTGGATTAAATCACTAAGATTTCAATCAAACCTGTCTAAAGATTTTCTGTATTCTACAGCTATTCCCCTCAAAATGCCAGACAGAGAAAAAAGAAAGTGCTTACTGAAGTAATCCATCTGCTGGACCACCTGGGAGAACATCCGAAATCACTATCGATGTTTCACCATTTTCAAAATGAGGGTTATCTCTGCCGCCAGAAACTGCAATTCCAAATCCTCGTTTTGAATCCTTTACAACAAAACGAAATACAACAAAACCTGAATCCATTGACAAGAATTTTGACAGGGAGAAAGAAGGGGAACATGAATATTCCTGTGATGGCACTCTAAGCAGACATTATTTAAAATATGACAGCTGCACGCAGAGTGCTGCAGAAATACAAAGCACCTCTGGATTTAAAAAAGAATGGGTTTACACATCCATGTAACAAGATGACAAGTTCCTGTGTTCCAAAACCTCTACGGCCTTATGATTGTCCGCATTTAAGTAAAGAACTCACTAACTTCGCCTGCGTTTTGCTTCGCCATTCCACAAGTTATTCATACCAAATTTATTGTTAGGTAAATCCTTTTTGTCAGTGATGCTTGGGAAAGTGGAGTAGCTTTCTCAGGATCTCATCTTCATTATGATTGCTAACTTGTTTGTAATAACTACTTACTCCTCAATCAAACTAAACAAGATCGTGGTTGATTACAAAGAGCAAGTAGTGAACTTGTGCATTCTCTATAATCATACTCTGTCACATTTTAACTATATTTACTATTTAACTATTTTAAATATGTAAATTATGTCAAACCTGTCATCATAGAAATAACAGATCCATAGAAGTCCTAAGAAGGCATTCATAAAATCAAGGAAATGCTTCACAGAATGCAAAGGAAGCATGTTGATAGCACTGAGAACTGTTAGCGTAACTGAACTGCTAACAACAAGGTGTGCACAAAACCACACAAGTTTAATTTTATAAGCTATTTAACATACACATCATATCACTAAAAATTACAAATTATACCACATTTGAACAAAATTTTTTAATGTAGTGGCAAAGTAATGCATCCAGGTAAAGTCACGCTTTTCCTTCAACTCACACTCAGGATGTGTCGTTCATCATATGTCAGCTCCAGTTCCACTAAAGCCGATATTAAGCGATTATGTCTTTGCGGAGGAAAAAAGCAATGTGTTTTTCTTTTAAAACAGCACTTCACTTTCTGCACCTTAGTTTTACGGGAAGCAGTTTGATGTTTTACACTAAAACAATACAGATTCAAAATAATGGTAAAATTCAATGGTAGTGGCTGATACAGCAAGTCCAGTAGCCCTCTGCCATCTCAGTAGCCTGTCTCAGGTGGTAATGTTCATTTATGTGACATCCAAGATCTGAAAAGCTGGAAATTACAGGAACTAAGATCTTCTGCAATGTTTCTCCTATCTTCCTCTGTAACCTAAAAACCAACTGTGTCTCAACAATACTTTCTCACATGAAACAAGCTACATAGAAAAGATCACTATTTCATCTTGGATCACCAAGTTCAGTTCGTTGCAGAAGATGTGAAAAAACTTTGGCAGCTCAGTACAGGCTGAACCCTGACCATCAGAACACCTGGGAAGACACCACCACTGAAGCCAAAGTGCACACCTTGTACCATGGTGTGACAGCCTAGCTATTAAAGAACACGGACACAAGTGGTCTACTTTCTTTAATTCAAAAGGACTCCAGCTGGGGAGATACTTCCTCTTTTCTTGAAAGAACTGTTGGTCCACCTGTTTTATAAGTTTTAATGGCAGTGGTTTTCCACTGGATCCTAGTGGTAGATATTAAAGTATATTACAAAAGTAAAATCAGTGGAATCCTGTTCAGTGATTATTACAAAGATTGGACATTAACCACAAACTGGATAGAACCATCTGCTTTATTTTTAAGGCTATTCTGTAATTAATTTAGCTGTGTGGCTGACATGGTATATTATACTGTCATTAGCAAGACCAAACAGTAGCAAATATAGCACTTGAACTGTTAATTGAATTTACACTTCACATTAAAGAGTCACACTATTGTATCGGTAGCACCTAAGCTTTAAAATAAAAAGCATATCTGGTTTGGACAATGAATTAATCCTATTCTAGACTCAGATATGCTAATAACTTCTATTGCAAAACATATTCAGAGTAAACCAGTGCTTGAATATTTGAAAACTAAAAATATAACAGGCACTCACCTTTTGTAAGGTCACTGTGTACTGTTCCCATATCAGCTCTTCCATGCCTGGGGCCTGTTGCACACAGAAACCAATTAGTAAAACACACAGCATACAACTACTTAAATTAAAATGTGAAATACCCCACTAAAACACAGGTTTGAAAATAATATACATATTCTAATACTTTGGTACAATTAGTACGAAATCTCCATATTTCAATTAACGACGATTTTTCTTTAAAAAGGAAAAAAAATATTAATAGGTCCAGGGCGGTAGAATCCCTTCACGTTTCACTGATTTAACAGCTCTTTCCGATTTTCTGGAAAAGCCTTATTCAGCAAAAGCATTTATTTCAGATCAACTACCACTCTATAGCCCTGATTCAAATAACACACAAAATTCTTACAGAAGACCTTTCTGTCCCAGTATGCAGTGAGATTAGCAGTTGAAACTGAGGCTTTCAATATTAACCAGACTCCAGATCTTTTGCTTCTTGGATTTAAAAAAATGTTTTGTCCACTATGAATTACATAACTAAATATTTAGGTTCCCATCAAGAAATTAAATTTTAAAGAAAACCACAATATATTACTATATAGTACAGATATAGCCCTTTCTGTGACACCTCTCAGAAACAAGTTTTTTTCTACATTTCCAGTTAAAACTGGTCATGAACCGATCACTATATCTTACATGATATAACCTGAAATCGTTCCAACATCACAGCTTAAAATATAATACAGAATAATCACCCAGCTGTGATGCATCATATAGTACACAGCCAGCCCTTTCAGTGTCTGCCCTGTAAAATCATGACAAAAATGAGCCACATTTGACCCACTGCAAACATTTCAAAATGTAAAGCATCCATTGTAGAAAAAAAGTCCAGGCATTGCATAAGTATGTGCATGCACATAGTCAAGCCACAGGTTTTATTTGTTTTTACTGAAAACAGTCTTCCTTCTTGTGAATCTCAGAAAACTGAATTTCAGATAG
Organism: Amblyornis subalaris; assembly: GCA_018881555.1. Lineage (NCBI taxonomy): Eukaryota > Metazoa > Chordata > Aves > Passeriformes > Ptilonorhynchidae > Amblyornis > Amblyornis subalaris. The sequence goes on along the minus strand of JACAXG010000137.1, from coordinate 704,832 downwards.
AAGCTCAGTTCAGTCTTAATGGTCTTTTTAAAGGCATCATAGGGATAACTGACAACAAAACTCCAAAACAATAGACATAGAAATGACACAAGAAGGGTATGCCTGTACTTTAAGGCACCCCTTTTATTTTCAGAGTAAGACTTCTGGCAGTACACAACTGTTCAGCAAGCTATGGATATTATTTCTCATATGCAAAAAAAACCCCTTGAGGCATAGTTCCAGTTGATTCTGTGCACCCCAAAGAGAAACTAGATTTACATTTTCCATTGCACATTCACTGTCTTGAAAAATAAACTTAAAAATAAGTCCTGCTCAGAGATCTTGAGGGAATATGCAAAACATTCAGCATTCTTACCAGGAATTTTACCACACTGAACAGTGTTAAATTTCCACTGTTCTGCCAGAAAATGAACAATGCTTTCCAGTTTCCAGAACCTCTGAGGTCTAATTAAAAAAAAATAATTAAAAATAGATGTAGGAGATGATGGCTTATATTAAAAATAATATATAAAAGTAATTATTTCTAAATTTTGGCTTGTCTAGATCAGACAAGAATGTGTTCATAACTATTAGTATTAAAACGTATGTGTCTTGTGGTCGGTGTTGAATGTGCTGAATCACACAGCGAAATTATTTTATCTGATGTTCCCGTTTAACCAGCTGACATGTCTAGGCTTTCAACTATCCGAAACTGAACTGTCTCACCAGATATATTCCCTTACACAGAGAATCTTCTCCACAAGTCGAAAATTCCTCTTTAACTAAGCTCTTTTTTTGAACTGCTGTGATGCTGCCGTAAATGGAAGCAACTAGGCTTGCTTGTCTGACCTGTAGAAAACATGCAAACATTTTGTCTGCTACTGACCCTTGGTGTACCATCACAGTCCTGCTTTTCTATATGATATTTTAAGCTCTGCAAAAAATGAGTCTGTACTAAAGTAGGGCCTTGGTGTCACTTAAATTCCAGGTGACTTCACTGAATAAAGTTTTAGAAATGAAAGTCAGTATCAAACAATGCGCAAAATTTGAAGGACAAGCAGGTGGGTTCAAATTTCGTAGAAGCAGGGAAGATGGAAAATCTTTTCCATTCTTGTCTCGGTAAAAAAGCCTCAACATCTTACATGTGTAAGAAGAACATCACTCAAATTCAGTTTGCACTGTATGCAGCTCCTATCAACACTACCTCCCAGCCAAGAATACTGAGGCCAGCTCTGAGCAGGCGCAAAGAGTAAGGCAGGCAGAATGCAGCTGAGGAGAGCTTACTACCCATGGCGACAAAGGCCTGAGAAATTACTGCTCATTCAGTACAATGCCGCAGAAAAAGGACTGAGGAAAGCACTGTAAAGATATCAGGGATGGATGTAAGGGTATGAAACAGGAAACTTATGGGAATTTCCTTCCAGAAAATCAGGCCTTCCGCAAGCAGTGGCGTAAGTATAACCTTGTGCGCAAGTGGAGAGATGTATTGTATAGTAAATGAAAGCATCATAAGCCTATGGAGTGAAGTTTACTTTGCTCTGACAAATAAGTCTTATCGTATCTGGTCAGAAAAAAAAATAGTAAGAATGAAAGAGAAACTACTGCCTACAGACACTATAATTGAGATTTTGCAAGATGTTGGGCCTGTAACATCGTCTCATTTGCGCCTAGAAAAAGTTCCTCATTGTATCAATGCCTGTTTCAGGTACATTCTGTGTGGATTTTAGGGGTTTCTATTTAGTTTGAAACTGTTACTGAAAATTAAACAAAAGATAATTAAGTAATTCACTTTTAAATTCATAAGTATTTGTTAAAGTAATCCATTTTTAGAAACTGCTCCTTGGGAAACGGTCTCCCATTTGCTGTATGCTACATCAGGGAAGGAAAGCACACTATGTACTTTCAAAGCTGATTTTGTACAATGTAATTACCAAGACAACACGACCAGTTCTTCTGTACTGATAAAGCTATGTGGGCTTTGCAACACAGTTCAGAGAACTGAATGGTCACCTTGGAAGCCCATAAGGCAAAACCAATCTCTAAACAACAATCTATTTAACATTATAAAATGTACTGCTGCGTGCCATTCTCACAATGCTAACCCATACCGTCAGATTAATGGAGAAGAGAAGATTGAGAGGGAGGGAGGGACTATAAATGTTATAAATCATCAGTTGGGGGACTTGATCAAAACTAATATCTAAGTCTCCACCCGAGTTGCAAAATTCCTGTACTCCACATTTAGTGATGTGACTCTCCTCTGAATGCATCAAGTGATGAGTTATGAAAAGCCTTCATCACCTTGCCAATTTCTTCATACTTCATCTGTAAGGAAACACAAAGAGATCCTGAGCAGCTTGTGCATCCCTTACAGGATCGCAGTTTCACTGCAAGATTGCACACCAAAACACTGGAGAGAGAAAGGCAGGCAAAATGGTTAAGAACCCCACCTCCAGTTACTAAAAGTAATTGTTTTACAAGTCTACCCAGGTTTCACACAGACAACAGCCTACCTGCAGTAAATGCAAATTACTGTAATTAGCTAGTCTAAATTCGTTAGGGACTAAAGTCAGTCCATTTCTAATTAGAACGCTGTAGTCAGGATTTACTTAAATCTGTCTAATGCTCATATACTAATATGACAGGAGCTTTCTGCATACCCAAAATAGACTGCTTAGGAGAATCTTTGGTAGGAAACTAGACAAAGTGCTAAAATCACCTGTGTGCTACAGGCAGGAAGCTGTTGCAGCTCTAACTGACAGTCATCAGAGATTTATGCAGTTTCTTGCTACTGAGAGATCACCAAAGACAACTTCACTCACACTAAAATAAGAACAAAACCAGAAGACCTGCCACAACAATCATCTGGCTATAAAAGTGAGTTGGAGAGGGGAGGGATATACAAGGGGAGGAGGGGAAGAAAAGACTTGGAGCAAGATTCAACAAAAAGCAACTCACGTGCCCTTTCAAAATCCCCAACTTTTTGACTGCATGTGACCACATTCTCTGCAGAGCTTGAGCTGTCTTCATTGTTGCACGATATAATCTGTGAGGGAATGCCGTACATCCCGTCTTTTCATCTGTTTCCACCACTCAACACGGTTATGTAATTCTAATACAATAGTGGCCTACATACTCGAACAAATCCTGCCGTCAGTTTCACACAGAAACACATCAAAACCACAGCAGGGAAATGTACTGTGAGTTCAACTAACTCTCGCTTTAAGAGACCCCAGGAAAATGTAGTGCTGTAATCTTATGTTTGGTTGGTTGTTTTTAAATTAAGTGTCAGAAACAGAACACTATGCAGCACCGTATTCTTCTTCCAAGCACATATGGGTTCACCCCACCGGGAATCTAATTTAAACTTAAAAGGAAAAAGGCTTAAAAAGCACAGTATAATTTGAAAATTCATATATTGACTATAGTATTTTACAGTTTTTGCAGAACTGTGGGCTTGGCTCCAGTAAGCAAAAAGAGAAGTAGAGACAAAATTATAATCACTGCAAATAACAGTGTTTGCCCTCAAACATTTAGTAAGGTATTTGTAAGAATGATAAGCTAATCATACAGCCAAATATATAGGTTACTTTATCGGAAAATAGGTCAAGCTATCAGTCCCATTTATGCTGCATGAATGCTGTGAAATTTAAGCCTCAAGTGAACTTTTCCCCTAGACTTTATGTAAGTTTCACAGGCAGTGAACAGATAGGAACACATGCCAAGTTCTGTACACAATGCTAATCAAAAGCTCCATACATAGATTACATTCCTCACTAGTAGAACAATTTTACTTGCTAAAGAGTATGAATTCAGACAGCTGTGGAAAACGTGAAGGGTTGTGTTGTTTGTTTTTTCTTTTTTTTGGGGGGCAAGTGGGGCAGGGGCTGTAATGTATGTGGGACAATGCACGTGTTCTAAGTTTTTCCATTCACAATGGAGACTGAATTCAGCTTTCTGCATTTTGACTGTGACCCCATCTCTGCACTAGCCAGCAGAACTAGGATGAACAGAGGCTTGCACCTTCATCACTGAGCTGCCAAGAGTGAACACCAAGGTGATCCACAAGAAACACAGCAGCCCCCGACTTGGGGTTCCCACTTGGATGCAAGTAAAGACTGTTATTAGAGTTTGGTCAAAATCGTTTAGGATCTCCATCAACACTTCTAAAGAGCAAACACATTCCTCTCGACAGACTCACATTCACTGCTTCCAAAACTGTTAATTTATTTATTTATTTATTTATTTTTACAAAAAGGGCAGGAAGAAGAAACAACTCTAAGTATGTCTTTGAGACTTTTCTAGCCCTGTTTTCTTAGCTTTTCTGCTTTCCTCCTCCTTGCCCTGACCAAGCTTCAACTGCACTCCAAACAGAGAAAAAAAGACTGTGATGACATAGAGAATAAAAATGGTGAAACATCGTCCGTTAGCTACAGCAGTTATAACAGCAAGGACTCTTCTTTCTTGGTTTTGGACTTTCTTTTTCTCTAAATGAACATAATGAGAAAGACAGATGAATTGACTCCACCAAAATTTAAAAGGAAGATTTTCTGAAAAGAAATTTTAAGAAATAATCGGGAAATCTAGGAACATTGCTACAAGTGACGAGACCAAAGAGTTAACAGAAAGATGGAGGCTTTTGCATTTGGATGTTTCGTTTTGAAGGAAAACGGTATCTCCAGAATAGGAATTCCTCCATTCAATTTTTTTTAAATGAGACAGAAACAATTTTATTTTTTTTAAAACTAACAAACAAGCATTGTCCCAGACACTGTCCTTTCACCTTACCTGCATGCCTCTATACAAAGGCTACCTATAAAGAGAAACTATAGCCTAACTTCACTCCTAGCTGAAGATTACAAAACCAATTACAACGCTTTTACATATCACACACACAGACCTTTAAAACTGAAACTCTTTTTAAAAGTGAGCTCAACTCCAATGACAGATACACACTCTGGTCCTTTGTGGGAGTCTATCCTGACAATAAAGTGTTTATGAATCATGCAGGGAAAGATAAATTGAAAACTAAGCATGATGATCTGTTCTATAAACTGAGAATGTCAAAAGAAAAACAGAGCTCCCAGAAAACTCAACAGAGCAACCTCAGAACATCACAAAAAATCCTTACAGCAGCAGGCTGCATCTCTCCACTCACCCCGGTGAAAAAGTTTTACACCTAGCACTATCTGGTTTGATCTTTTCCTCTACAGACAGTGAAGAAAAAGGATGTTTGTTTCCTCACACATAACCCATACAACATTGTCCAAGTAAGCAGAAAGGAAGCCTGAAATGGTCTTGTTGGCTCCATTATGGAAGTGACACAAAAAAAGAGATCCTTGCCCTCCACCTTTTCCTGTCCCACTTCATTTGCTATTATGGACTTAAGCATAAAAACCTTGAAAACTGAGTCTAGGTTTTCCCTAGAGACAGGCTCTTACAATGAAGATTATCAAGAACTTCAAGCTTAACTGAAAGCCACACATCTGTAAAAGATGGAGGGGCAAGGACTATTCTAGCCACTGATAGGAGCTGCCAGGTTGAGGGACTCCAAAGCTGCATCTAGACATCATCAGTATTCCTGGTCTCAAAAACCAGGTACACTACCGGAGGAATCAGAAACTGCCCTTACATGTCACCTGCCTGCATAATGGCAATTATGACAGGCAAAAAAGGATAGCCCTGGATTTACAGGCTTTCAAATATCCTGATCCACTTCAGTTTCTGGATGACCCTAAAGAAATGCCCTCTATAGACAGTGGAGGCTCAGTGAAATGACAAGCAATCTGTACATCAGTGTGTGATGTGAAGGTCCACACCTCCTCTTTTTTAGCTGTAGGCCATAGCCCAGGTTACTAAAGACGTCTACAGAACAATGATGATGCATATCCAGAGTTTGCCAAGTATTCTTAACATAGTGAAAAGTGACTAAAGAGGAACTGGACCTTTACCAGGCCTTTCCCCTGCAGTGAGGAAGCCACTTGGAAGAAGGCCCCAGCTGAGGTGTTCTCATGAATTATCTGTGTCTTTGATTAGCAGATCTTTGATTAGGATCCAGGAAAATGAGAAACTTACCCATAGATATTCCATAATACAGCCAACACCTCACACAAAAGGAGGTACCTCATTTTCTACCAATAAATGCTCTAATTCAGTGACGCATATCCTAGCTTTTATGTAGGTTCCTGAACCAATAAAGCAACTCCCAGAAGAGCAGAAGAGCAACAGATCCTCCTGAAGAAAAGGTTCCCAGAATGATGAATGGCTCAGAATATAGGAAGACAAGTGATAAAAAATGATTTGCAAAAGATATCCACTAGAAGTAACATATAATTGCTCTTCAATAATGGCAGAAACTCCTTCTCTTTCCTTCTAGGGTCATGAAGAAAAAACATAAGGGACAGCTCCATGTTAAAAGATCATCAAGTCTACTTTCACACTCCAGTAAAATCAAAATGGTTGTTAACATCACAATGGGTTATATAATCAGGATGTAGGAAGTTGGGAAGGAAAAGTCACATGCTGTACAAGTAGGTATACTTCTGCACTGGAATGTCAACTTTTGAAGGAGAAGAAAAAAAATTCACATAGAAATGAGCTGTGCAAACAATCTTTTCTTCCTCTTCCCTCTAATAGAGAATTATCAGTTACATTATATAAGGTTTGCTTTCACACAAATTATTCAACAAGAACAAATATTAGCAAAATACTTTTGCTCTATTAGCAAGGTAACAAGCACATTCATCAGCAATCTGTTCTAGTGAAAGTTGTCCCTGCTCATGGCAGGGGGTTTGGAATCAGATTATCTTTAAGGTCCCTTCCAACCCAAACCATTCAGTGATTCTGTGTATTAATCAGACTTTGTGTGAGAAGCATTCTTTTCTGAAATGCATATAGAAACAGCAATCTGAAGGGCTGCCTAAAAAGACCTAAAGAAAACATAAATTGAGCATGAGGTTTCTAAAAATTCGTTCCTCATAGATTTGATAAATTGAGTATCACTACACAGAAACACAAACCATTTTTCATGTAAAAGAGGTGATATTGTTAAAAGCTTTTCTTAATCATATTTCACTCCAAAGTTATACCATTCACCTGCTATAATTTGTAAATTCTATCAAAAACAGGACTGGCAAATACTGCATAAAGTACAAGAAGCCTATTCCAGGCATTCACAGACCAATCTTTGCTTCTTAAGTTTCATGAAAACTTTTTAAATTATCAAATGAGAACTGTTAACTAAACAATAATGAAGGGGTCTTTTGTTTTACTTCCTTCAGGACTAGTATGAATCCATCCTGACAACAATGCCCACAGTCATTACTTGACACTGTGCTCAGCACTATTTCACTATGAATTTTGCTTCCAGTTAGCAAAACTACTTCTTCTTACAGAATACCCGGTACCAAAGCTCTCAGTTGCAGAGCCAAGAGGATAATTTAGGTTTCTTGACTTCAGTCAGTAGCCTATCCCCCAAAAGGTGTTATGCAAGGAAGCCAACACACAGATTTCCTCCATTTCTGTCAGATACAAGTCTTGCATGAAAACAGCCCCTGTAATCCCAAAACACAGATCAACCTTCTCCCATTGTGGGAGGTTTAGCCAGCCAACAGAAGAGGAAAAATTCCTCATGGGATTTCTCTCGTAGGAGAACCTGCATTCATTTCTACCTCTTGCTGCATTATGACACAACAAATGCCTTCCAGACTGCAAACTGAACTAGAATCCACTCGCTCCAGAACTGGGGAGATGAAGGGCAACAGCACTGTTCACCAGACTATTGAGAATATTAACTGACAAACACATCTAGGTCTCATTTGCATTGTAGCCCTGATATTAACATTTTTAGCATAATGCCCCAGATCTCCCAGTGCACAAAAATTGTTTAACGAATAAGCCCAAGGGGGATGGAAAAAGGTTGCACACAAAGAAAAGATCTATGCTGATCTGGATCTTTGACAAGTTGTGTGCTTTTTAATGGAAAATATATCACTTAATCCAGCTCACAGCATTTGAATGACAAACAATGCTTAGACGTAATGAAGGATATCACACAATCTGCCCAAGGCAGCAGCCCCTGCAGTAGCATTCTTCAAATGGCTCAGTGATGGAACAGGATTCCCAATTGAGAGAATTTTTCACAGAAATTTGCCCATGCACAGGAAAAAACCCCACATATCAAAATAGATGCATGGGTTTGAGTTTCATAAATAATTTTTCTGCAATTCCAAAATAGAAAGGGACTAACCTGGACACCGCAAGAAGACAGTAAAGAATGTGGCATAAGGCATCCTTTTGTTGGATTATGGCATAAAGCACATAATCTCTGGATAATTTTATTTGTTTTGTTTCAACTCTGCATTAAAGAAACACTGAAATAAAACTGAAGAGGCAACACATATAAATATCTGAGTAATGCATGCACTAGCCTCTTCAGGGCAGGAAAAAAAAAGCAATTTTTTTTTAAGGGAATTTTTTTCTGTTCAAGCAGTAAGAAACTACCTAGGAAAACCGTGTATTTTCTATATATTTGAACTGAACATTTACCAATTATATTGAAAATTTTCAGAAGGCAGGACAAGCACTTTAAAGGAAGAAAAAGGAGAACCAGGATTTTCTTAAAATATTTTGAGCTCAAGTCACAATTCACCTTAGAAATAAGTAATGAAAATCCAAGATGGGTTGTATTTTTAATTTGTTTGTTTGCTTGCTTTCTAGGTGCTTTCTTCTCAGACTTGTTGAAGTTTCATTGCCTCTAGAAATGAACACCTTTGAAAGGTTCTCAGAAGACCAAGACCCCATTTCATCTTTGGCTATGCAGTTTTTTCTTCCCAAACACACTACCTCATAGGCTGAGTACAGCTTTGTGTGGTATGAACTAAACAAATTCTTTCTGGCCATAACAATTTCCACACTCCTCCTGCTCATTTACATGCAGCCTCTTGACTCACTCTGTGAATTCTGCTGTTTAGGTCTTAAAAGCAAGCCAAGACAGCTTTCTAAAGCAACAAAAACCTGCTCATTTTTTCTCACTGAATTACTCTCTTACCGTTTCTGTGAGTTGAACTGGCATGCTGTCATGGTTTGACACTGGCCAAGGCAGATGGCAGAACAAATATTAGAGCTCTGCGCTTAAGATCAACTCAGACATCAGATGAAGCTGCACTTTTAAGGATGTGCCAGCAAAATGAGATTTTATGAAAGGGACAGGTTAAATTCTAGAATCATTTAGGTTGGAAATGGCCTCCAAGATCGAGTCCAGATGTTAACCTAACCCTGCCAGATTCACCACTAAACCATATCCCTACATGTACATTTACATGGCTTTTAAATGGGATGGTGACTCAACCACAACCCTTGGCAACTTGTTCCAGTATTTGATAACCCTTTCTGCGAAGAAGCTTTTTCTAATATTTGATCTAAACCTCCTTCTGGCACAACTTGAGGCTATGTCCTCTCATTTTGGCACTAGCTGTCTGGGAGAAGAGGCTGATCCTCCCTGGCTACACCCTCCTTTCGGGCGGTTGCAGAGAGCGGTAAGGTCCCCCTTGAGCCTCCTTTTCTCCAGGCTAAACAACCCCAGCTCTCTGAGCCGCTCCTTATAGGAGTGTGCTCCAGACCCTTCACCAGCTCTTGTCCCTTCCGGACATTCTCCAGCACCTCAATGTCTTTCTTGGAGTGAGGGGCCCAGAACTGGCCACAGGAGGTGCAGCCTCACCACTGTCGACTACAGCGGGACAATCACTGCCCTGGTCCTGATTGCCACACTATATTTGACATGGGCCAGAATGTCATTGGCCTTCTTGGCCACCTAGGCACATGCTGGCTCATGTTCAGCTGCTGTCAACCAACACCCCCAGGTCCTTTTCTGCTGGGCAGCTTTCCAGCCCCAAGCTTGTAGTGCTGCCTGGGGCACTTGTGATCAAAGTGTAGGACTTGGCCCTTGGTCTTGTCAGAGCTCTGGATCTGCTGTTAGAGCTAGACTGTTCAGATCCCTGTGCAGAGCCTCCCTACTATTCAGCAGATCAACACGCTTGCCCAACTTAAGTGGCATGTGTCCAGATGTCAATTAACATGTTAAAGAGGACTGGACCCAGTAGGGAGCCCTGGAGAACAGAACTTATTAGCAGCAATCAGCTGGATTTAGCCCCATTCACCACCACTCTTTGGGATCTGGCCATCTAGCCAGGAGCATGGAAACAAACAAACAGAGAAAAAAACTTTTAATGGAAAAGACAGGAAAACAAAAGTTCCCAAGCGGCTCTAAGGCTACTTGAGAGTATGAGAAAATATACATTTATTGATTGTCCCACTCTATCCTGTGCTGGTGTGGCCTCTCCTCAAGTCCTGTGTGCAGTTTTGGGCACCACAATACTTAGAAAGATATAAAGCTATTAGAGACCATACAAAGAATGGCCACAAAGGTGAAGGGCCTTGAGGAGAAGCTGTATGAAGAGTGGCTGACCTCAGTTGTTCTGTTCAGCCAGGAGAAGAGGAGACTGAGGGGAGACCTCACTGCAGTCTCCAGCTTCCTGATTAGTGGAAGAGGAAGGGCAGGCATTGATCTCTTCTCTCTGGTTACCAGTGACAGGATCTGAGGGAATGGTCTGAAGCTGTGTCAGGGGAGGTTTAGGGTGGATATTAGGAAACAGTTCTTCACCCAAAGGGTGGTTGGGCACTGGAGGGTGGTTGGGAACAGGTTCCCCAGGGAAACGGGCAAAGCACTCGCCTGACAGAGTTCAAGAAGCATTTGGAAAATGCTCTCAGGCACATGGTGTGATTTTTGGGGATGCCCTGTGTAGGGCAAAAGCTAATTTTTTTACACATATTTACACACTAAATGTATCTGTTCCTGTGGCACAGACGAGCAGAAAGCAAGCCTGCTTCGCTTTTCCCGCCTCATGCTGCATGTTACAAAGGCTTAGAAGCACCAGGAGCGGCGTCGCCATTTCCTGCAGAACTTGCAGGGCGCCTAAGTCTAGAGCAGGCACCGCCAAGCCCAGCGGGCGTGCCGAAGTGACCGGCAGGCATCCCGAAGGAACGCTCCGCGCCCCCGCCGAGCGGCCGCTCCCGCGCGCCGCTAGGGGGCGCCGCGCTGCCGCCGCCTCAGGCCGCTCGTGCGGCACGCGCCGCGGCCTGGCTGCGCGGGACGGCCGCGACCCGCGGCACACAACGCGCGCGCGGACTGCACGCTGGCCTTTGAGCGATCCTCATAAGTATAGCCTGCAGAAGCCAAAAAAATTCTAAGAATTCTCATTAGGCCAAAATCCTATTGCAAAACTTTCCTTTCACAGTAAAGATGACAGAAAAGGCGACGTTAAAACAAGTTTATCAGGTGCTTTTTGTTTTATTTCTTTCATCTCAAGCACAAATCCTCTTATCAAACAGATTGGGGTTGTTTTTTTTATTAAGTGCCTTTTCACCACATTTATTTCAAGAATTAATTGCACTGTTTATACAAAGGAAATAAACATATTTCCCATGCAATTTCATGCTCTGGAAAAAAAGAGAAACATCTGGTACTCCAAAGATAAACTATGCACTAACGTGGACAGAGACACCAAGACATCATGAAAATAGGTACCTGAAAATCAGCAATGCTACATTTTAGCACTTAACGATAAAGAGCAGAGTTATAGTTACATTTTCGGACTGAAACTTTTTGTTCCAAACTACTTTTCACCTGAACTTAAGCAGTTTACACTTTCAGAAAGTACCATGAGGTCCTTTAATGTCCTGATTTTGCTGACATAGAAGAATAATTTCTCATTATGCCAGAAAAGTAAACAACACACACATAGAGGGATTTTCTAAAATTAATTCATTTGTATTTCACAGTACTTGTGATCTCTGCCAGTAAGAGCAACAGTTAATCATTTCAATTGAGTATGCAGAAATTACTAGGGATTGTGTGGTGTCTTTTGAAAGTAATGACATTTATTGAACAAACTATCATTTTAACAACTGCCCATTTTCTCTCTAATTATTGTGGAAGGGTGTTACTACAAAAGCAGTCACATGAACTGCTTTGGCACTTACCAGGAGCAGGTCATCATTTGCCATAATCAGAGGCAGGGATGGGGGAACAGTGAGAAGGGCAAAAAGCAGTATTTATGCAGCAGAGTGTAACAAGTTCCAAACATTAGAACTCTGCATCAATTTACAACCTCCATATGTTATGCCAATTAAAAGTACACATGCAAAACTTTTCTGGGATGAGTGGAAGACACAAGTGGAGTAGTTTGCACTTATTACAGCTGAATTCTACTGGACTCAGATGCATACATATGCATCATCAAAAACCAGTACAATATCCCATTACAAATGAAACAAAAGCCTGTTCAAGATGAAGAGGGCAAAAAAAGGAAACTGATTGTATTCAAAACACAGCTGCAAGATACTCAGCTCTTACCTACCAATAACCTAAATCTAAAAAATTTGGCTTAGATCTATTTCAGGAGCAAGTTCTCTTCTCATCTTTTGCCCAACAACAGTTCTGTCATTGCCCTGGTAAAATTGTTCCAGTGCTCCCCCAACAGGAAGCAATTAATTCTTCAAAATTTTTGAGGCAATAGCTTCAATTGAAACACAATTGATTTTTTTGGGGAAAAAACCTAACAGATCCCATTGCCCAGTTGCCCCCACCTCCTCCTCAATTAAATTATTTTAATTTTTAGAAAACAGTTTCTGTCTCTTGACAAATAACTCCAGCAACCAACATTATTTCCACCAAAGTTTTCTTCCTTTTCACATATTGCTTCACAGAGGATAGCCAGAAGCTGTTTTTCCCAAGTTTTCTGGGACGTACAGCACCAGTCCAGTGGGGGAGCCTTGCAAATGACAGTTTACTCTTCCCACAGGTGTTGAAGGGGCTCTAAGGAAAAGAGCAAACCTCACCTTCTGGGGCACAACATGTGCCCAAATCTTGCAGTAAAGTATATTTCTCCACCACCTCTTTTTTTGAAAAACTCAGCAACACTTGAGGAGATAAAAACTTGGAAGCCAAGTGTTTTCAGTTGAAGATTGAAATTAATCTAGGTAAAAAGCTGACATATCAATTACTTGTATGTTGCGTATGTACATACGCACTGGAAAGTGAAGAGTTTATTTGCTGTTTCATTTTCTGAGCGGTTTTCCTAGAGTTTCACCTTGTCACACAGACCACAGTGCCAGGATTTTTTGTACATGCTACAAGAAGGTAATACTACTGAAGTGACACTGAAATTTCAGTTCACCTAATCAACACTAGCCTTAAAAGCTCCCTCTGACTTAGCCACTCCCACTCACTTTAGCTGTAAATCTAACACATTTCTTCACAGTCACACTGTTTCTCTCCCTTCTGCTCCTGGACATGCCCACACAAATGAAGTCTAAGGACCAAAGTGCTACAGCAGATTGTGCTTAAACTGAGTTCAAGAGGACCCTTTTTCCTTGGCATAATAAAAAAGTTAAAAAGTTTGTTCTGGCATACTTGCAGTATCAGGATTTGATGGTGAGATAAATTAAACTCAGTAGGTGTAAATAATCAATTTCATTAAGCTAGATACACTAAGAAAAAAGTTAAGTTAACTGTGAAATAAAGTAAGTGCAGCCACTATTCCTGAAATGCCTCGTTTCATGAATTATTTATTCTCTGCAGCTAAAACATAGCTTTTACTCTTGTGGCATCTTAAAATAAAAATAAGAAAGAAAGAAAAAACCCAAAGCAGTATGTGCATTACAGGGTCCAAAGTTCTAATTATAATTTTATTCAGCTTCAGTGGTACACCTTGTACTGCTACTGTTTTTGAATGCTTCAACTTCCTGAATTCATATTCAAATAGCAAACCAAGCAGTAGAAGTGACCACCTCTACCTGAGTGACCTCATCGGGAGATTGATATTCCACTGGTTATTCAACACCTGCAACTCTGGAATCCAGGAAAAACAAGCTGGGTACCTGTTTACTGCTTCCTGCAACCAGTTTTTAAAAGGCCAATTCATTACTGGGATACAATCCAATCAGGCCAGCATTTATATTTAATCATCCAGCTATAATGCAAGACAATTCAAACAACGGTACTATTGTTAGTGTCCGAGCTTCATCCCAAACCAGATTTTCTTTCCCTGTTAAGGTTTTTAGTAGCCTTTGTTCACACTCTATTAATAGAAGAAAAATACATAATATTCTTGGAAGCATTTTACTTTTAGTCAAGCATTCCTGGGGTAGTAAGATTACCTACTGTCACATTAGCTTTGTTTTCTGGGCTGAAGGAAATAAACCCAAATATAGCTCTGTGTAATGCATAAAATTTAATGGTACATTTGATCACATTTAAGCCTAAAACCCCATAAAATTCACACTATACAATGCATTTCATACAACTACCAACATCGTATCACAAACCCCACAGAACACAAGCATCAAACAGATGGTTACACTGATACACAAGGTAGATAAAGAAAAGCTTCAAATGTATCTAAGTTTCCATCACAGTAAGAACCTAATTCAACTTGCCATTAAAAAAAAGTTGAAAATTGACCAAAAGATACCAAAACTATAAAATTAAGCTGTTTTATGCCTGAAGTCATACATTCAGCATCATTCATACACATGCCTCAACAAACAGCTCAATTTATTAGCCAACTTTTCACTGTTTTCCAGTCACACTCGTCATACCTCTCTGCATTCCTTTCCTTCTGCCACCACGCTCCTGCCTTCAAGGTCTTAAGCAACTCACCTCTCCCTCTCAAGATGTCTCAACAGTACTCAGTCATGCCAGAAAGCATTGCTGAAGTTCACTCCTAAACTTTAACATGTCTTGTGGGGATTGCATATGAAGGGTTTAGTCTGTAAGTCTTATATTGACAGTCCTCACAGTATATTTGGAAGAAGAGGAAACAATCACCCAGCTCCTCCCAAGACCTCAAATATCATGAGACAGTGAATTAAGCCACCAGCACTTGCTTCAGTAAAACACATTCAGAATCTCTTTGCTCACAGCAAAGCTTCCTCCTCAGAGCCTCCAATGGAGTATAATTATTTTTTCAAACAACAACATTAATGATAGAGCCACAGCTCTGAACTTTCCTGGGATGGTGTCACCAGCAACCTATCATCCAACACAAAGCAGTATTACACTAAAATTCACCTGTACCTGATGATACTGGTAAAACACTTTGAGGCAAGAAAACAACAGAAGGGCAGATGAGAGTGGTAAAATTCAAATATTTTCCATTCCTTCCCCTCAATGGTTTTGCAAGGCTAGATATGAACTCAAAGTGCACCATGCAGTTATGCACATGGTATGCATGACTTTGCAAACATTTGAACACATTGTTATAAAGAACCTATCACATATGCCTCCAGCTTATGTAGAAATTATTCCTATCAATAGTGTTAATGACAGCAGTCAACAAACAAGCAGTAAATCAACACAAGGGGCAGAGGGGCTAAGTCAGCTGCCCTTTTTCTTTAGTATCAAGATAGTAACTTTCACGTGGCTGGTTCATTCCTACAGCACTAATCCGAGTTTATCTGCAGCCATTCTTGCTTCACTTGAAAGGATGCCAGCAGAACAATTTGAAACTAGAACCCTTGATGCAATATTTCTACCAAGTCAACACTTCACATGCATGGAACATCAATGTAATGTGATGTTCAGGCATCACTCCAACCATTAAATGAAACCAAACTGACACATTCCTATGAAATAGGGCCATTTCCACTGAACTGCAAACTGAGTACACAAAGAATAAGCTAACCAGAACAAGCTCAGCGAGTGACAGAAAAAATTTTATTCCTCCTTTCGCAACTTTCATAAACCACATGAGGCTTTGAAAAGAACTAAAAAAGAAAAACAAGAGAATCCTTTTGCATATGTGGCTGAAGGGAAACTAAACAGCTCAGAACCACTAAGGTTTAGAAATGCTTCCATTAAATTATCACCCAGAGCAAATCTCATTTTGGTAGCAACTGAAAGTTCATTCTCAACTGAGATTTGGAACCAAAAGTTTTCTTCTTGTGGTCTAAGCCACATGAAAGACCATTATACACTTCAAGAACCTTCTGACACACAAAGCAGAAGCAAACCATAATGAAGTGTTCTGCTTTTTTCCCACCTGAAAGAAAACTAAATCATGCACCTGCCAATAGACAAACAACAAAAAAAAAACAAAGATTTTTTTATAAATCTAAGAAAAACTTAATTATTTTTTCAAATTATTGTAGTCCAAGAGTTTCAGTCAATCCTTATTGCTGCAGAAGACATTAGGAACTTATCCACTGGCTTCTACAAGATAAAGCAGGAAAAGAAAACCTGAAAAAGGAGCTGAAAATTAGGTCAAATTATAAAACCAGTAGAGAGATGTTAATGGATAAAATTTAATGAATTAAATTCTATAGTTCAACTTCATAGCAACATTAAATAGGCATCATAATAACCTGTCAAATAAAAAGCAATGCAGAAAAAGACAAAACATACTCAAGAGATCTGCATATGTCAGAACTAGATTATAAATATTCCACATACAACAAAGGGATGGCAAAGAGGGATACGTCAACAGTACTCTGGCACAGGGGTTCTCACATTCTACCAACAGTTGTGTCCGAGGTACAAAACTGAAGATCTCCTCGCCTTCTTCCACCATCTTAAACTATCCTTAAATCTTTCAGGTGCACTGGGCACTGCACGCAAATAGCCAGGGAAGAAGGGGAGTTGAGTGCACAGCAGCTATTGCAAATGTCAGTGGGCATCCGTCTGCAACCAACAGTATGCCTTTAAAAGTCTAACACTGTGATTTTTTGCAACCTGACCTAATGTAACATATCATACCGAGGTAAAGCACATACAAGTATTTGTCAACTGCCAGCTACTGAAAGGGAGTTCCTGCCAAAGAACCGAGTCAGAAACAACATCCCCACTGTAAGACTTTTAGGAAACTAGGTGTTAGAAAATAAAAATTTACAGCCAAACTATAATCATTACTTAGCTCACAGATAAAACAATGCAAGTACAATTCCACACAGAAAAATAAGTTCTTATACATCATCTAAGGAGCTACAATGGTAGGTACACACATGCTACCAATTAGCTATGCTACTGTCACTTCAATTGCTTTAATAATGTATCAATTCTATGAACAGAATAACCAAAACCACAGACCACTTCTTATTTCTGGAATAAAAATTACTTAGGAAAACAAAGAAATAAAAAATGTCAGTTATTTTTCATCCTGTTCTGCAAGTCTTCAAAAAGCTTCTGAAATACTGGTTGTACATAAAAATCCTCAGCCTACTAGGAGAAACCCACATTATCCACTAGATTTTTCCAAGCTGGAACATAGAAAGAAGAGCAATCAGTGCCAAGTGCTGACCCTGGCAGCAAGCTGCTCAGTTCAGTCAAAAGCTAACAATTTGCCTCTCACAGCTTTGTTTGTGGAGCCTAGAATGACAGTCTAGCTGGACATCCTGCATTCTCTCTGAAAAGTTCATACTGACTAAGAATCATAAGGGCTGAGCATTCAGAATGCTCTCTCATCACAGAATAGGCATGCATGTGCAAGCGAAAGATAGGGCAAGCTAAGAACATATACATTATTAAGTAATAAATAAATGAATAATGAATAGGTGCATTGTTTCTTGTAACTGTATTCAGGTGCTGCGGATCAGAGCTGGTTTTTTTCCAAGACTTTTTTTCTTTTTGATACTGTGTTTTTTTAACAAGAACCATCCAAAACTCAGTTGTGAAACACTCACGCAGTATTGTTTATCAGATCTAGAGACTGCAGCAGCAGAATACACAAAAAGATATCGGCCTTCAATTACTTAATAGGGCACAGCACAAGACACAAACACCTGGAAAGCTGCTGCTGATTATCTGCCTGTTTAGTTAACTCCAAGAACTGCAGTCCTTGAAGGAGCATTTTCTTATTTACTGTATTTTGAAGTTGCGAGACACAGATGCTCGAAGAGTTCATGAAGGCATCTCTCCTGCTATTTAGTAAATTAGATCATGCTTTATTCTCACACAGCATTCTCACACATACTGGTTGCCACTGTCCACTCTAGTTAGGATGCATTCAGGAACATAATTCTTTCTTAAGGCCGGTATTTGCAATACATGTCTGTCTTATCAGCACAGACCACACAAAATTCTTGGAGAGTTCTTAATTTTCACAGTAAGAAATACAATCTAAATATGGTTTTAAAAAAACAAAGTGATTTTAAGTTCATTCACAATTTTAACAAAATCATGAATTACAGTCAGAATTCCTAGTACAGTTATAAATTTCATTCTGTTTGCAGAACTTAATTAGGAAAAATAAAGAAGCTAGAAATCGTAGCTGTAGTATCTCTCCAGATTATTTTTCTCTCTTTTTCTACAGAATAATGATCAAACTGTTGTCTTTATAAAAGAAATGGAATTGTGGTCTTATTAGTAACTGTATTACAAGGAATATAACCATTGCAGTAGCTATACCGACAATGTATCCCTGCTTAAGTTCAGTGCACATAAGAAACATGAGCTTTCTCACAGCCTCACACAATACGCAGAAGGAAAGATCAGCCAAAGCTCCCATTTTGCTGACAGAGAAGCTGGCACTGAATTCATAGCCAATACAACCTACTTCCATGGTGCATGGACTCAGAGCTGTGAAACAAAAAGAAGCTTTATCCAAACCATTTAATTATTACTTCTTTACATGAAAGGCAGTCCCTAAAGTGGTTTGAAGAAATGCCATACAGTCAGTTGAGACCTGACAACCCCCACTTTTTATCAAGCCAACAGACGCATTGCCATTAACTTCAAAAGGATTCCACCAATATTGATAAAAGCAGGCCGAAAATTACTGCTATTTGAGACAAATGGAAGGAGACAGACTCCATAGTCTACCACTACAACATTTGCTAGAGTGCACTGCGCAGTGTCTTACTTCAGGAATCATTCTATAGTGACTATGATTTTGTTTAAATCAAGTATTTAAGCTATAGCCATATCAAGTGTACGTCTGTAAATACAGGCTTTGTGACTCCTGTCACTCAAATGAGTCAGACTTTCCATCCATCTCAGGACAACACACGTAAACTTCATCCCCAAGAGACCCCTGCAAGGCAAGTCACCAGCACGTTATTATGGCTGTTTCTATTTCTCTCATCAGAGCCATCAGCAAGTGATTACACCTCCTTACCAAATGTACTGCACAACAGTGTCAAATACACCGGGATGGGTCTGTGTCAAAGAGCTTACAAGATGGATTAAGAAGAGATGAAACACTCAAATACAGGTGAGGATGAAGACAACAGAAGAAGAAGGGTGGAGTAAGTTACCCAGATCAACAACACAACCTTTGTGGTGAAAAAAACCCCAACCAAACAAAACCACCAACAGCCAAAAACAAAGCCATCCAACCAGAAACCAACCTGAACACACAGAGTCTGGAAATAATCCCATAAAATAATCAACTAGTAGTTCACCAATGGCCAATCAATACCACTAACACATGCAATACTGGACACTGTCTAACACAAACAGATTTCATACACTGCAAGGATACTTAAGAGTACTGATTATTCTACAAGCCACAAAACAAAGTATGAGGCACAAATAAGTGTTTATGGCTTCCATCCACATTTTAGTGGGGGTGGGGGAAGTGACTACAGATAAATTCAGTTTCCTGCCTGCACGCACACCACACCGCCCCTTCACTCCTGACAGATGCTGCTTGCTACTCCTAAGCACTTCATAGCTACATTGATTACTGCAGCTCAGCAACTGACAGTCTAAAAAAAAAACAAAGGAAAAAAGAAAAAAAGCCGGGACCAGTGAAAGGGAGAAGAGGATTTTCTTTCTCAAACTTGTGAGTTTGTTCCTCCACAGAAACTGGGGTATCTTCGGTCAAAACACTGACTTGCACCCTGAGCCCAACCAGTACTTAATATACAAAACTACGTGTCGCCTTCCGGGGCTGCAGGAACCGGCCAGCGCTGCGGCAGACAGGCTGCCTCTCCGCTCCCATCTGACTGGCAAAACCACGGAATTCCCGGCGCCCTCGGCTCCAGCATTGTTCCCTGCAGCCCGCGCCGGTGGGAAGCGCGGAGCGAACCCGCAGCCCGCACTAAGCGAGTCCTCCCCCCTCACACGCGCGGCTTCTCCGCCGGCAGGGCGGGTGGTCCCGGCGCGGCGCAGGTGCGGTCTGCGGGTTAGAAACACACCGCAGGTGGGGTCCGCGGGGTAGAAACACACCGGAGCGTCTGTGTCACACGCGCTGCTCGCACCCGGCCACAGGTGCGCCGCCGTCCCGCCCCGCCGCCGCCGCTGCCCTCCCTCCCCGCGGGGCCCCCGGCCGGGCAGGTGGTGCCGGGGGGCGAGCGCGGCAGGGGGAGGAGCGCGGTGGGTGACGGGGATGCTACCGACCTGCTCCGCCCCCGCCGCGGGCTCCCGCGGGCCGCTCCCGGCGGAGCCCTGCGTCGCTCCCATAGTAACATCGCCGGCCCCGCCGCCCGCGGCTCCGGGAGCTGGCGGTCAGTCCCGGCAGCCTCGGGAATGCTTCTCCCGCCTCCGCCCCGCCAGGGAACCGGCCGGGCCGCTGGCGAGGGGCTACGGCGGAGCCCCGCGGGGGCGGCCGGAGCCCGGCAGGACAAAGCCGGCTCTGAGCAGCCCTCCACAGAGAGACTTTGTCCTGCCAGGGCCCGGCCGCCCCCGCCGCCAGCCAATCATGCCTGCAAACGCCCCGGGGAGGCGAAAAAACACTTCCATTCTCCCTGGGAAGAAAAGAATTGTTATTCTCCATTTACAAAAATATTTCTTGTGTTCCTGCCCTTGGCAGCGGCCAGCAAGTGACGCCTGTCACAGGGTAAACGGGGCCGATGGGGCCTGTGGCCCAAGCCCGGCACCATTTCTGACATGAGGCTTTCGGACAGTATCCGCAGCCATGTTCTGTCAAAGAGACATGCACCGGTCACGTCCACCTTTTCTATCAGTGTGTTTTTAGGAGGACGTGGATGTGAAAGCCCCCACACAGCTGATGGACTCCTCACGTCCACAGCCTTGGTCAGATTTCCTTCCCACTTAACAGCCCTCCACATCAGTCTTGAAAGTCAACACCTCTGCTATTAATTCAGAGGCCAAATTGCTTGGTTTGGGGGCTGTAATTACATATTCCAAAAAAAATTCAATTCTTGAATTAACCATGGTTAAGAGTTTGCAGAAATGAGTGGTCACTAAAAGCACTAAGGAAGAGAAGATCGGCAGAAATTCGAACACATTATATTCAGAAATAAAGACTTCTTTCCCAGTGCTGCTGTCTTCCTGGATTTATGCTATTTTGGGTGGATGAGGCAATACTTAAATCAACTCTTGGAGGAAGAAACTAAGAACGAGAACAAACTGTAAGGGAAGAGCTCTCTTAAGCCAATGTTTAAAAAAAAAATGAAAACAGCCTGCTACTTTGTATATAGCCTACCCTCAAATTTGAAGAGAAGAAGCAAAAAAGGAGCCAAAGTATGAACTTTGCTCTTCTTTCATCTTGTTCCTCCTCTCAGTTTTACAAGTGAGTGATACCATACAACTTTCTTTGCAACACTTGCAGTCTGGTATATGACCAAAGTCAGGACCACTTGGAAAAATGAAGCACAGAGGGCCACATGGATCACACACATGGATCGTATGATAGCTTCTGCCATCAAGAATTTCTCCATGCGATACAGCATGGCAAGGCAAAACAGCTGTCACTCTCCACGTCAGTGCACACCTCTGCAGACTGGAGGCGGCTTTCCAAATAGCACTGTCTGGCAACATCAGCATAGAATGTTATGTCACACCATTAGCAGAGAAATCCTCTGTCCAGTACTTGTTGAAATGACACAACACAATGAAAACAACATGATTTTGCTGCAGACAACTACACAGTTTTAGATGCAAGAACAACATTTGTTTTAAGCCGGATGGCAATATACTTTTTGAAAGGAGTGTTTGTCAGACATGAGGTAGGAAAGAAAAATGCACCAGATCCCTGTGATTGCAGTCTCTTAACAACACATAGCAAGTTTGTGGCAGCATAGGCACCAGCCTCCTGAAGCTGCTTCCTTCCACATGGGTGCTGGCAAAAGATGAAGAGCTACCACTTGATTCCCCCACTAGGCACAACCTCGTGGGGACTGCAGGCAGTGCCAGTCAGAGCAATCTAAGGGTCTGCCTATCCTGTTCAAGGCCAAGAAGGATTATTTCTTGTTCCAGACAAAAGCTGTGGCTTGACCTAAGGCCTCCTTTTGGCATGATCTGTGACTTCATCAAAGCCACAAGGTGTTATCACTAATAGAGGCTGTACTTCCCTGAGCTGTAAGGCAGCAAGCAAGGTTAACACACTTAGCTAGCCTGAGGTAAGTGTAACACAGATGCAGGAACTGACCACAGTTATGCAAGCAAGATAGGCTGGTTTTCAATCCCTTACCACAAAACACAGTCTGAGAAGGGCCAATCAGTTTGTCTCCATTTAGTTTCCTGCAATAACAGATGGAAAATAATCCATGTGGGCTTATCAAAATATTTCCCATGTTTGTCCATAAAATTTCTCACTTGTAAGAGCAGAGTACACATATATTTTCCTGCTTCCTTCTTTCTTTTCTCAAACCAAACAGCTACTCTGCCACAATGGGTGTATAAATCATTCCATACCAGCCTGGAAATGTGACCACTAAGTGGCCTCTAGTGCTCATGCTCACTCTAGAGCTTGGCCAAATGCCCAGATGCTCATGCTGATGGCATAGACTGATGTAAGAAACAGCACAGTAATGATTGCCAAGTTTCTTATCCTGCAATTCAACCACCGAGAACAAACTTCCAGGCCTTTCAGGCCTGCTCTTTGACCAAGATGTCCTCCCAGGAGGGATATGCAGGTAGGTCTTGTGAGGGAAAGATGTCGCCAGTTAAACAACAAATGAAAGGATACAAGATAGCAGTGCAAACAGTGATGAAAGCTGCAGGATCTCCTCCAGCACCTCACTTTCTGACTCCTGTGGTATGTAAAAGGAGAACAAGTTCTCAAAGCATTCAATTCACCTAGCAGCTATTCCATGTGAGGACAGCATTCCCATTGTCCCCCCTTGTAAGCCAAAGGAAAACAAAACCAAACCCCTAAACTGCAGCTCAAAGAAGCACATAATTTATGATTATAAATAACCTCTCCTGCTGTCTCAGCTTCTCTGGAACACTGCAAGAGCCCCCACTGTGGATACAGAATACCTATAAACTAGCCAAAACTCAACCTGGGACAGCAACACAAGCAGAAGAGGGGCAGAAGCACCAGCCAAGTGCTCTGATGTGTCTGTGCATGTCCCTGAGCACTCTGATTGTTTGGAGGCATGGCTGCATTCACATTTCACTCATTGGTCCCCCTTTGAAATGAGAAGTGCAGGTCCAGTTGTAGTCAGTCCTGCAAGGGATACTGCATCATGAAGAGTGAAGGCAAGGTAGCAGCACCATATCAAAATTATATGAACTGGGCTACAAATGTGCAGCTCTGTTTTGTGCAGTATTTAGGACCAGGTATTCTGCATGTGCAATAACTGTAGAAAGCAGCATCATCTGCAGGGGATTTCATGGAATGTTATGTAGGTGTACAGAAATTTTAGAATTAACTTCAATAGAAAGATTATTGGTATTAACTTTATGAAAAACATGCAAATAACTTGCAGTGAATACATTTCCCACTGAGATTTTCAGTTTAAGTAATCAAGGGAGACATTGTTTGCCTACAATCAGATTGAATCTATGGTCTGCATAGCACTAATTTAGAGATCGCTTGCTGTAGCCTGAGTCATGCAAAACCTAGGACGTATTCCATAAATTATCTAATGCTACTGTGAATGAAGCGGTTGTGCCACTTCCAGCATCCACAGAGGGAACACCCATTTAACACTACACTACAGGATGCAAATTTAAAACAAGCAGCTGCCTCTCACAGTTACTCCAGCCAACTGCGTAAGGCTATTCTGCAGCTTGCCTGCAGCAACCATGTTGTGATTCAGGCTCTCTCCACCTCCTCTGCACCACCAAGCCTTGGTTGGGTTAAAACCTATCTCTCTGACAATCAATTATTTTTCTGTTTCTTCAAATGTTAAAGTTCAACACTGGATAGTGCTGCTAGACAGCATAGCAAACAAGCAACTTCCTTCAAGATCTGGGAACTGATTTCAGAAAGAGATGCTGGGAATGTAGGCTGCTATTCAAATTGTTGAACTATCTGAACAGAGATGTCAGTTTTGCTCTTGTTTTTAAGCAAGCGTTCATGATCCTGTCATGAGAGACACTGTAGAAGTTTCTAAAAATACCGTGTTGCCAAACAGCCTTTCCCCCTTCCCTTCCAGGCAATCTCTTTAGACTGCCATTTGTCATCAGCCTGCAAAATCACACAAATCAGTCAGCCCAGTCCTACTTAAATGATTCATAAATCCAATTACGTCCGCTTCTTTATATAGTAAGCTAGGCCCTAACAGACTCAACCTTCAGGATTAGAGGATGTGTAGGTAGCTGACCTCTGACTCTCGACCTGCTCAGGAGCTACATGCATATGGTTCAAACACGCAGCTCTATACTGGGGTTGTCACATATGTGGCACAGTAATCTTAATCTCTGTCTTGGAGGGACTGGAGAAGAGACACCTTGAATACTATCTCAGCACTTGCTACTGTGTGTAGAAGAGAGTCCAGCGGAGGGTCACCAAGATGGTGAGGGCTGAAGCACTGGCCCGGCAAGAGGAAGCTGTGGCAGCTGGGTTTGTTTAGCCTTGAGGAAGGATGGCTTCAGGACACTCAACAGCAGCCCATTGGTGGTAACGGGAGGAGATTGAAGAGATGCAGCCGGATTCTTAGCGGTAGTGTGAGGTACATAAGAGACAATGGGCCAGAGTTCAAACAAGACAGGTTCAGATGTATGTAAGAAAAAATTTTCCCCATGAGGACAGACAAACCATGGACGCACTGCACAGAAGTTGTACAGTCTCTGTCCTTGGAGGTTTTCAAACTCAGATGGGTAAAGTCGCAAGCAACTTGTTCTGATCTCAGCTGACCCTGTTTTGGGCAAGAGGTTGCACTAGAAACCTCCTGAAGTCCTTTCCTTCCTGAATTATCCTATCATTCTGGAGTTACTGCATGACTCAAGTGCCAGCTTAAAGCTGAATGATGCAATCATTATCCTGCCCCTTTTCTCCACTTCCAAAGTACAGCTTGTGATTATGAAACATGAAGATTTTGGCATTCAGCTGCAGAGTCTGGTCTGTTGGCTGTCTCTGGTCTAGTGTAAGGATGAACAGCTATACACACTTCCCAGGTCTCAAAGCAGCAACACTAAGCCTGCTTTTTAGAAAGCATAGATGTCCCTGGAAGAAACACAGAGCCCAAGATAAACAGCATCACACACTCCATACATATTTCTCAAGGGGTAATTAACAGTATCAAATCCTCTGTCACTCATGAGGCCACCTATTTTGATGTTCTCAAGAGCAGGATATTTTAAATTTTTTAAACCTAGACTGGAAGATTTACCTAGACACCTGAAATTAACAAAAATTTTAAAATGTAGATAATGATTTACAGCAAGAAGCAGCACTGTTCTAAGCAAATAGCAAATTCAGTTTCAAGTTCACAAAAAGATTTGAAACACCATTACATGCTGAACAAGTAGGAACAGCACTAGATAGTAACAGTATGAAATACGGTAATATATATTTTTTATAATGTAATGTAACGTATATTATTCCTCAATCATTTTGAACAGTCATCAGTTCTATTAGATCTCACACATTACAAGTTTATTCTGCAAAAAACCAGAAGACTGCTTGTTTTTTTTGTTGCTACTTCTTTTTTGCAAAGAATATGCCAATTAGAAAATACAGATGTGTAGCACATTTCATAGGATAGATAAAACCGCATGACTGTGCAGAGGTATTTGATAACAGTTAATAAAAATTATAGTTGGGGGAAAAGGAAATACAGTCTATTTGTTCTAAACACATTTTCATCTGAACAATGTTTTAAATTACACTGCAATGCCTTGAAAATTACACTAGTAAGGCAAGCAAATGAAATACTTTGACCTACTGCTAGAGAGTGAAACAGGGTCTTAACAGTAACTCTACCTGAATACACCGCACACCCCCCATCCCTTCCTCTACTGTGGAAGACTGTGCAAATTGAAACAGCTTTCCTTGTCATAAGCACTTCTACCTCTATCACTTTCAGAAGCTACAAAAACTAGTACCATTATTCTAAAGAATGAAATAACAGTGTAGTTCAAACAAATCCAAACCACACAAGTGTGTACTCTTTTTCGCCCCAAACACCATAAAAAGCGTGTATCAACACTTGAAAGGTAATCTCTTCCCCAGCCCCAACTTGTTCATTTTAAACAGCAGGCACATTCTGTTTGAACATTCATTTTGCTTACATCTCATTTCCTTCCTCTCTTCTCCATGTTTCTTGACTACTCCTGGCAAGACTGCAAAACAATTCTCTGCTTTTAGCAATTTATCTGCCTTTCCCCAGTAGAAGTCAATCCCTACAACATCAAAAACTCTACCATGGTAATCAACTGTTATGGCTGAAATTAATTAAGACAACACAATAAAGAAAACAAAGATCCCATTCTCGTGGAGATCATTATGCTTATTAAAAACAAGCAAAAGAATAAGCAGAATGCACAAGACCTAACAACATACACAAAGATGTGTTACTTTTTTTTATGATATAGGGGTTAATTTAAAAGTCAAAGCTCCAGACAGCAGTTCTTCAGCCAAGTTAGTTCTTTAGAGCACTAAAACTATGCTTCAAAGTTTTGCCCCTCCCCATCCTATTTATACTGGCAAACCTCCTGCTGACGAGCTTATTAAGAAACAAAGCAGTTCTGCAGCCCTATTCAGTAACAGCAAGGTCCCATCTAGGGTTCTAATGCCCACTACTTGGTGCTGTTTTTCACGGATGACTGAAGTGAGCTGGCGAGAGTCCAAAGGAGAACAGCAAGAGCAATCAGGGAGAAAGCAGAAGGACACAGCCATACCAGTCATTCACTTTCCAGTTTTACAACTCCTAGAAGCCCACAGGCAAGGTGGCTGGATGCACCTTCTGAGCCATCTTGACCTCGCAGATAAATGGTTCTGGAGTTTATTCAGCTAAGAGTTGAGCTCACAACTATCCACGTTCCCTGGTGTAGAATTTGCATACCTTACCCTTGAAAGTTTATGTTTTGAGGAAAATATCAGAGGCTGCTTGTCTGGAGACCTCAGCTGAGACATTCCTGCCTAGCTACGTTTCACTGATATTCTCATATCAAATTTTCCCTCACTTCCAGAAAATTAAACAGAGAAGTAGGTTTGGTTATGTATGTCATAAATTAGAAAGACAGGACAGTGGATACCCACATTTCTAAATAAATTACTAAAGCAGCAATAGCTATTCATCTCAAGAATGCAAGTTAAGTCAATTATAGTTTTGCAAAACATCAGCATAAAAACCTTTTCCTCTCTTAAAATCATCATCTGTTAATGACTTACAAAAACAAGCCAAACATGTTTGATCGACACATAAAACTAAGGACGCATTTTATAATCCTTCTGGAAGCACTTGAGAAAAAGTTTCAAAAGCAAGGTTAATATGCCAAAAGGATTATATTTACCTTAATGATGTACTGTAAGAAAATATGCAGCAAAACAACTCTGCCTGTGTGTGGCTATTCTGCTTCCCAGGACTGACTGAGTCACTAAGCAACTCCCATTAATATTACCCTCTGTGCTTAAAGTAATTTATTTATCCCCAAGTCCATGCTAAATATTTATATTTGCTGAAGACATCACCATAGATTACATTCACTCTTTACCAATGTTTAGCTAAGAGATGAACTAGTACAGGCCTGTGCATTATTACTTGCATAACTTTAGCAGAATATTGACTTCATTTCAGAAACCTCCCCTCTTCTGGAGGCCTGTGGTACATCATCAAGCTTTGAGCAAATGTGCATGCAATCATTGTAAGTTTCTTTGGGAATGCAAAAGAACTAGTTCTAATTTCATCGTATTACTCTATTAAGTGCAATTTCTTAAAACCTTGTAAAAACATAGCCAAAACAATATACATTTTAGCTAGCTCATGACAATAATACATAATTTTAAACTAACGGCCAGCTCTAACTGATGCAACTTGACTAGTACCTTGGGAGGAATGACGATTTTTGAGTGTCGTTGTCTACTTGCTGTGTGACGCTTTGGGCTTGATGTACAGCTGCGCTCCCGGTCCCACTCACAAGGAGATGGCAGTGCAGTAGTTTGCTCCCTGAAAAACAAAGTTTGATTTAAGTCAGGTATAACCACAAAAGACTGATTGTGAAGCCTGGAACACTGAAGTCCTGGAGATGAAGAGGATATAAAATATATTTCCCTGATTAGTTTGCCATGCTTTACCTTCTCTGGCAATCAAGTGGTAACAGTGCTCAAAAAAAGGAGATACTAAGCAATATTTACACACAAGCCTGCATTCAAAGCAATCAATGCATTTTTGCCAATGAAATAGGGTATTGACAGGAAGCATACTTATAGTCACTCCTTTGCACTGGTCCTTGCCACAAACCATCTGGCTTTTTGTTTCAATTTAGTTTTAGTTTGATTGTTTAGCTTGCACAAGACTGTGCAAAGGAAAGCTAGTAACAGCATTGTATCTTGAGCATAACCCCAGCAGGAACAATCAGATACATGCACTCCAATGACATCAGATGGTAAGTTAAGAACTTCAGTTGCCAACTTCAGTTACCTTAACAGGCTTTAGCTACCCCTCTTGGACACAAGTATCATGTTAGCTTCCATTCAACATCCCTGTCAGAGGGCTCCTCCTCTCCCTGACCCCTTGTCCTAGTTCTTGATCATGCCCAGCAGGAAAACAGAAAATGAACGGTTTAACTAAGATGAAGAAGGAACTTTTGACAGAAATAGAAC
Source organism: Amblyornis subalaris (assembly GCA_018881555.1). NCBI lineage: Eukaryota > Metazoa > Chordata > Aves > Passeriformes > Ptilonorhynchidae > Amblyornis > Amblyornis subalaris. The sequence goes on along the minus strand of JACAXG010000137.1, from coordinate 675,898 downwards.
ACAAGCCAGTGGTTAGGGTTTACCAGTGGTTTTTGTTTTGTTTTTAAAATAAAACCAACACACAATTCGATAATTTTAAATCCTCTCTCTCAAAAATATCTTTCCAAAGTGTTCCATCTTCAAAGAAGGATATAGCAAGGCTTCCCTAGAAAACTGTATTAGCCATACTTTCAGCAGGTTTGAGTTTGTTTGCTTGTTCCCCCCTGCCATAACTTCCACTCCACAATTATTTTTTCATTGTGGTTAATACTGCATTAGCCACTTCTAGATAGCTTGAGAGCCATAAGAAAGAGATACTGAAAGAATTCTGCAGGACTTCCCCAGTAGTCTACAAGTCTGGACCCAGTTTCGATGTGTCTTATGTGTGACACCCACTTTTTCCTGAGCACAAATATAATGAGGTCACAGACTTGAAAAAGCAAACTTAAAACTTCTAAAATATTTTTAAAAATACGTTTTGTTTCAGATCAACTTTTTAAAACATGCTACGATGTAAGCACCTGCCAGGTGCCACACCTTGAAACTAGAAGGTTATTTTCCCCTTTCTCCCCATGCTCATCCAGCGTAAAGTCACTGTTCTAAAAGTAAATTACTGTTTTAAATCAAGGCATGATTTCAAAAGTCACAGAACAAAAAAGATGCTTAATATGAGTTTATATGACCGCTAAAGAGCAGCACAAGCTATGCTGTGCATTATGAACAAACTTCAGCTTTATTGTTATAGGTTGTGCACAGAATACTATTCTGGAGGCTGCAGAAAAGTCAGACAAACAAGCTAAACCAAACTACCACTGCTGCCATCGTTTTCCCTCTGTGTGAAGATGTCAAATGTTATAAAACTCAATCTGTTGCAGAAATCACATCACTATTCCAAGCAAAGATGGAAGTAAAAAACTGCAACTTTGTAATGTCTTTGATATAAAAATACAAATGAATATCTTAGCAAAATAACGTATTTGCCTTTCCAGCTCTCTTTTGCAGAGTAGTCTGCGGTTTTAAGCAGAATTCTTACAACTTTCAAGCAATTGCTCTGGACCTAGCATCATACTCTAGTGCTATTTTTTATTTTAGGAGATGATTAAGAAAAATAAAGAAAGTGTTTAATTATGCACCTGAATTTGTGTAGTAAGGAGTGGACAGATGAGGACCTCTATACCCTACATTCAGTATTAGGTTTTGGAAAGTGTCTCATAGTATTACAATTTTTCCTATGCACACACACTCACACATTTAAAACACCTTTTTTTAAAAAAAAAAAAAGAATGTGACACAGTACCTCTAGAAGTCGAGTGATAAGCTGATGTTGGCAAAGTGAGTTAATGATGTGCTTATTCCAGTTGTATAGAATAAGCAGTCTGCAGCTACAAAAAGAACGGCACTTTTTTTGTCAACTCTGTTTACTTTGCCACAATTGCTGGTTACCAACCTTTAGTTCCCTGAAAGTTTTAATAAAAACATAAAAGGGATCCCTATTACAGTCCAATGACAACAGCTTTTCTGCTTTTCTGAAACTGTTGGAATGGCAAATCCAAATATAATCCAAATACATCTTAACCAGCTTGAAATTCCAAGTATGTACAACACTCACATTAACGAAACCTTTCCCTGAAACAGCGAGATGTCCGATTAAGAATGCTGGAAATAAAAACAAATTTTAACACTGTGTTTTGTACTTTGATACTGACTAACACTCAGTAGTAGATGAAAGTCAGTCACAGCTACAAAAGAAACAGACAGTTAAAAAGTTTCATTTTTAGAGGGCTTGGTTCAAGCTGTGACTCTGGCCAAACTAACCTACTTGAAAACAGAGAATTCTGCAAGAATGTATCATTACTTTCCAACACAGCTTCTCAAAACAGCAGGAACAACCACGTACCATTTTATCAACATATAAACAGCAGCTGAAAAATGGAAAGAGATTTGCATGTAGATAATTTACATGGAACAAAGGAAGTTGCAGTCTAGGACACTCTGCTGTCCTGTGTCCAAATATGCTATACGGAGAACCCCTTTTAATGGGCAAGTTTTTAACAAAAAGCCCTACAAGCACTCATTAACACGACACTGGAAATTTAGGACTAACTTGAAAAATCCTTGTGTTAGTAAAAGGCAGAAAACCATTTCCATCCGTGTATTTTCTAGTCTAGTTTTTGTAGCTCTGGTGAGAGATCTGACAATAAACCTATAGAAATCATATGGTACGTAGTAGTTTACTTGCTTTTACTGTTGCTACCACCATTAAAGAAAGTGCTTTTGTGGAAAAATTACAGGATAAATCTGAATTCAGTTACAGTCAAACAGCCAAAACTATAATCCAAAGTTTTCTTCGAAGTCTTGCTTACTCAGAACTATTCCAAACCAATAGAAACATACATGGTGTTGGACAAAAGCCTCTCATATTTTGCACTCCTCTGCAATGTCTGAAACAAGGCAACAGCATTCTGTTGTATTCAAAAATACGAGAGACTAGAAGGACTGTGAAGACACCCATCCATCAGTGCTACTCATACAGGGGCAGGTGGGAGACAACAGCAATTCCGTTTTCCACATAATAAAAGTTTTTGGTGGAAACAGTTACAAACAGAAGGATTTTTCTGAAGACTAATACTCAAGTTGTGTGGTGCAGGAAAGCACTCTGGATTGCTTTTAGCAAAATCAGAAAAACCTTCCTGCAGGGAAATGGTATTCCTAAATATGATGAACTCCTGCTTCTAAGCAGAGAAGTAAAATTGCCCGCAAAGACAAAAGTGGGTTTTTCCCCCCATTTTAGAAACTGCTTCTCTGACAGATAAAAATTAAAATATGAATATTTTCAAATGGGAAGAGGAGAAGCACAAGCATACACACATCAGGTTAGCAGCAAGCAAAAACCACAAAATAACCATTTCACTTTTGTTCTGATGAGTATGCACATGTTTATTCTTTCTGTTCTTCAGCAAACTCCTGATTTAGAAATAACACCTTCTACTTATTCTACTAGCCGAGGACAGGTAGTACACAGAAATCTCTAATGAAACTGCTAAGTTTCATTCAACCACTCTATTTCAACCACAACTGCTGAAGATACAGAGCTTGGAAGGTACATAAAAAGATTACCCGTTTTATGAATAACTCCCCTCTTTCTGACAACAAGTTTTCAAAATGCATGTTTCAAGGTGAGCACAGTTTTTCCCATAGTTACTCACTGATTGCTTTTTAACACTTACCCTGGATGTTGCCACAGATTTGCATGTCTACCCTCAGGAAGCAGTTCCCTCTTGTTAAGGGGAGTAATACCTATGGCTGCTTCTAAAATAGTTATGTATTTCTTGTACCGCATCCTGCCTTTCTCAAGAGTTCCACCACACTAAGTTATCATCCAAATGCAGATGCTGCAACTGAAGTCATGCCTTTACGCTTATCTGAAATGCTGCTTTTTAAAACATGCTGCAAATTTGAAGCGAAAAATAATGCTCTCCCAGGCTTGGACAGTTAGCAGGAGAGAGAGAGAAACCAAAGAAAAACTCGTACCAGATTCCCCAGAAACGTCATTGTTACGTAATTCGATCTTTGAATAAGACACTAATGAAAATGATTGAAGAGACAATCACGGTTCTAAGCCTGGCCGGATAATGCACACTCTCCAATTGACTAATCCTTTGCTAAATCTCTGCTGTCTATAATCTTTCAACTGCTAATGGAGCACTAGGTAACTTCTCTGTCAAATCCATCCAGGGAATAAAAGAGATCTGCACAGAAAACTTGAGACCATTTTAGACAGTGACAGACAAAAATTAGGTTTTGCCTTAATTTTTCTCACCAGAAATCACCAGAGCACCAGAAATTGTGGTGCATTCTCTACATTGGAAGCGTCACAAGGGATTTATCTGATCTGCTCAGAAAAGGCATGGAGAAACACTTCCTTACATGGCTTGTACAGAATTAAGGAAGCTAGAGATTCCCATTATGATACCTACTAGTCATCCAAATGTGCCTCACACGATGCCAGAAGCCACATCCCATGTCAAAATTGTCCTAGCCATGAGGTAAGTAACTGTGCGTGCCAAAGACCTCAGGGATGAACTACAAAGGTGGAGACAGATGTACATGTTGAAAGAAGTAACAGTGACATTTCGGAAACACTGCAGTACTGTCAAATTGCAATATTCAAAGTGATGTACTTGATTGCAAAAGTAATCAAGGAAATATTGATGTAATGCTTCTTAGATAGTAAGAAATGAATGCTTATATATGTAGTTACATATATTATATAAATATTATGCACTTACACAGTCATATACATAAAAATGTAGAAAGAAGAGATGTCACAGGAAGACTGAAGCCTTGAACAACAACTGCCTCCATAAACTGCACATTTTAGTTATTGCCTAGTATTATTAGTCATGTCTGTATTTCTGTTGGGATGATTTTGTATCTCACGCTAATTATTCAGAAACCAAGATGAAAAAAGCTGATTTCCCTTTTTTGTACTGTAAAATATTCAGCTCTTAACAACAAGAACTGTATAACTATTTCCAGATCCTACATTACTTACAATCCTGCATTACCCATATTTGGTGTTTAATATTGAATTGCATTTGTAATTACATATACGCATGCACACACTTACTGAACAGCAATACATGTGACTGATCTCAGAAGAGCAAAACGAAATCAAGCATCTTTTAGATTCAGGGAGTACCACTACAATTGTCAGAGGAGAAAAATCAATTTTCACCTACATAGTTGCATGCTGATAAGGAGTATGTAGTCTGAAATTTTGTGATGTGTTAAGAAAAGTAATTAATACATTAAACCCACATGAATTAAATTAAGCAAAAAATTACTTCTCCAGGTTCAAAAAAAATTTCACTTAACTACAACTTTAAACATCTGTATACAAAGCATTAAGAAGCTTAGGAAAGTGGAGTACTGCTAGAAGCCTGCAAGCACAGCAAACGTCATTAAGCCTGCATGCATCCTGACTTCTGATAGCTTTGGCAGTGCTATCATAAAGCTAGTACTGAGAAGGAAAAGACAAGACAAGAAGAGACCAGTTTTTGACAATTTCAGTTTTCAAGGACCTTCTGACTGTAAAAGTCCATGACAGTATTCTTTTTTACTCAAAAGCAGAAACATATTGGTAAAATCCAGTCTTCCCTCAAAGTTGGTTTCATTACCAACTTCAGTATTACTACACTTTCTCCTATTAAGTTTTGGTATTTCTTTCTGCCCACCCTCTCCCTTAACACTTTTTTAACTCTAAACTTTCCCCTTACAGATCTAAGAAATAGTTCTTAAAAAACTTCCCCAAAGTGCTTTTCAAAGCCAGTCCTAGTCAAAGTCTAAAAAGCATTTAATGCAGCTCTGGTTCATCTTTTGTCTCTTTGAGCAAAGCCTATTAATTCTGACTAGAAATGCAGCCCCGTGACTAGTGGTGTATGCAGAGAAGCCAAGCCCACACAATAAGCACAAGTTACTCCCAAGTCCTGCTTTCTGTTAAATGGTGCGTGAAATCTCCAGGTATCTAGAGGGAGAAAGACTGACTCACAGTTTATCAACTTTCTTCAACTTTATTTGGAAACAAATTCAAAGCTGCTAGTACATGCATTGTTAGTGAACGATGGCTTTTGTAGAACAACAAAAGGCCTGAAACACACCTTCATCCATTGTTTCCTGCTGGAGAATTATCATCCACTCCCCTTTTTCTGTCTTTGTACTTTTTTCGGAAGAACAGAAACCAAGTTTTATTGGAAAGAAAACAGTGCAATTTTCCTGACTGAGAACACACAAGTGATGGCTCAGAAAGTACAATGTATTTCTGAGAATGGGGAAAGAATGACAGAGCTGTTTTCTCCATCAAAGAAACATTTATGAGATCAAAGCAAAAGCTTCCTTTTGCTGTAATCCCCAACAGATGAAAACAGCCATAGTCTCTTAATTAGATGTAGAGCATACTTCATGTAAACTGATGACAGAAGCATGATCACATATTCAGTCATTTCAGACCCAACTACAAAAGAGACAACCATTGCCCAACGCAGCCACAAATTACTCTCCATCTTGTGAAAAAACCAATATCCTGTTCTTTCTCATCTTACAACAAAAATCTGTGTAACATCTACAGATCAAAGAATTCTCTTATTAAGAGAGCAAAGAAACAAGCATCTCTTCCTACACGCTTTTGCTCGGGTGATAAGAATTACTGTGACAGCCAATTGTTAACTTCCAGAACAATGTGTTTTGTTTGGGCCATATAGCCTCTAAGAAATAGCTTGGAAAACAACCAGCACATATGTATAGCTTGATCTGTTGAAAAAATCTTCAGGTAAAGGAGCACCAAGGATCAGACTGGGAGTGTGGGAATGAAAAGAGAGGAGCAGGACCTGGAAACTTCTTTCACACAGCTTCACAGCCTGCAGTTGTTTTTGGCCCCTCCTTAGAGATCGTCCCTTCCCTGAACAGTCCATATGTTCCTGGAGATTCTCTGAATCAGCTTATACAAAGTTGGGCTAAGGACGCTAGAGACACCAGTAGTCAAATCTGCTGGCTATTAAGCAGAGCTAGATGATGAAGCAGATGTTAGAATAGAGAGTGCAAGCCAGACTACAGCCAGCCTTGCTGTTAAGACTGACGTGCAGGAGAGATTTACGGGTTTTCTCTAAAGCCTTAAAAAAAACCAACCAAAAACTAATGAGGCAAAGCAAATAACAAATAGCTTGAACTAATAGATGAAATCTTGGTTATGATGAGGCTGCATTGTTAAGCTCAGGCTCGGTTTATCAATACAATACTGATGTTAAAAAATTTTAGTTTGGTACAAGAGTGTTACGACAAGACAACGCGTTTGGGAGAGGTATCATTGAACCAGTCTTAGGAAAAAGGAAAAAGCCCCAAAGGTCCAAAATACCTGAAGTCATGCCTAACTCAACGAAAACACCCATATCTAACCAGACATCCTAAATATGACATTTCACATGTATATAAACCACACCCCAGATAATTGCACACCTTTAAGAAAAAAAAAAGAAATGTCTCAAAAGCAGTTCTGGATTGCTGGTACAAAACAAAAGCAAGGACAAAAGCACGAAAAGGGAGCAGGCATTGGAAAAGATCAGAACAAAAGGGCTTTATATTTTGCCTTGCACACTTCTTATTGACCCTACTGTTGTATTAGGCAGTATTTTTGTCTGTCGTTTTCACGTTATTCATGTGAAAAGAGAGCACTAATGAGTTTCGTTTTCTTCCTAGATTAGCAACCATGGTTATCTGAGGTTCCAGCACTCAGATGCACAATGACAATGCTGACCTAAATTCAGGAAGACTTGGGTAGCTCATGTTTCCTAAAAACAAAGCCTGCAGCTGATGAATACACACCAGGGCAGATGCAGTACCAGATATCAAACCAGAGCTCCCACAGCTCACTCTGTTATTGTTACGCTTGGATCATAAACATCCTAAATACATTCACAAATGCAAGGGCCATCTTACACTGAACAGAAAGGAGTTGACACAGTCTGCATTCTCATTTGAAACAGAAAAATATAGTATCCTCTAGCGACGTGCACTTTCAAAAAGCAATCACCTGCTTCAAAAGAAAACGAAACGAACAAAAAAATACCAATAACAAGCCAACTAAAACCCAACCCAAGCATTAATAGTTTAACGTATTAAATGACCTGAGTCTACTTTGCTGCTGCATGAAGCTGTTTAGTTACTATGCTGCAGTCAGTACCTGTTTAAATTATGTAATATTTAAATAAAAAATAACCTCAGCCCTCTACTGTTGAATGCTGGCTTTGTCTGGTAAAAAAACCTAAAACAAAACAAAAACAAAACCCCAAAACCACACAAACCAAAACTACAGCAAAAAAGGAACAAAAACCAAAACCCATCCAACCAAACAAAAAAAACAACCAAAGAAACAAACAAAAAAACCCCCAAAACCAACCAAACAAAAATACCCACATAAATTCAGCAGGCTCTAAATCATAATTTACCTACTCAGGAAAAAAATATTTACTTTCTTAATTGAAACCAGGATAACCCAAGTAGTGGTAAAAGACCATTAAAAAGCAACAGAAGGCTCCAAAGACTCTGGAAACAAGAAGTAAGCAAACTTTTCAAGGTAGCAGACATAGGGATCCAACATAGGATTTTTCTGAGGAAGAGGATACGTTCAGATAATTGAGAAAAGTGGTTGAACGGCTCTATTCTGGCTGTGTAGATTCTCAATAAATTTAGAGCAGTTGGTCATGGGACTGAGACAGAACCTTTGACTCTGAAAGATGACGCGCACTGGTGTGTGTATGCCAGCATGGGTCATGCAAAACCAGTCACACCCATGTCGGTGCTCCAATCTTTGTAGGTAACATGCCATTTGCAAATATTCTTCGCTATTGGCAAAACCCAAATATTGAAAACAAAATTATGCCATGTATATGTACTGCCATAAATACTTGTTTTACAAATAGATTGTCTCATTTTTAAGAAGTCTTCCAAAGTCCACAGATATCCACTGCAATTTGGGATTAAGATCCACAACCTTTCTGCATGCCAAGGATCAATTGCCAGATTTAATAAATTCATTTTTTTCCCAGCAATCAGTATTTTCATACTTATTTGAAAATAAACCAGACTTAAAAATCTCTAACCTCAAAAACCTGTAGCCATTCTAACACGTGAGTGCTTTGTTCCCCCTTTAGAATGACTGATTCTAGGATTACTACAATAGGATGAAACTGACTTAGCTATGGCACGACAAAAGTTACACCAGCCCTGAGCATGTAAATACTGTTATTTCAACAATTAAAAGTGAACAGTCTTGTAACATGAGATTTTCTTTACCCTACAAGGAAGTTCTGGAGAAAGACAAGGTCGGTAACTATTAAAACACACACACAAACACTATCACCTAGATTTGCTCTAAATTAAAGGCAGCCTTGAAATAGCCCTGGAATATTAGGCCGTTCCCCAGTAGGGGATTACTATGGTCCGGGAACTTTCTGATGCTTTTAAGCATATAGGTTTTATAAAGGTATGACATCCCATTTTGTGAACCATGCCACTGCCTAAACATTGTTTGAATCACTAAGAAAGATTTCCTGGTTGTCCTTAGAAGACACTGAACCAGGAAAGGGGGGATTAAGCAATCAAAAAAGTATCAGACACTTAATTACTTTGATGCTTCATTCTGAAGAGGTCCATTTAGATTATAGTTCATGCAAAGTATTGAGATCACCCTAACTCTGCTGCATAATTCCCAATACTCACCTTTAGTCTCACAAAACCCCAGTGCAGTGGCACTGAGCACCTGAGCAGAGAGCACTGACAGGGATACAGGGCAATAGCAAAACACAATTAGATGCAGTTTCTCCATGGTGACATCCTTTTGTAAAGGGAAGAGGAATCATTGCCACTACTTGAAACCAATGTTTAGGGTTTAAGATGTTTGCATGTAATAGTCCGGAAGCAATTATAACAGTAAACTCACCTAAAAGTCAAATACATGCAGAAAGCTTCCTCAAGAAACCTGATGACAGCTCTCATAATCCTCATAATAATGTTATACTAAGTATAAATCTTACTTACCATGTCTAAGTGGCACACACATGCTTACTAAATGCAAAACATTTCCAAGTCTCTTAAAGCAGCCTGATGATCTCTCAATTAGAATTAATTCATACAAGCAAACTTCCTATGCCTTCCAGTACCTGATTCTTGCCGTGTCAGGACTTCATGGATCCTGACAAGGATCGCTATTTGGAAGAGCTTACAGATAAACCCTTAGATCACGAATGCTTCATAAATGAAAGAAGCAGTTTTATCAGTCATAGCACATGCGAGTTTCTCTTTTATTTTCTCTGAACTATAGCTGAATCACAGTTCTCAACCTCTAAAATAAAACTTTGTGGAACAAAAGAAAAGGTAAATTGTTTTGTTACAAATGATGCAACCTTGATAACTACATTCAAAGGTCAAAACAAAGCAGACCTTTGCAGCATCTGCTGGAGCATAGCTGTGGGGTCAAGAGCACTTGAGTATCATGGTAGCTGTGGGAACCGATGCAATTTTAAAAGTTCAAGCTAGGGAGCATATAATTCAGAGATTCGCTCTGTTTCAAGTGAATAACTACTAGAAAGCAACATTGGAAGCATGAAAGTTTTCTGATTGGTTACTTGACTCTTACACAAGTATGTTCAAACAGCATGTACTTATCATGCTGGAAAAAATAGGCAAACAGGTTTCAAGTAGAAGGTAAGTAAGAGCAGAGTTGTCTACTAAAGTAAGTGCATGCCACTGGTAGATCAACCTTGGCACTCCAGGATGAAAATCTAATGTACCTGGGCTCCAGCACCGCAAACACGGCCGATGCCAAGGCACTTTAACAGGGCAATTAAACATTTGGCTTCTGGAACTGCCTGTTCCTTTGTTTCACGGTTCCCTGTTAACTTGAAACTTCCCCTGACCCAGTTAGCCAAAGCCCAAGGCACGGCTGGAATCCACTCGGGATGTGCCAACATAAAGATCTCAGGAATTCTCTGTGCAACAAAGGCCGTCCAAGTCCCCGATGGCAGGGACGTGCGCTGGCCGGGGGACCCGCCCCCCCCCACTCCCCCCGGGGGAATAACCCGGGTAAACAAACACCCCGACTCGCCGGTGATCCCTCTCCCACTTTCCATGCAGTATCGCACTCTCCCGGAAAGTACTTATCACGGAAAAAGTCACCGAGAGCCGCTTAATCCCGTTAGAGAAAAGCCGATCCCCGGCCCGAGCCCGGCTGTTCGCACCGCCCAGGTGCGCGGCGGGCTTGGGACTGGCCCGGGGGGCCCCGGGGGCGCGGCGGGTCCGGCTCCCGCGGACAAAGGCGGCAAAGCGCGCCCTAGGAGCGCAGGCGAGGGGCGATAAAACCCAAAGCACACAAACGAGCGAGAGGGAGAAGCCGCGCAGCTCGTGGCCGCAGCGCGGCCCCCGGGGCGGGCAGCGCGGGCAGCGGCCGCGGGGGACAGGGGGTGCCGAGGGGCACCGCACCTGCCCGGGCGGAGGGGAGCGGCGGAGAGCGGGGCTTCGGGGCGGGGATATCCTGCGGGGATACTCGCCTGCTCGCGGAGGACGTCCGGCAGCGAGAGCAGAGGTCCCAGAGGCGGCCCGGCTCTGAGAGTGCGCCTTGCCCTGCCCGCAGCCCTTCCCCGCCGCCCCGGAGCGGGCAGCGACGGGGGCGTCTAGTCCGAGTACGGAGCCGAGGCCGGGGCCGGGGCTGGGTCCGGGTCCGCTGTGACCGCTCCCGCCGAGTCGGGCGATTTCCTGCGGGGCGAGGGCGGGGGCGGCGCGGCCACGCCGGGGCGGGCTCCCGCCGCAGGTGCCGGCCTCGCCCCCAGATGGGGAGGAGAGGGGAGTGAATGGGGAGGGCAGGGGACGACAGGGCAGGGTCGGTGGCGGCGGACGGGGCGGGCAGCGCGCCCCCTCGTTAGGCGTGCCCCCACCTGCGGCCGCCGCCCCCGGTGCAGGGCTGCCTGCGCGCGGCTGCCCCCGGCCCACGCCAACACCAACACCCCCGGCGGCGGCGGCAGGGGAACAGGAAATACCGGTCGCAGCCCGGTGCTCCGCGCCGCTGAGTCACCGCGGCGAGGCCGCCCCGCCCTTCGGCTTTTTTCTGCCCGTCCCGTCGCCCGGCAGGGGACCCCGGGTCTGCTCCCCGGCTCTGCCCGAGGTACCCCCGCGCCGGGCCCGGGCAGCACAGCGGTCCTGCGGGCGGGAACGGCGGAGCCCTGTCGCCGCTGGCGGAGTGCACCCTCACCCAGCCCAGCGCTTGGGTGTGTTTTCCGTTTACATCAGTGTTTTGTTTGGAACTTGGGATCATTGCCCATCTGAACCTTTCTAACGGGAAGACTTCTGAGACGGCCTTTAACACGACGGCGCGGTGTTCCACGCAGGCGTCTCAATCTGCTTTTCCCTGCCCTTTATCACAGAAGAGCTGCGGCCGCTCTACTGACAGGTCAGGAGGGCTCTGTTCACACCATCACTCTCAGCCGAAACACACATGGTTAGCAGAAGAAGGAGCAGCTCTATTTCCAGGCTGGCACATCCCACGTCACTCTGCAAGTCCACCAATACTGTTCCTGAAACGGTAGCATAACATGAAGGAAATACACTTCCAGCTGGCATTCCACAGGTATCAGCTTTCGGCATCACTGCTGTCCCGAAGCCGAGATGAGAAAGGCAAGGCCAGACAGCCCTGGCAGGATTCTTTGGAGTCGTATTTCTTCTGCATTGTAAAGCGCTAAATGTCACCAGGAATTCCTTATCTGCTGCCTTATCTGGTGGACGGTTAAACCCCTTGCAACCCCCTCTAAAATTAAACAGTGCACTCCCCCCCATATCAGGCCTCCGGAACAAAATCTACTTAAAAGTTTTCTGGTTTGTTGCTACTTGCAGATGAGGAATATTCTAGATTCCCACAGCATTTCTAATTCAGATAAATTTCTTCCTCAACAGGTACAGGTCATGCAGTATGTCTCATACAGAAAGTAAGATAAAGAAAGCAAACAGTATTCTTCATGAAGAGGCTGGACTTTGGAAGGAGGCCCTGAAAGAGCCTGTTTTATTACAGCAAATACGAAACTGCATTCAGATACTGTATGGGAAAAGCCTACTTGTAACTATAGTTAATAATTAACATGCATGTGCATACACTAGCCTTCAAGTCATTATTTCAGTCTAAAAACCCCAACAGCAAAAATCACAGGGAAAAAGAAAAAAAATACTAACTCAGGGCTAATTCATCAACTTGATGTTTTCAGTCAGCTACAGACTAACTCTGTGATCAGCATATACTACAATATTGCGTTCAGGCAGAATCAAGGCATGAGCAGTGGAAATTTAGTCTTACTTCCAGGTATGTGTCAGATCACTTGGTTTACAATGTGATAGGTGTCTGTTTTTATAATGAATGTTTAAAAACTTCATCTGTTAGTTCTACAAATGTTTGCCTTTTTTCTGAAGCTTCTTTTGTAACAGTGGCCTTAGAATGCTTGGTTAATGGTTCTAAAATGCTGTTAAGACGAGTACGACTAAGGACACATTAAATGTATCACTGAGGTTTTTTTAGTACAACAGTAGAGAACACTGATGGCTAGCAGAAGAGCCTACATCTGGAAAGTAACAATGCTTACAAAATTACTCATTGTGTCACTGATCACTTTGCATAATTACCAGGATCCAAACAATTTTTAAATGAATTCAGCAAACTAGAGAGAGCAGCAACATTATGTGCCTTGTTTTAAACATCTTTTGTTTCCTTATCTAAACTTGTCTATCTTTCCTTAACCTGAATTCCAAAAAAAGCTTGTAATTAGTAACTGTTTAAAATCCTTTAATTGTTCATGGCTCTGTTCATTCCATCCCCAGTAAAGCAGTCTCCATTGGCCTTCTCCCTCGTAAAGGGCATGAATCTTGTCTTTGTTCTACAACTGCCAACAGTACAATTTACATAAAAGACATTTCGGGATAGAGATGGATGTTAAACATGAATTTAAAAAAAATCTCAATATCAAAATGGACTGGAACATGTTTGATTGGTTACAATTAGAAACAGTGGTGTGAGGTAAATGTAAAACACCATTCCCTAAAGATCCACAACATGAAGCAGTTTGCCCCATGTCTCTCCTTGTCCTGCCAATGACATCACTTGTTGGGCAAAGTTCCTCATAGCCTTTGCTTCTGCCCCTCCTATGCTTCTTTTACTATTTTGAATGTTCTTCCAGGTATTTTGGCAAGCCTCCGCCTTCCCTCCCAGGACTCCCACACAGTAGAGAGCTGCTTAGCACAAGCACAGAGTTCAACCATTAACCAGAAACTAAGAGTAATCAAACATAAACCTCCCTGTAAACCCCTTTCTCTTATTCTGCTACCTCCTCTTCAGGACAGGCCTTTATCCCATTTATTGAAGCTGTCAAAAGGCACTGGGAATTTTAATGAAATAAGATGTAATGATTTTACCACATAGAACAATCTTGCAAAAAAGAGGTAATGTTTTCTTACAAATTGCCACAAGTGGAAAGGAAAACGAACCAACAAACACCAGACAAGCACCTAAGCACATAACTCCTGGCAAACTAAGATGGTATTTTTTGACCAATAGGGACTGCATGCAATTTCTGTAGGCTTGACTACATGAATAAATCAGGACTTCCAGAGAACTCCTGGGCACAGAGGAAACGATGAATTTTAGCAAGACTGGACATTCTAGTCTTTCCAACTGTAAGCCAAAACCAGAAAAAAAACAAGGGTCAAATTAGCAGTTGGTGAAAACTGATACACCTAAAAAAACCCCAACACACCCCAGTTTATGCGCTGAGCTTGAACAGCCAGTAAAACTAGGAATGGCAACACTCATCCTTCCAAAGTATTCCGCATGTTTGTCGTCACCAACAATGGAGAAACTGTGTTGTGGGGAAAAGTAATCCCCATAACACAATGGTTCTTATTTGTATTGTCTGTCTGTGGTCTATATCCAAGGATTGTCCTCTGGCTACTTCTTTTGGGAAAGGTGAAGCAAGAAACTATTGACATGATGTCAGGTGGGGAACTATACAACAAGCTACTTATTCCAGTAAGTTAGAGAAGTAAAAAATAGTAGGGAAGTGTTACTTGTCTTGGGGCAATATGCAGCCTGACATTAGGATCAGAGCTCGTTCTGCGCCTCCACGGTATGAGTGTGATGGCTCATGGGAGTCCTTGCCCCTACTTACAATTTGATGCAAGTATTAAAGCAAAAAATGAGTCATGTCCTATGATTCATTTTGTACACCAAGATAAAACTCACTCTAACTTGCTGACACTACTTATCTTCAGCAGTTAAGATTAAATCCATTTGCTACTCAGATATCCAAAACCAGGAAATTGTTTGCATAAATAGCATTACGGATGAAGGGCAATGCATGTCAACTATGAAAGCTGAAGTGCTCTTATAAAATCCACCTCAACTCGCCAAATTTGGACAGAATCTTTCCAGTACATTTTAAGAAACAGAAAGAATTCAAAACCATACGCATGTCTGTGGCCTTCAGCCTTATCCTCACACCCTTAAATCACACCTTTACATAATGAATTCAGAATTCTACATGAAACTTTATTTTGGTATAAACATTTGTAACGAGATGTAAGGGAATGGAGAATGAACCTCCCAATAGGAATCAGATACACATTAGTGATCATGTTGCATGCAAATTACCTAAGAAAATAATTTTTGGAAAAGCCAATTGGAAAAAATAATTACACGTGATCAGGCAAAGGAATAACCAGGAGAAAGTATGCTCAATTCAAATATCAAGTCATCTACACAAATGTCTTTAAATTATTATCTCAAATTCTAGGAGATTGAGCTAAATATTATAAAAGTAAATACATAAAAAATACATACTTCCATATGCTGTACATTATTATCAGTGTTCTAAATTCAGAACACCACAAACATGTTCTGTTTTTACTTCCCTGTGGTTTTTTTAAAAAAACTTCTTTTACTCTTATATTTATGAGATTTGGGCGTCATTGTATTTACCTCATCCAGTAGAGCTGAAATCTATTTTGATTGTAAAACATGCAAACAGCATGCACCATTAACCAAGAGCTGCTTCCAGGGAAATCTTAAGTAGAGGGAAAAAGCAGGTAACAATGCTTACACTCTAAATGCAAATACTGGCCAAGAACACTTTATAGTTATTGTTTTTCAACGACAAAATCAATCATACCTGTCAAGCTAGCTAGAGAACCATGCCAAACTAAACACAGTGTCAGAGAAACCAAGAAGAAAAATATTTTGCACTGAACATCTTTTCATACAATTTGCAAGAGTATGGCATAGTTGTTTCCTCATTAGCCAACAACTTCATCCTCCCGTTTTATAGGCAATTAAAACCTGCCAGTGGTAATAATACAACAGTGCAAATGTTGAAGTGTTGGAGTTCATGATTTTTTTAAAATGTTTTTGTTTTAAGATCTGGAGTATATAATTTATTTCCTTCACATTTTAACAGCCTGACGAAGACAGCTTCATCAGCATAAGAACCAACCATACTTGGTTCTCAGAAATTTCAGCATCAGCACAGTGCCTGGGAGAGCCTTGTTGCATCATGGTGATAGAAAGATAATCTAAAACCACTTAAGAAGCGCAGCAGAATAAAATTAGTGCAAACTTTTGCTACCATGAACTTAATTTTGGTCAGCTCAAAAAACCAAAATGCATTTCTACTCTTTGAAGAACAAAAGGGTAGAGAAAGAGAAATGCACAGTAACAGAATGAAATATTTGCAGAGGTATGGCTGTACAGCTTAAACTTCACATACAAGCCTTTCCAGTTTCCTAGGACGCTTAGGGCCACACAGACCCCTAAGTAATTCAAAATTTAGCTCAAAAAAATCCTAATGTGAAACGAACTAGGATTTAGAATTTGGAGAAAATAGTAAGTTCTGCAATACTGAGAAAAAACTGTCATTACATGCATTATGACATGTTCAATTTGACTGTGATGTGTTACTTACAATTTGTGTGGCTTACAAGCCACAAATTTTAAGGCAATACATTCACAGTAGCACAATTTATGTCAATGCAACTCACAAGCACTTCTTGTTTGGGGTGAATGTCACACCAAAAAAAGTTCAGTGTTTGGGTGCTGGTCAGAAGTCACCAGTCCTTACATGCAAAGAAGTCTACAGACACTAAGAATTCATGACTGACTTCTGCAGAAAGCAGGCAAGAAATGGAAGTGACAGCAAGGGCAACCTCAACCACCTGCACTACATGGATGCAGATTTAAACAGCAACACAGAAATTGGAAGACTGACCAATAGAGAAAAAATACATTATCTTCATTTTTGTTGCACAACATATTGATGCCAAGAAAAACAACAGAATTAAGTTCAGGTGCTTCAGCACAAGAAAGGGCTTCGGCTGAGGTTGAAGTCTTTAAACTTCCATGAGGTAGAATATAATCAAGTATCTTCTTTCCCAGAATATATTAAGCAGGACAAATCCAATTTAGTTTTTAAAGCTGTTGAAAATTCTTTTGATAGTAGTTCATGAAGAGACACTCTGTCATGAGAATACACCCAATTCCGTCCAGTCCAGTCATAGCGCTTGGGCCCACTAGGAAAAAAAAGAAACAAACCATCACACACTGTACAAGTACAGAGTATTTCAGGAGACCTGCTGGAAGCCTGTATGTATAATGTATGCCAGAGCGCGCCCAGGAGAAGGAACAGATAGCATGGGGAATGACTGGTGGGCAGTCTGAGGAAGTGGAGCAGAAAAGGCTAGATATGTCAGGAACTACTGAGCCATCAAACAGATATATCTGAAAGGTGACAAGATATATCAGTCTCTCCCAGGGGAGACAAGCACTTTCCCTTCTAGCTTTTGGCACTGATTTCCCCACAATTTCTTCCTTTATCCCCTCCTTCCTTCACCCATATAATTTTCTTGCACACCAACATCACAAGGGATATTTGTACAATGCTGAATTAATGCCACTGATTAGTTCTTGCAACAGTCACATGCAGATATTCTAAACACAGCAAAACACAAAGCACCATTTTCACTTTCTTTTTAGATGCAACAAGATAATTTGGCATCTGAAAGCAAATATATTGGCATGTTGGAGATTTATACCTAAAATACTATTTTCCTCTGTGCTATCGTATTGTTGCTGGCTTGATTTCTCCTACATTAAGTAGGCCTACATCAAATATCAAGAAAGAAACTTGAACACCTGGGTTCCATTCCAGACCTTGCCATCCACCCAACTTTCCACATATGAAATAGGAGAGTGACTGAAAGGTACTCACTACCGCTAACATTAAGTAAGCTAAGAAAATAGAAATGGTCATCTGGGGTAAACAGACAAACCCTGATCTTCTAGGGCATATGCCTTGGAACTCAGACAATCAACATGCAAAGTCTGCTAGAAGACAAACTATCCTATACACACATGAGAACGATTTGCAGGTTCTCTCTCTACAAGTATGAACGCTAATCCGAACCTTGAATATCCTGAGTTACTCACAATAGTCAAATGAAGAACTTTCCAACCACCAACCAACATACGAGAAATTATAAATGCAAGCACAAATCCAAGTCACTTTCACTGAAATCTCACTGGCTGTATCAGAAATGGTAACTATTTGGAACCAAGATAATGAGCTCCAGTTACTTTATCAAGCATTTCTCCCTTCCCCTTTGCCGCACAAGCGTATGCTTATACTGGCCTGCACCTAGAGAACGATGCATTGGGATCCAGTCATTCATGAAAATCAGGCTAAGACAAACCATTTAATCAACGACAAAGAAACATGTACATTATCTGAACTGGTTTTAAATGTTATGCAGTAAATACCAGTGATAAGGTTAGTATCTGAAACACCTTCATAGTTCTATGAATCTCCAAAATGCTGTACAAATGTGACTTTTAAATTAATAATTTAAGCAAAGATCAGGTGAATTCTGTAAAATGCCTACAAAGTTAAATATAGACTAAATGTATTTCTCATGGAACGTCTGAATACATTTTTCAACCGTAAGAGAGAAGAATTGAAGTATAATACTAAGGTACTGCTAAGAAATACTACATAAGGTTGAAAAGTCTTTGTAGAGGAGCTACATGAAATTACTGCAATCACACTGCTGGCAGGTTGCACATGCCCTTTTTTTGTAACTCAGCCAAGTACAGTTTTCACTTAGGTGTATAGATACTCAACAGCAAAGAGAAGGTAAAAAAAAAAATTCCAAGAAAATGTCTCTCTCACATCTTGAGAAATTTGTTTCCCTCAGGATATGTTCTTAAAGACTCAAGATCAACATTTACTGTAGAAATGCCCCAAAACATTCAATGCAAGTGACTACTGGCAGCAACATTTGCTTCTTTCACTTCCCAGCATACTGCAGTTAGAAGATGTCAGTCCAGATCATGGAGTTGCCTTTCAGAAGTTAGGAAGTAAGTGAACACATAGAACTGTATTCCAGGAAATACCACGGTTTACCATAATACCAGTTAAGGGAATATAAAAAGGAAAAATTTAACATTTTTTCACGAACTCCATACTCCATGTTCTGAAGCACGTATGTCTTAGCTCAACTAGAGCTCAACAGACAGGAATTATCTGAATTTCGGTTTTCATAAATAGAAGAAGCCTCCGTGTCAGCGACACAAAAATCTTATTAGCTGGTTCCTTTGCCAGTAACACTGACCAGCTTCCTGGGTTCTTTTCCAGCGATAGTGACAAAGAATACAAATTTTGAGGGGAGACAGCTACAACATTTTCCCACTTATCTGGCTGCCCTGCCTATCGAAACCAACGAGAAAACCTGGAACAGATGAAAACACAGCATTAGAAAAGACAGAGGAAGCAGCTAGCTAAGATTCCTGTGAAGTGCAGATGCTTGACAAAAACAACCAGTGTGGGCACACAAACATATAAAGCAGGAAATCCCACAAGCTTAAAAGGGAAGGAGCCACCCTGTTTAAATACAAAGAGAGGTTTAGTCATGACATTATTGTCACTCTTCTTCCAACAGAAGCTTTGTTTGTTTCTTTTTAATCATTGCTGGTTATTTTTCCTATGAGTAGGCTATATTCCTGTAGACAGTTTTGGACTAGAACAGTGTATGAAAATTCTGTTACACATTTCCTGTACTAATTTAGGTATGTCAGTATACTGCAGTGTGCCTCAAACCTCTATACCAAAGCATTATTGAACATTTAGATTATATAATGTTTTGAGAATATACAGAGTAGAAGGGTTACTTTTGAAAAAGATATTACATGATCCATGCCATGCTATAAAAAAGGGGAAGTACATTTCCAGCCAGTCTGCAGATATTACATAACTAATTACACATAACTTACCTAGTGGGTGAGGACAGCCAAATCTGCCGGTTTGGTGTTTGCTTATTGATTACATATGTTCCCATGTCTCCACCTAATTTAACTGTTAGTACTCCACTCTTAAAAGACAAAGAAAGCAAGAAATAAAAAATTTGCATCCTGTTACTTCGACAACAACTGCTTCATCTGCAGTGGCAGAAACTTACACATCTGATCACATTCTCAACCGTTTCCCACACAATAGCCTGGAAGAATGATCATTACATATTAAAAACTTGTGTTAATACCTAGCACAACCTGTATCTTTGAGTCTGATCTAGACTTTAAACCTGGTCAGAGTTCAGTTTTACTGTGTTTGTACCAGTCACAATGGCACTACTTAAATAATACTCTTGAGCTTGGACCAGGCATCTTGAGAAGACCTCTAATTCATTTTGCAATGATTAAAACATCATCCAATAACAACTTTTTTCTATTAATGAACAATGCAGAACTGGTGTGGTTCAAAGTCAAGAAGCTTTATGTGTCATTGCTAGATTTCAGAACCATGCAATTTTACCTTATTTTTCTTAAGAAACTGTAACAGTTTCACAGGGAATAACGACAATTTTTTCTCAGTAATTCCAATTCATACCTCAAAAATGTTCTATTTCTAAACTCCATGAGGTCTGGTTTTGCTTTAGTTATGCCACCTTTAGACCATTATCCTAGTGAGCATTTATTTTCTCTTTCTTGCTCACATGTCTTACTGACAACATGATTCACATTTCTCGTAACTGACAAAAATATTTTCTGTTCTGACTTTAAGACTGAAAAAACAACAGTACTTGGAGTGGAGCTAATCTAAAGATGATTTGAATTATACTAATTAAAAAGGGAAACATTTCTACAGAATGGAACGTGATGACTCAGACAATAATTTATTTAGTTTGCAGTATCTCAAGTACCTCAGGCCCTGCAGCACAATAAAGCTTCTTTAAGGTTATCATACTTTTTGATGCTTTCGTCAGAAGATACTACTAGAGCTACCTATCACTGCTACAGCTATTTGCTATGTATAAACATTTCATATGGGGGAAAAATACTTTCATATATGAGCATCTACTGCTTGGAAACATATTCTATAGCACAAGCAGCAACTCAAAGCTTCCTTCTCCTACAAAGTAACTGTTACTGGTTTCTGACATATCTCAAGTACAACCAGGCATAAAATAATACCCTCAGGATCTGATTTTTTACCTTAATTTCCATGCTGTTTCTGTGCCTGTTAAGGGATTTATATCTGTGATCAATACAATAAAAATAAAAGGGTCTCCTAGTTAAAAGTGCCATCAGGTTGTCCTGCTGGTTATGTCTATTTGATACTGGCATAGTACAGAGAACGACAAGAACAAGCTACTTCTCTGGTTATCAGAATGCCAAGTTTTCCATATCTCAGTGGTCTTAAAATTGTAGAGATACAGCAGAGCGAGAGCCACATACGGGATTAGGCCTGCATAGCGATATACGGGTTTGAGCATTCTTCTATGCGCTTTTTAGTGCCATATTAAGTATTCAGCATGATGTTATGCTATATGTTACAGAAACTCTGTAAATAAACTGGTTTTCAAAGAGTTAACAGAAATTTATACTATTCTTTACATTGCATGTCAGCTCTTAAGAGTGCTGCTGCTCTATCACTGCAAAGTAAGTAGAGGTTAACTTCTACTGCTATGTTGAAAACACTTCCTCATACATTTTGCAGTACTTCTGAAATACTAGAAAATACAATTTGAATTTTTAAGAACTTAAATTCCAAGATAGTTTTACCACATTTCAAGAAATATTGCTGTATGTGTTTTGTACTACTGGATGAATGCTTGCTAGTTCCTGGTAACAAGAATATTCTTCAAAAGAGATTTTTTTTCCTGAACCCGAAGATACAAATTGCACAAAGAAATCATATTTACAACAGGCACAACAGACCTTTATCACGTGCGCCACCTTGTGGCTTCCTGCAGCACTGACCCTGTTTGTTTGGAATTAAAACTTGGGCTATTTAACCTTCTGCTTTTAGCAGAAACGGCAGCATATTAATTGCCATCACACAGTCTATATAACAAAAGACCACTGGTAAAAATTAGGATGTTAAAATATTACCTTTTGAGCCTCATAATAACTCAATGTCAAACATAATCCACCGTACAGTGGATAGAGAAAAAATTATGACGCAAGATGACTCAACAGCATAATATAATGAAGTGTCTAAGAATACTATAGAGGTAAATTCTAATCATTTTGTTAATTTTCGTCCTTAGCTAGTTAAATCAGGCCAATAGGCGCTGATACGCTAAAATATACTGAAGAGTAATGCTTAAACAATGATTTTTACAAGAAAAGCAATTAGCTGTAACATTATCTACATACTTAATTAAGGCAACAAATAGTATTTGCTAAAGAGAAAGCTACTAACATTACATTATTTTATATCCTAACTCTCAAAAATAAAGAATGAACATTATGATGACAAAGCCACACAGAGTCAAGTCCAAAACTACAGGGTTTTGTTTTGGTTTCATGTTTTGCACAGTGCAACCCAAACCACCCGATTCAATGTCCTTGAGCATAAAACGTTAACTGACAGTGTCAGTGGAAAGCAATCTTTTTGTGGTAAGATATGAAGAGGGAGTAGCTGTTGTGTAACCTCAAAAAAACGCAGTAATGAAAGACCTGTGTTGCAGACAGTAGTGTGGAGAGAAACAGCACTCTTGTCCAAGTCATGTTGAGGGCTGTAACACATAAACCACTTCAGGAACTGAACTTATATAAAAATTAATAAATTTCCCATACAAATAAAATGGACATTTTTAATCTGGGTCTGTCACTCCTGCAAAAGATCTCTAGTGCCTGACTACTGAAGGATCCAATTATCAGGCTACCAGCCATGCAATGTCTCCCATGACAGCAGCCTTCTCCCCACGCATGCTCTGGTTTCACTTCTGCAATGACCTATCCAAACACTGCATCCCCTTGTTGCTTGTCTCCACTACAGACTGTCACCACTAAAGCCAGGACAAACATACTCTACCTGGTCAAGACAAATGCTGCTTCTCTGTATTCAGGGCAATCAAAGAAGCTGCTCTAACAGTTACACATGATGCACATATAACATGCCATGTAGGCCTGTTGGTCTACTGTTCTAGTATTCACCAGAAGGAAACTGCTTGCTACGTCAGATGTCTATGCATGTTTAGGAAAATTTGCAGACCAATGTAAAAGTAGCAAACAGTTTCCGTCTCCTTTTGCGCTCATCTATTATTCTACATTATGTCTTTCTCCATACATGAAACATTTTAAATCCCCAAACAATACAACAGTATGTGTCACTTTTTACCAGAATTTTTGTCCCAGTTGGTATGAACGGCCATATTCTAACAATAAAGCTGTAAAAACTCATTGCATTTTAAGTGTCAGCACTAAGGCGACTAATTTAAAATTCTCCTTCAAATAGTAGAAAAAAACCCCTACAATAATTACAGTGTAATATAATGTTTAAAACATACCCCTAAAGAGACATCATAATCGTCTGGAGTAAAAGGCTTATCTGTCAGGTCCTCAAAGAAATCTGCTAAGGAGTCCAGTGTTTCTTCAGCCAGTTTTTCATAAGTGGTCTCATCTAAAAAGCTACGAATGACATATAAGCCCAGAATTAGGAGGAAAAGCATGGAAGATAGCATTTTCCCTACTAAAAAGACATACCAAGATCACGACCTTGGATGAAACAGTAACCATGAAATGATAGTATAAAACACGTAGTCGTTTTTCTTAAGGTGATGTAGGTAACAATCCACCTTTTAAATGGAGGTGGAATTTTAAAATTTTGGTATTAGATATCTCTTAACTGAGGAAAATGTACTTATTTCCTCAGACATGCTAACCTCCATGTTAGTAAACAGAGTCAGATTTCAAAGTAAGGCATTTTCATAAAAGGACTTTGTGCAAGAATTACTTAGTTTTGCACTCTACAAATAGGGACAAAAGCACCTCCTGTTAAGAAGTATGTCATTTGACTTTACAAAATTTGCTGTAGCCATAAACAGTTTAGAAACATCAGTATCACATGGCATCTTTATGTACAGCACTTGCCTTCTCAACTGGAACTACCAATGCAGCCTGGTAATTAGATGTTATTTAAAGTGTGCTTATGAACTACAACTTATGAATCACAGTCTTCTCCAAAGTCTCAGAGCACCCTTGTGGCAATTACATAAGGCTTATAGCACCTGTGAGACCGCTTCTGTTTTTCCCTTTAGTGGAACAAAGTCTAGAGCAGTTTAATTAACCAAATGTAATTAAATCATGTAAGTTTTTCCACCTGTATCAGTGTCAGCTTTTAACTGAGTGTGTAGATGCGTATCTCTACCAACAGACAATTTAGGAAAATAGTATCAGTTTTTACTAACAAATGAGTAACTTTTTACTAAATTACAGCGATAAAACAATTACTATTGGCTGAGTATATAATATGTATCAGTTGATAATATGGAACGTATTTTTAAAAAAAGTTTCTCATTATCCGGTTACTGAAATATGCTCTATGCCACTTATGTGAAGGACACCACAAAAATGCTTCGGGGCACGGAGAACAGAAAGCCTTCAGATCAGGCAGGATTCATGTACTGGTTCAGGGCGCACTTCAGCGACTTAAAGGCAAGAGCCATTTCAGACATCTGCACAACCCTTCACCGTCTCTCTAACTGCTGCATCAGAAGGGGAGCAGCCTTTGAAAGATGCTGCGTCACATACTCTCAAAACAAGCAGAAATTTCACGTCCTCTGGCATATGTGAAATGGTGCCAGACATCTGCATTTAGGTACACAAGTTATTGCCTACATGACTTCCTAAATTCACACAAAATGCTTTTAGCTAAAACTGCAGTTGTTCTCTACATCACATCAACATCACATTAGTTTGGTAGTCTTAACATGTATATAAGTTTTAAAATACATAACCAGTATTTTCATACGAATATCTCAAAACACATTTTACCTTCTGTCACTCCGAGTTCCTGCATTTCTTAAATTCGTGAACCAAACAGTCCTGTTCTTCACATCTGAAGAATATTGTAATTGCTGTTCGAAGTAAGCATAAGTAAAAATGGAATTAAAGTTAAATTGTAAAGAATTACAAACTACATATTTATCACATAAATTAAACAGATCCTTTAAGTCCTTTTCATCCTCAAGTAAAATATTCATATTCTATACCACAGAGCTAATATGGAAAGATTTATGCAGCCTTAGTCCTCGGATGATTGAAGCAATCTAGACTATCTTTGTCTTCCTCATACAAACTAATGGAAGAAAACCCCCACCCTTTTAGACACAGGAGAGTGAACTAGCAAAAGAGAACTATTCTAACTTTTCTATTGCTCTACCAGAGAATTACTGAGCAACTTCAGACAACTAAACGGCTTAGGGCGGGATTTTCATAAGTATCCACTACTAAAATGCTGCATTATCAACATGTGGTTGCTGGAAGTAATGAAAATATTAAACTGAAATAAACACAGGCCCTGAATCCTCCTTACGTACAGAAGAGCCAAAACCACATTCCAGATCTCTCTGTACAACAAGCTGTTTAATTTCTAATTTCTCTTGGTGGGGAAAAAAAAAAGCTTTAAAAAACAAATCAAAATTATGGAAAAGCTGTATCATCATACCAGCAATATCAGACAAGGGAGAAAAATGGGCAACCCCTTTGAGGGAAAGCAATACAAGGATAAGAATAAAGCTAATCCCCAGGTTAGATACACTAGCAGAAGTACTTATGCCATCCACGAAGAAAGAAGATAGTATGCTTTCCATTTTCTACTTAACCAGAGCTGATCACTTGGATTAATGGTAAAACAGCATTCTGGATTGCTTTTCGTGTGCTTGTGCAAGGTTCTGAAAACTTCAGACTGGGTTGAGAAGCAAGTAACATTTGCAAGGGAGCTGTGAGAGCCGCTCTTCAAGCACAAGAGAGCAAAAACACAGGCCGATCCGCCTCCATGTGGTGTGACATCTATTCGCAGGCATTACCGATTTGTTAGTCCGAAACCACGACACAGGCAGAAAGGACAGAGAACAGCGACACAACGGTACAGGCCGGCAGGTTGCCGACCGACCCTTCAGTATTTCTTTCATACACGCTCTGGATCAAAAGCTGCAGGACCACGAACACGTTCAGACTGTGCACCGGCTGAAAGGTTCTAATTCCCTCAGTGTGTGCCCACTCTCGGTTTGTGACTGGAAGCTGCCAGCAGCGATGGCAGCACACAGCCGGCATCTCCCCCCGCGCACCATGCCCGGCCGGGGGCGGCCAGCACCGCCTTCTGCGGTTGGACAGGGGCAGCAGACTAGCGGACGAGCTCCCGTATGCGGCAGAGAGGGGCATAGAGGGAAGGAGAAATGGAGAAGGCAGGCGGGAAGGAGGGAGGACGCGTCCCCATGCCGGCCGACCTGCGGGGAGGCCCGGCGGCGGCGCCGGCTGCCCTGGCGGCCGCGGGCTGACACAGACCTGCGCGGAGCCGGCGGCCGTCTCGGGAATCTCCGCCTGCCGTCCTTCCCTCCCCGCCCACTCCAGCCGCCACTCCGCCACGGCCGGCCCGCCCGCCCCCGCGCAGGCCGCCCCTCGCCCCCGCCGCCCGCCCCTCGCTCACCGTGTGGCCGCTGTCGGCGGCGGCTGCGCCCGCCCTCGGGGCGCCCCTGGTGCCACTGCCCCGCCGCGCCCCCGCCGCCGCCCGTCCCGCGGCGCGCACGGCGCCGGCGGCCCCCGCCCGCCACATGGCGCCCGGGCCGCTGCGGAAGCGGTGGGGCGGGGAGGGGCGGGGCCAGGCCGGCGCGCGCGCACCGGACGCCTGCGGTGGCGCGGGGTAAGCGCCGGGGCCGCGCGGGAGAGGAACCGGGAGAAGCAGTATGTGGGGTTTTTTTTCTTCTTCCCAGGCCCTGCTGGCTCCAGCCTCGGTAGCGCCAGGATAAATTAAATCCAGCTGTTTTGCTACCGAGACAGCACAGCTGTGTCGGAGCCGAGCACGGTCTGGCCGCCCGGCGAGGGTTTTGAGGCGGCGGCGCTTTCCCCGCCGGCCTTCGCCCGGCCTCCTTCCCCGGGCACTACCACGGCGCAGCTGTCCCTAGGAAAGAGGTGAGAGGTGTTGGGCCTGGTGTGCTGCTCAGGCTTTCCTGCGTACCACAGAGAACTTGGCCCTCGAACCTGACGTGTCATGGAGACCAGGAGCTGCGACGGCCATTTAACAGGAGTGTACCTGCTCTGCCTTCACCTCGTTGCTGTTCTCAGAGCAGGGAATAATCCCTCGTGGGCGAACCTCTGCAGGCACCTGCTCAGACAGAGTGATCCCGTGCAGTAGATTTACAAGGAGCTGGAGCCTGGAAAGAACAGCAGTTTGAAGCCACAGTATGCACCAGGCATTCACTCAGGGACCTGTCCTAGGACTAGTTTCTGTGACAGAAAGTGTTCTGATCCATTATGTCTTGCAGGTAAAATGTTATGCTGAGCCAGTAAAGGGACCATAAAACACATTATTTATCACACCTGACATTTTAACTTAACTTATGTTAAGTTTCTTAAATGCTGGTGATACCGCACTATTAGCAGTATGTGAAGCTATAGAGCATCTCAGGCAGACATCTCTTATTGTTACTTGAGCTGAAAAAAATAAACTAGGCTTGCCAAGTGGATGAGAGATAAATTATTCCTATTAAAAGGTTTCTTAAAAGCCCCACAGCGTTTCTGTGGGAACACAGACAAATTTCACCTCGGAGCCTTCACAGGACAAGACCAAACAATGCAGCCATTGCAAGTAAAATCATAAATATGAGAAGCATCACAGTATTCAGAAGCTTACTGCTGGTTACTGTGTGATGCATTTTTATATTTCAAAAACTTTAATAAAGTAAGCAGCTGGGGTCTCTGAGCCACGTGATGTAGTTGAAGATGTCCCTGCTCATGGCAGAGGGGTTGGACTAGGTGACCTTTGAAAGGTCCCTTCCAACTCATACTATTCTATGATCTTGCAATGCGTTCGGGAAAAAGTTATCAAGTTTCTCAACAAGATTTAGAAGTTTATAATATTTTTCTATAAGTCAAAATTATTTCATACTACACAGGGCACAAGCTCAAACAATTCAAGCCACTTGTGCAAATTCTAACTGAAACTATGAGGTCTGTTTTACCTAAAAGTTCTCTGTACTAAACCGTTACCTAAATTAGCCAGCCTCTTGTCTCATTTCAGCAGACTCCTTTGTGTTTGTTACCAGTATCTTCCCTTTTAGGAATTTGTGTTCTTGTTGTATTTTGTGGGGGAAGTTCTCATATATCAAGGAGATTTAAGATACTCTCTAATCCCTTGAATGTAGTATTCGGGTTCCGGGTGCCTGGCTGGACTCGAGCCCCGACGCTGGCACCCGCATTTGAGGGCCTGGTGCCGCTCCAAACGATGGGTGGGTGACTCACCCCGAATGTGCCCGCTCAAGGCGAGACGCAGGCTAGATGCAGATGAAACACAGGAACCACGCGAGAGACAAAGGGTTCAGGAGTGGGGTCTCCATGAAGCTCTCCTTTATTGGGGAGTAGAACAGGGGTTCCGGGCAGGAAAGCTCTGAGGGAGACATCCCTCCGAGCTCAGGGGAGCACCAGGTTAGAAAGGGGAAGTAAAGGGGGAGGAGCAAGGGTGTACAGCCAATGGGGAAAAGGCATGTGGGAGGATCTGAGGGTGCAACAGCAAATCAGCGTAACTAATCAGTGTACAAAGCATGGTAACCAATCATCAACCGAATGAGGCAGAACTTTCTAGAACAAAGGGTGGAACATAGGCTTAACTGACAGTCTTGGCTGGAATGAGAGAGGGGGAGAGAGAGAGAGGGGGTGGGCCCTAAACACTAGTCCCATCCTCCAACCCCTCCTCCGAGAGGGAGGGATCTGCATCGGAGGCGGGATCTACTATAGTGGCCATTGCCACATCAGGGGAATTACCCACCACACCTCCCCCGTTTTTATTAATTAATTTTAACAAACGGTGGTAAACTAAACATTTGACTAAGAAAAATTCGAGTGAAAGTGAAAAAATCAGCAACAGAACCAAACCAATGTCCCGGGCGACAGACGCCCCCCATTCCATCAGGCCAGCTTCATGCAACAGATGTTTTAGCCATCCTCCTGACGCCTTCACCACCGCTCCTGTGATGTAGGTGACCTTTTGGACCATCTCATTGAGGGCCTGCTGCAACCAGTCCTGGGTCTCATATTTGATGTCTTTAATCAGTGTAACCATCTTCTTTAGGGTGGCATGAATACTTTCCGATTTAGTTGACAAATTGAAACAGCACATGCTCTCCAAGTCTTGGCAACCATGCCCATGTGCCAGTAGTAGAAAGTCTATTGCTGCCCTGTTTTGCAGGGTAGCTTGCCTGGTAATTTTCTCCTCGGACAGAAGGTCACTTAGGGCATTGGAAGTTAGCTCCGCTTGCTTTGTAACCCAGCACTCGAGATGGCCCAATTCATCAAGTGCTTTTGCGGCAGCCACCCAGGGCAAGAAAATCGAAACCGCAATTCTTTTTGACTTAGCCCAATGATAAATTGATGTGTCGCAATAGGGGTCAGATTGGGTTGCACCTCTTTTCTGAATTTTTCTGTCGCACCAAATTGGAATTTGAGTCATGTTAGGGTTACCGAGGGTCAACCGCCCTAGGGTGCATGGGCCTCCTATCAGCTGAGAAGGAATTCCGGACCATGTGTGATCTCCATAAATCAAAAAGACACCCTTGGGAAGGGCAAGAGGGTTCGGGTAATATTCGTCTCTTGAAGAGGGAAGCGATACCTTGGCTAAATCCCTGCACCACTGATCTGTGGTCAATTCGAATTTAGACTGTTTTACGTGCTGATAAATTTCTAAGTTGTGGTAGCGAGGGCTGGGTTTAAAATTGAAGTGCACACAACGGGGTGCTTTCATTGAGCCTAATAATTCAGTCTCTTCCGGTTCATCTGCCAGTCTTTCTAATTTTTCTGTCTATTCCCTCCACAAGACAAAAGGTTTAACGATCAGGAGCTTAATTTTATAGGTAATCCGATCACGAACATAAACATGGTAGGGGTGTTTTTTGGTATTGACCTCCCGATAGAGGTCGTGCAAGGTCTGTGGATATTCGGCTGTTTCCATGGGAATTCCTAACAGGCTTGTCAATAACGGGTTATTGACTGCATCCATAAAAAGGCACATCTGCTGTTGTTTCAGGGCATGGGCCAGGGTCACCCAGATGTTCTTTGGTTGAGAGACGATCCAAGGAGCTGACGGCTTTACGGTGACTAGAAGGCTGAGGAGTAGGAGGGCAAGCATTGTGGGAGAGATCATCTTGTAACTGAAACATACAAGAACATATCAATAACTTATATGAGAGCAGGGGTATATAGGTACACAGGGTCAGGGAAGAGCTGCGAAAAAGGTATGGGCTAGGGAAGGACTTAAGGAAGGAGAACGCAGAGRACTARGKYTAGRYTGGASGTCRTTGRRATCTGGCMKGACTTCTTCCTGCTGGTCTTCTTCTTCGTCTTTATCCTCCTCCTTCTTTTTTCGCCTCCAGGCGGTGTCCTGGACATCTTTGGTGGTCTTTGCTTGTGCCCTTGCTTGGTCTTTTATGGGGGGCTTGATGAATTTGCCCGGTATCCACCTTGGTCCCTTAGGAGTGGAAACACATCCATACCCTCTCCCCCAGGTAACTAGGGGAAAGGGGCCTGCAGTCTTAAGAGTATCAGGCTCTTTTATCAAAACAAGAGGGTGCTCCTTCAGCCTTGCTCGTGTGCTATTATGGAAATGGTGGAGTACCAGAGGATCCGGTTCCTTATCCAAGCAATTGAGGATATTGAGAGTAAAGAGAGCCCTCGCAAGGCGAACCGTGGGTGTCTCCACTTCAACTCCTCCCTTTTGCTGAAGAAGCATCCGCTTAAGTGTTTGATGGGTCCTTTCCACTAGGGCCTGACCCGTAGTGGAGTGAAGTATCCCGGTGACATGGGAAATTCCCCACTCCTGGGAAAATTTCCGCAACGACTCCGAGATATAAACTGGAGCATTGTCCGTTTTAATCTCCTTGGGAATACCCAGGACTGCAAAGGCTTGAATGAGAGGGGAGATTACATCCTTTGCTTTTTCTCCTGAGTGCGCAGAGGCGAAGACGGCACCAGAAAACGTATCAACACGTGTACATACTTTAGTCAGCCGAATTCAGTGATATGGGTCACGTCCATTTGCCATAACTCCCTGCTGCCAAGCTCTCAGGGGTTAACTCCCAACCCTAGGGAAGGGAGCTGGAGGGGTTGACAGCTGGGACAGGCTGCAACTATAGCCCTCGCTTGGTCCCTTTTTAGGTCGAACATGCGGACGAGGGCAGGAACATTTTGATGGAATAGTGCATGGCTCAGCTTAGCCTGCTGGAAGACATCAGGCAAGCTGGCGACATGCACCGGCACAGTCAAAGCATCTGCCTTCCTATTCCCTTCTGTGATGAAACCCGGAAGGTCAGTGTGAGATCTTACATGCATTACAAAATACAGTTGCGTTCAGTGGGATATAAGCTGAACCAGCCTCGAAAGCAAGATATGTATTTTGGGGTTGCTGGACTCCGAAAGCCAAGCGCCCTCCGCCCTGGAAACTATTCCAGCAACGTAAGCAGAGTCAGTTACCAAATTAGATGGTTCTGGGAACTTGTCAAATGCCCTGACAACAACTGCCAGCTCTGCCACCTGTGGTGATCCTTTAACAACTTCCACATCAGATTCCTACTGCTGCGTGGTGGGATTCAACCAGCTGATGACAGACTTGCCCGAAGGACCGGAGCCCTCTGTGAAAATGGTCAAGGCTTTGAGAGGTTCTCTACTCAGAACTGGTTTTTGAATAATTTTGAGCTCCAGATTAAACATCTTGTGTTTTGGATAATGGATTGATAGTTGTCCGGAATAGGAATCCAATGGGTACTGGAGTTCAGCATTATTTTGTAACACAAAGTCGAGAGAGCCAATTGTAATCTGAGGAAGGTAAATACATGTAAAATCGCACCCTGCTAGGGCGGCTAGACGGGACCTTGCTTTACAAATGACTTGCGCCATTCGTTCCTATTGCGTCATAATAACCTTAGTGGGACGATGTGAAAGAAAGACCCATTCGATGATTAACAGGGGATCTTTCTGGGTCTCGTCCCACTGATGGAGTAACCCAAAGAAATGGGGCATTTTCCCAAGAATTGCCAATTGGAATGACAATTTGGGGTCAAATCAGTGAGTCTGTTTGTTTTCTAGTGCCTTCTGAACGGTGTTAATAGCCTCCTTTGCCTCGAGAGTTGAAGTCCTGGGTGCTGTGAGATCCGTATCTCCCTTAAGGAGATTATATAAGGAGGCCAGGTCCTCTGAGGGAATCCCCAAATAAGGCCTAATCCAATTTATTGCACTGCATAATTTTTGTAATCCGTGTAAATTTTTTGGGGAGTCAATTATACGAATTTGCTGGGGATTGATGGTACTTTCACGAATCTTCATTCCCAGAAATGTCCAAGGTGCCATCTTCTGGACTTTGGAGTCCTGTATTTCAAATACATAATTCTCCAAGGCCCCCACGACCTTGGAGAGGGTCCACTCCAGATAGCTTTGAGTGGAGCCGCAGACCATTATGTTGTCCATATAATGGACGATGATCGCATCAGCCGCCAGGATCCGGACTGGAGACAGAATCCGAGCGACATACCGTTGACAGATGGTGGGAGAGTTTTTCATCCCCTGAGGGAGCACCCACCAATGGAAGCCTCAGTTGGGTTCTCTTCAGTTGATGGCTGGAACCGAAAAAGCACATCTGGGAGCATCGTCTGGGTGGAGGGGGATCTGGAAGAAGCAGTCCTTGATATCAATGACCACTATATTCCAGTTCCGGGGGAGCATAGAGGGAGATCGTAATCCGTGTTGCAGGGGTCCCATGTCAACAATGACCTTACTAATTTCACGGAGGTCATGGAGGAGCCTCCACCTGTCCTTTCCCGGCTTTCAAATAACGAAAACCAGAGAATTCCAGGGGCTGGTTGAGGGAACGATGTTCCCCTTCTCCAGTTGCTCATCCACGAGCTCATTGAGCACCTTCAATTTGTCACCGAAAAGGGCCCACTGACCAACCCAAACCGGGGTGTCAGTAGTCCAATTAAGGGGTTGAGTCGGGCGCTCCACAGTGGCCCCAACTAAAAATCCCGAACCTTCAGAGCCAATTCAATTCGGGTGCCCCATTGCAACATGACGTCCCTGCCCCACAGATTAAATCCTGAATTGATGACAAAGGGACGCACCGAAGCGATGCGCTCGTCGGGTCCCTCTATTTGAATGACACGTTTGCTTCTCTCAGCCGGAATATATCCACCCACACCGTGGATAGCACCCACTACAGATTGCTTTTCCCATGATGACGGCCAATTAAATGATGACACAACCGTCACGTCTGCCCCCGTGTCCAACATCCCCGTTAAGGAGATGTCCGAGCCTCGGCTCGAGAGTCGGCAACTGATGACCAGTCTGTCACTTCCAATCTCTTCAGTCCAGAAGACGACCGGTATTACTGAGGACATGTCTTGGGATGAGCATTCTATTATCCTCACAATGACCTGATTCCCAGAGAGATAAAACAGCGGGTTTGAACACGCCAACTTCAGTGAAAACAACCCATCCTCATCCGTTTTGATAAGGGAGGGGACTATCTCCAGTTCCCTGGGACCACAGGTGTCGGGCAATACAAGCACAAACTTATTTTTAATGGAAGTTTTTAACAGAATAATTTCGAAGTCCAGTCCTGTAAAGTGATGAGGTTTTATGGTCACAGCCATTGAACAATCTGTAGAGTTGGTTGGTGTGGCGGACGTCCTCTTCTCTTCGTGGCGTGTGTCTGCCTCATCACGCCGCTCACCTAGTTTTCCGCATTCGGATGGGAGGCAGGTAGGGCAGAGGAGACAGGGGCAGAGGGGAAGGACGCAACAGGAGCAGGGGTAGTAGGGGAAGACATTGACTGTGGGAAGTTCCTGGGGTTTCGGGAATTAGGGTTACGAGGGTTAGGCCTTGATTTACAATCTCGAGAAAAATGCCCTCTTTTCCCACACTTAAAACAGGTGACCTCTGGCATGTCTATTGCACTAACCAAAGGCTCTTGGGCTGGTTTCCGAGAGGGAGGCTTGACGCTCATTCTCCTCCAACAGGCCTCTGCCATCTGGTCGATGGTAGAGGGAGGATCATGAGGCAAGGAAAGAATAATATCCCTACAGGCATTGTTTGGTCTAGTTTTTGCTAGCTACACTAACAGTTTTTGTCTCACAGAAGGGTCATCTATTTGCTTTTCCATGGCATGTCGTAATTTATCCACAAATGATATAAAAGGCTCATATGGGCCCTGATAGATGTTGGTGTACGATACCATGGGAATATCTAAAGATGGCATCCCTAACAACATCCTTTCCGCCACACCTGCTATTGCGACCAGCGCATCTTGGGGGATTCTATCCGCTTGCACTTGGGTTTTGGTGAAATCCCCTTCCCCCACTAACAAATCCAAAGAGAGCTGTAACCCCCCAGATGGACTTGGAAGTATAGGAAGCATTTCCTTGACTTGCCTCTTCCATCCTCTCTCCCATACCTCATATTCTGTGGCTGATAAAAGGCAGGAGGCAATCCTCTTAATATCTTCTGGGACTAGGATGTTAGTAGTAAAGGTTGCATGCACCATGTACTTATAATATTCACTTTCTCTGGAAAACTCCTTTTGAGCTTTCATTAACTCCCTAATGTTGTTTAAATTGATCAGCTCCCAAGTGAGGTTTAATCTGTTAGTATACGCGACCAGTGCAGTGAAGAGGAGATCGAGGGTTTCCGAGAAGGCCCATTTTTTGGCCTCACTTCCAGGTAGGAGAGTATAGGGACCGGAAGGGGGACCGTGAGAACCGGAAACACTGCCCTCGCAGGAGGGGTCAGGGGTGGAAGGGGTGGAGCCAGGGGTGTAGGAACCGGAAGTCAGGAACAAGGGGGTGGACCCAGAAGACATAGGCGAGGGGGTAGAGTTTAGGGAAGAGGTGGGGTTTGGGAGGAGGAAGGGGTTGTTGGGTAAGGGACCACCCACCGTTCCCGAGACCGCCCACTGGGTTGGATTAGGGAAATAAGTAGGAGGGGCAGAGTTGACATCATTGAAGGAAGGGGAGGAGCCTCCTTTGAGGTGGGAAAGGGAATGCTGGGATGAAGAACGTTGAGGGATGGGGCCCATGCAGTCGGCACCATCTTGCAGACTAATCTGGCTACTGCCGCCATTTTGAATATCTCGAGGAGCACTGGAAAATTGAACTTTGGGTTTTACAACTGGGGAGGAGGGATTAGGAATGGTTTTCTTAGGGGTGCTTGGGGTAGACGGTGCCTGTCTTTCCCTTGCTGGGTTGGAAGGAGCAGAGAGGTCATCGGGCGGCAGGCAGCGAACCTGAGTCCTTAGACCTTTTATGGCGTCTTTGTTCCCTCGTAAAGGTTTTGGGGAAGGGGTAGTATAGGGAACAGATAACGGGGATGGGGTAGAAACTGGGGTTTTTGCTTTTCTTTTTTGTCTTTCTTCTATTTCTATTACCCTTTTAATCACAGCCAGGAGTGAGAAATACTGTGTCACTGACTGGTCACCTCTACTTTGAGAATTTATAAGCCTCCTTTCAATTCCCTCCCAGAACTTTAGTGTTTTTGCGTCCTCAAGGGACACATCTTTAAATTCCTTAAAAATCCACCCTATAAACTTCTTTGCTGCTATGGTGCAGCCCAGGTTATCAAAAGAGGAGTCTGCAACATAGCAACATTCCTTAGATGTCACTCACTTTACGTTTTCTCCTCCATCACAGAGCCTCAAGCTCTGTAACAGGATGGCATGATTTGAAAATTCCCTCCAGCTATATTGTTACTAGTCAATTTAAATTTGTTCCTCCCCTGAGACTGTTTTATTGGTTTTCTTTCATGTATCCCTACTCTTTGATTGGTTAAGATCTGTCATCCCTACCCGTTAAAGGTATCCCGTAGACTTGCCGTGGAGTCTTCCCCAGAACTTCCCCCCTCCCCCACTGTCCAAAAACCCCTTCCCGAATCATACCACAAAAACTCCGGCCACGTTTCTATTGTTAATAATGGTGACGGACACGCGGTCTCCCTCCACATTCCTCCCCCACCCCCCACCCGCTCCGTGCAGTCCCTGCATCCCAACCCTCGACCTGCCATACATTCCCCGCATTCCAATGCCCCTCACCATGGCAACCGCCTGGCGCCACGCTGCGCCCAGGGATGGCAGCGGGAAGGGAGAAGGGGCCGCCCCGCCCCGTGCCCCCACACAAACGGCCGCTTGCCCCGGGAGTGCGTGGCATCCGCCAACCTCTGCAGCGAAACAGCCCGAGCTGTTCGGTGGCCCCTGCTCAGCACAGGACAAAGTGTTGGCCAGCCCCCGTGCATGCTCTGGCCGCCCGCGGTGGTCCCGCCACCCCCATGCCTGTCCCCACATCCGTCGGCAGCACAGCAACGCCGCCCAGCGGGACTACAATTCCCATAATCCTTTCCCCTTCTGCTCCTACCTGGAAGCCACCACGCAACCAGAACTACATCTCCCACAATTCCTTTCTTCCCACTTCCACCTCCTATTCCCTAACCTACTGTTCCTATTTTAAAAAAAACATATACAAAAACAAAGGGGGAGCCTCAGCCCCCAAACAAATGCTAAAGTAGCTCCTTTTCCTGCTCCTGTGTCCTTAGATTAGGCAAGGGAAGGCCCCTATTTTAAAACAATTTTAAAAGCCTCCCTATCAAGCCTATTGAAGCACGAGCATTAAAAGGAACTATACAAAGCAAAAAAAATTTAACTATTGATCACCTTTTGTGCCAAGGGTTATTTCTAAAACCCCAGGACCAAGCACAAGCTGTCCCAAAAGCAGCTTAAATACAATACCTGTCCCTAACCTCAGATTGAAGTTTGTTTCTACAGAGCAACACCTCAACTCTGCGGACAGACAGAAATAACAACTCTTCTTATCCTTTAACACTGACTCTTACCGGACTGGACAACAGCTGCAGGTGACCTGACACACACAACATACACCTGCAAAATGAGTGGTCAGACCGTCCGGGAAGGAAGTCAAAGTGGTAACTTGGAAGCAGCAGAAGAAACAGAAACTACGTGAACTATTCCCTGTGTATCTCCTTATGCTGATATTGTTTTTTTCCCTTATCAGTACCCAATTTCATCTGTGTTATTTTAGACATGGTTCAATTTCCACCCATCCATGACTTCAGCCTAGCTCTAGTGCTACTCCTGCTCAGCATCCCTGACAGCAAATGTTGGATTATCCTGCAGCCAAGGGCAAACATCTGGACACTGCTACCTAAATCTATGGAGCAGGACTATATCTGCCTCAGTAACTTGAATCCAGACGATCCAATGTCAACCTACCCGGTGGGGATCCCTGTAAACACCACTGAGTACCTTCCTATGTTAATGTCCTTTTTTTATTCCCAGAACAAATTAGCCAGGGAACATCAGACCCACCTTTTAGCATTTTAAGATCCACTTCTACTCCCTATTGTATACAGTTTATGTTCACTCCTAAGCAACTCCCTAAAAGCCTGTTTTTCATATGTGTAGATCATGCTTGAGCAGGCATCCCCTCTCGCCTTCGAGGAGGGCCATGCAGCCTTGGGCAGTGACCCTGTTTACACCGAACATGACCCAAATTTTAGCAACACAGTCCAATTGGCTCGCAAAAAGAGAAGCTTTGAAGAATTAGACTCAAAATGTTACTCAGATATTTTCCACTGGTCACATCTCCATCGGGCATCCATATCGGTCTTTCTGCCCTGAGTGGCCACAGCTAAAACTCTAGGAAAATTAAGTATCCTGGAGTGTTGGGTGGCAAACAGGCCAATTTAACATCAACTGCCATCAGCAACCTCCTGGAAGATGAGGAAATAACCAGAAAAGTGACATTGCAAAGCCGTGCTGCCATTAACTATCTGCTGGTTTTGCACCGTCACAGGTGTCAAGAGTTTGAAAGGCTTTACTGCTTTAACTTAACATCTCGAGCGCCTAACGTTCTGAAAGCACTTCAAGGGATGCAGGATTTGGTTTATTCCATCAAACAGGAGTCAAAGAGATAGCTAGAGGACATTCTATCTAAATGGAGAATTTCAGGATGGTGAACTTCAATTATCAGAGAAATTGGTTTTACTTTAATTGTTTTGCTGTCCATTTGTTTTGTCATCTGTATCTTGAAAGATGTTGTCAAAAATTTTATTTTCAATTTACTAAAAGAAAGCAGAGGAGATGCTGCTGTGGTGCAGCCCAGGTTATCAAAAGAGGAGTCTGCAACATAGCAACATTCCTTAGATGTCACTCACTTTACGTTTTCTCCTCCATCACAGAGCCTCAAGCTCTGTAACAGGATGGCGTGATTTGAAAATTCCCTCCAGCTATATTGTTACTAGTCAGTTTAAATTTGTTCCTCCCCTGAGATTGTTTTATTGGTTTTCTTTCATGTATCCCTACTCTTTGATTGGTTAAGATCTGTCATCCCTACCCGTTAAAGCAGCAGAGACAGAGCAAGAAGCTGTCTCTCTGCTAGCTTCCCTTCAAGATATGTACCCTGCCCCCCAAGGCAGAGAAATAAACTTGGAATATAGCTGCAGAGGTCTGTCTCGTTCCTCTTTTGCCTTCGCTGCTGCCTTATGAACTGCCTGCTGTGAAAAGCTGTCAGACCAGACAGACTGAGGCAAGCAAACCTCAGTTAACTCATTCGTCGCTGCTTCTGCGGGCTCAGAACCCAAGAAGCCGCAGGCGCGGCTGGACCCAGGCAAAGGCAGGGCGGCACTTCTTAAGGAGACTTTTTGAGAATTTAATTTTATTAGTTTCTAAAGGGTTCCGAACTTGGACATATAACTCCCTTTGCTCTGCTGACAATTTATTACCCATGTCGAAGCAAGAGAAAACCCACCCTCGGTGTTTGCAAGAGGAAAAACTTAACTAAAAGGGAGAGGAGCAGTAAATTTTATTTATTCAACTCTCCAGGATTCCTAATCTTTCTCTTTGGGCCCTATCTTTTCTATGTGTATGTGGAAGGGTTTTCCTTACCTCTTCCTCACTGCCCTCTCAACACCAGCTTCCACGCCGAGGTCCTCCCGCTTTCTGGATTCCGATCTTCACCGCCGGCTCTCCGCCGACAATGTTGATTGTAGGAATCCGCCCCGGGAGCACCACCCTCTACAACGAGGGCGTGCTGCACTTGGGGAGTGAACGGCACCAAACCAGTCTTCTGGGTTCCACAGGTAACAAGAGTTCCCTTAGATTTCTCCGCCAGTCCTCTTGTCCCCTGTTTGGGGTGCCACTTGTAGTATTCGGGTTCCGGGTGCCTGGCTGGACTCGAGCCCCGACGCTGGCACCCGCATTTGAGGGCCTGGTGCCGCTCCAAACGATGGGTGGGTGACTCACCCCGAATGTGCCCGCTCAAGGTGAGACGCAGGCTAGATGCAGATGGAAACACAGGAACCACGCGAGAGACAAAGGGTTCAGGAGTGGGGTCTCCATGAAGCTCTCCTTTATTGGGGAGTAGAACAGGGGTTCCGGGCAGGAAAGCTCTGAGGGAGACATCCCTCCGAGCTCAGGGGAGCACCAGGTTAGAAAGGGGAAGTAAAGGGGGAGGAGCAAGGGTGTACAGCCAATGGGGAAAAGGCATGTGGGAGGATCTGAGGGTGCAACAGCAAATCAGCGTAACTAATCAGTGTACAAAGCATGGTAACCAATCATCAACCGAATGAGGCAGAACTTTCTAGAACAAAGGGTGGAACATAGGCTTAACTTGACAGTCTTGGTTGGAATGAGAGAGGGAGAGAGAGAGAGGGAGTGGGCCCTAAACACTAGTCCCATCTTCCGACCCCTCCTCCGAGAGGGAGGGATCTGCATCGGAGGCGGGATCTACTATAGTGGCCATTGCCACATCAGGGGAATTACCCACCACACTTGAAGAACAACCCATTCTTATCACTGCTATATGTTTCAACAACTACTGATGTTTCTAGAGTTATAATGGTTTACATACTGAGATAAGGCCTGTAGGAACAAATTACTTGTATCAGACCACAGAATACATTAGTAAAACAAATGATTGATTTTTCATACCTTGATAGGGAAAGGAGAAAACATCTAGAAGAATGGAGGAGTACCTGTTCTTTTATGTAGCATTTAATCTATTTAGAGATGGTGCATATTTATATACCTTATCTTTCTTATAAAAAGAACCTCAGGCATTTTCTGATGTTATGCAGCTAGTTCCACAGTGATTTTTCTCTAGTCATCCAAGTGATATACAGCTCTCAATAGGGAACGTTCATCTTGTGTTTCTAAATTAATGACAAATCAATGAATTAGTGTAGATTAAATATTTTCTCTAGTGTTAGCAATTTCATGTACCAAATCTTTGAAAAAGTTAACAATAGTTAATTCAGATGTACAGATCAAGTTAATGAATTTTACAAGATGTTACTACCTTGCTACTACCAAGCAAGGATCACTAACACAACTTCAAAAGGGCTCAAGTTAGGGATTAGAAATTTTAATAATGATTTGTTAATGTTTTTCATCCTGCTACCTGTCCCTTACGTTAACGTTGTTCATATCACAATACTGGTATCAGTATCTGTGAAGGACTTCCAGATGCAGGAGCACTGCAGGGTCAGGCCTCACACATGAAGTCCGGAAAGAGCTGATGATATTCTTACTTCAAGAAAATGCATGCACCACTGGAAATGGTTCAGCAAATGGCTTCTATGGAGAACAGGTGGAGTGCACTACTGATTACTCTTTTGTCACTGTCTAGTAGTAAGGTCTTGGGAAAATACCATTGAGTTATATGAGATTTAATTGCCTGAAATATAAGCAGAGTCAACAAGAAAACAGATGCTGGGGTATGTGTTTTTTCAAACCATTGAATTATAGTACAAGGACACAAAGTGGGGTTTTTTTGTTTGGGTGGTTGTTTGTTTGGGGGTTTCTGTTTTAATTTTTATTAACATGCTACCACCAAAGGCAAAACTTTCTCTCTGTATGCCATATGATTAAGTTACAAGGTCAGATAACACAAATTTGGAATTATTCCCTACCTTTCTCTAATCTGGCATCAACTTGTGCTTTTTCATTCTGGGCAGCTTGCAGGACCAGAGTATTGAGATACTGCCCACAGATAGCCCATGTCTATGACCTAATTATTCTTTACTCCCTGAGGCAAATTCCATCTGTGTAGAAGTGGAGAAATAGACCAATACATTAATACCCCAGGGAGTTGATTATGCCTTCTGTATATATTTGATTTTTACTTTACATGCCCAGCCTCATCAGCTTTACAGGTATGTTTAAAGGTCTTAAAGTTTTCAAGTGCTACCAACACGAAACACCAATGCAAGATGAAGAGAACCAAAATACTTAAACATGAAACTTGCACATCCCTACAAAGTCCTATGCTTTTTGGTGTTTGAAAATTTATACCATTTCACGCTGTAGAGAAAGGAATGGGTCCCAAGTTGTTGATCATTATCCTTGCTTAGCTGTAATCCCTATTCCCCCTTAGTGGAAACATGTAGTCACACACACACATGCGCACATGACTTTTAAGTGCACAAGCTTTGGAAAAGGTTTCCCCAATAGACTCCACAGTTACACAGGATTTCCTTTTTCAAGTGTTAAATGACTGTTTTGATTTATAAATTATTGTGTTCAAGGGATTGTACACAAAGGATGTCTCAGTCTCTGAATCGTTTTGTATAGACATTCTAGTTTTGGACAGAATTGTGGCAGTTAAGTTGTATATCCTCTGGGGTCTTCTTAAGAACAAGGGATTCAGACACTACAGTTACTAGGTAATTGGGGAAAAATTGCTGTGTGTTCTTTATGAAGGTTAATCTGGTGCTTAAATGTTTTTCCCCGAATAAGACTAATGACAAGTATCTGCTTTGCATAGAGACACATTCTAAGCATCCTGTATACTGCGCATGAAGGAACAGACACTTGACACAAATGTACAAAATGTTTTTGCTCATAGGACATGCAGATTGGTTTTGCTTTTCTCAGAGGAATGCTGTAGAAAAATTATCTTGCTGAGATTAAGCAGTCTAATTTTAAAGTCTGGAAAAGTGGTAATCATGAGACACAGGCTCTAAATTAAGCCATAGATTCTGCATACTTAGAAAACAAAAAAAAACTTAAAACCTTCTAAATTTCTCTATTCTGTGCATAATTAAGGAATAATACCTTCTTACTTGTCAGGATTATAGGATTACATTAAAGTAAAACAAAACACACATACCCCGCCCCCCCCAAGCCAAAACAAAAACACCCATCA
Organism: Amblyornis subalaris; assembly: GCA_018881555.1. Lineage (NCBI taxonomy): Eukaryota > Metazoa > Chordata > Aves > Passeriformes > Ptilonorhynchidae > Amblyornis > Amblyornis subalaris. Next base: position 633,607 of record JACAXG010000137.1, on the reverse strand, counting down.
CACTAAGTCCTTAAGTGAAAAAGGTACAAAGCATAATTCTAGGACTGAAAATGCCAGATTCTGGTTTTGTCAATTCAGCAGGTTTGCTATGCTTACTCCTACAAGAAATGTTATTACCAATAGCATTGGCAGCTTTCAAAGTGGCACCTGTACAAATTTTTAAATACACCACTGCACTGAAGGATGAAATCTTGGACTGATGGTCACTGGTATTTGGGATTATCTCTCTGCTGCTTGGGAAATTAACGAACCGAAACAGTTTATATAGTTACTGTAAAATGATTCCCCATACTGAAAAACCTGAAACGGTTTTATAAAGCAATCCCTGTTGAATATGTTCCATTGCCTTTTCTGCTCTAATTTCAAGATTCCCTGTCTCATTATAGAACTGGTAAAGACAGAGGCCATGTTTATCATATCTCAAAAGGCCTCTCAAAACCATCTCACAAAGGTACAGAAATTCAAGAACGATTAAGTCCAGTATAGATCAATAGCAGGATGACAGCTGTGATAGTCTTTAGAATAAAATATTTTATTCATCAATAAAACTATAGTTTACACTAGTATTTACTAAATAAATTACAGAATTTCTCTTTTACAAGAAATAAAGCAAAATCAAAAATATTTCAAGGACAATATATGTACACAACATAAGGCCTTGTTATAAATAACATTTTTATCTCCTTTTTGCCAACAGTGAAAGTATCTTTAGAGGCTCATTTTCATATAGTATGTGCAGAAATTTGCCCTAACCCTCAGATGACATCAGTTCCAATTTCCACCTATGTGGACCTAAGCAATTAGAACTGAGGGAGTAAAAAAAAATGAAATTGATTTTATTCACCACTGTGCTTGTTTTAAATCGGTAAAGCAGACAACAGATTTTGCTTGTGCATAGTTACAGAATGCATGCAAATAAAATCACTAGAGAACTGATAAGAAAATATCACTTCCAGGTCCAGAAAAGATGATTGGCAATATTGTAGAAAGCAGGCTGCATACACAGTTCTTCACAGTTAATCAAGCAACAGCAAATGACAGCAGAATGTGGAATGTTTCATGTCATTTTTGTCAAGTCCATCAATCCTTTCTATGGTTGAAAGATCCTGACACTTCTTAGAATAAGTTCTGTTGATTATTTCTCTTTGTCTATTAGGCTCAGCAAATTCCTCCTTCTTAGATGAGGAGTGCAGAAAGTGCTCTTCATTAATGATGGTCACTTCTCTTAGTTTTACTTTTCATATATTCTTTGTTACTGGAAATACAGAAAGGACAAGTAAAGTTAAGTGTTATATTTACTTGTTTTCTTACAGAATTATAAACAGGTGATATCTTTCTTCCCTTAAACAGGCTACAGCACAATTTGGCAGTGATTCTCTTATGACTTCGACCCCTAATCAAAAGCATTGGGTCTCTTTTCTTGTACAACAGCTAACCCATACGGGTTTTGCAGATGTTGCAGTATGCTTGTATAACATGAACTAGAACTACTTGCTGCTGCAAAATGCTGAACGCTCTGGATGTCAGAGAAGGCAGAACAATCTGACAGCACACAGCAATTCACAACAGCTTTTTTTTATCTTACAGAACTGAAAGTGGCAGTCTTCATAAGTCATGAATAAAAGTCCTGTCAGCTTCCAATGATACTCTTTCCACAGCTGAAAAATCATACCTATAAAAAAACTTTCAGGCACAACTAATGTAGTCAATGTTGTAGCAATCATTCTATTTCACAAAAAGCACCCAAAACCAAACCAAACAAACAAAACCACAAAAAAACCTCAACCCCTCTTCACCCCTCAAATTACTCAATAATGTTAATGTATTCATTTTCTGCACTACCTACATGTAATAGAAGTAGTCGATCACTTCTTGGCATCCCTGTAGAGTCAGAAATGAATTGAAGAGAAACTGTTCTTTGCTGAACGTCTTATTACTACAACTCGAACTAAAGATAAACTGACAGCTGAAGAATATATTTCAGTAAATTGAATGCATCTCAGCTAATATATCCAACATAGAGCAAGACACAAAATCAAAACAAAGGGCTCTGTAATGACCTTACTCTAAAACCTTATTAAATAACGTAACAAAGGTGTAAGATTCCATTTATTAAACAGATTTTTAAGGTCACCTTTACATTGTACTTTTTGATACAAGCACTTAACTAACCTTTAAACAGTTTGACAATAGTCTAATCTTGATGATGAACAAAAAGTCTCTGAAGGCATTTCTTAAGCTTCTCTTAGAGAAAGGTAACCACTAGATTTAAACCAATATTTTAGTTATGACTTCTAGCCCTAGCCCTTGAACCTTGAGGAATGATATTTCGATATCATTCTATGACAACCTTTAAACTTCCTACTGCATTTTGCACCAGTCTTAGGGTGTTCCTAATCACTGATGCCAGTGAGCATAGTGCCAGTTTCTCAGGGGCTATTCTCTCCCTTGAGGTAATTGTGGCCTGGCAAGTAAAGTCTGTCTACTGCAGTTCTAGCACCTGAATGTGCTAAGGGAGTAAAGTACTTATAAAATGCAGAACAATGTAATATGCAAAGTGAAATTGTTGGGTAAGTGAGTAACGTTAAAGAAAGTGGTATTCTAAAATCAATATGATGCAAAGCTAACAAGGACTTTTAATTAATGTATTTTTTTCTTTAAAGCAGTTTGGCAAAAAAAGTTGAAAAACACTAGTACCAATAAACAAAATAATGTTTATGAAGCCAAGACAAATTAATCAAAATTTTCATTAGCACCACCTGGTTTCTGTCTGAAAGCTCAGATCTGAATGGCTGCAGATCCATTTCTGACAAATATAGTGATCACTCAGCACAACTTCTGACTCTGAACTTATTACTACTTTTCAGTAAGGAGACTATCAGTATTGCTGATGCTGGTTTTATGCTATTCCACTAATTGTGCAATGGAATTATGATTAGTTTGTTCTTGTTCTCTTTCCTCTGACCCTTCCAAAGCATTTTGGTGACCAGTGACGGAAAAAATTCCAATAAAATTTGCATAAGAGTTAGAGAAAAGAGACATGTCAGTAACTTGTAGCAACTGCTAACTGTATGCGTCAATCACAGAAATACTGTTGATGATACTGATGCCATTTGAGGGACATGAGATTTTCAGATGTTCATATTTATGTGAGGTACAGTCCAGTACTGTGAGTATTATTCTGGAAAGAAATCCATCTATTTCAAGGTGCAGGACATGATCCTCTAAGCAATACTGTAGACACTGCACAACTTTTGGGGTTACATTGATTACAGGTAAAGAAGTTGTTTGGTTTTTTTAAATAAAGATTGAGTTTGGCTGTAGCAATTTGGTCCAAAGTGATAAATAATGCACAAATGACATGACAGGATGCATTCCTAAAATCACTGCCTGAGATGTCTCACACTGTGTATATAGTGGATTTACCATGTATGAGTCTACTTGAGGCTTTTTGTCTTGGAGCATTTTTGTGCTCCAGTTCTCTTTCCATGGACATGTTTTTGAGCTGACTGATTTCCTCTTATGGTGCTTTAACAGCCTCGGGCATGCGAACATGTAGTTCAGTGATAATACATGCTGGCATTTTAGCACTTGGCTTACTCAGGCAACATATTGCTTGTTACCTGAATTGGTACCTTTTCAATCTAATCAAACACCTGATTCCCGTGTCTGACTTTCATGCAAGGGTGACTGAAATGTTCCTTCTTACATAATGTTGCTTCTGCAAGAACACCTCTGCCAAACTACGTTCAAGTGCTCATTTGTTTTTCACCTCACACCAGGTTTCAGTTTTCTGAGAGACACAGGCCTCTTTTTTCCTCTCCTTTTTAGGATCATGCATGTGGATGGATACAGGGATAACATAGATAATAACAGAGGAAAGGAGCAGTTAACCTTACTGCATAAAACAAGTTGGTTTGCCCCTTTCAGCCTTAAACAAGATTTGTTTTGAGGAGATCTTCATTGGTTCTACTATGTGCACGTAACATTTTAAGGATTATTATGCTCTCAGGCGAAGGAAAGGATGTCTGTATGCGAGGAGGTCTTACTTCATTTCCCATAGTCCCAGGACTCATGTTCAGTCTACCGTGTTTTTCCATCAGTATCTTCAGAGGAAATGGTGAGGCAGAGAAACTGAAGCTTCCATAAAGAGAGCAACATATCAAAATTTGAGATATGCTGCGCAGTGTGACTGTACAACTTTTAACTTGTTTTTACATGTATTCTGCCTGGGAACTGCTTTAATTTCAGCTACACTTGTTATTATTCCACAACAGCACCCTGAAGGAAACTACACCATGATTAGAATTCAATTGAAACTATGGGTGTGAGTACAGAAGAAAAGGAGTACTGAAGAGTAAGAAGAGTCAGACAGTTTTGACAGTTTCTAAACAGGCGTTTTCTAGACTAATATTTGTAAATCTGCTTACCTATGCATCTACAGCAGCTTTCTGCACTATTTAATTGATAATTTAAATTATTTGTATGAATTAATCAGTATTGTAACTCTATGTTACCAGAATAATTGGAAATAATTTAGATCAGCTTATACCTACTCATTGCAGATGATGATTAGTCATATTCTAGTCATAAAAGCTAGATTTCTTAAGCTATTGTCTGGGTTAAAAGATTTATGAGAAAATAAACCAATGTAATTTCAAAGTAAACTTGGTTTTGAGAATGTACCTTGCAGTGCTGCTTAGAATGGCAGGTTCACAAAATGCTGGTTTGAACTCGGTCTTTTTTCAGAATCAAGGAATTCTGGGCCCAGACCAGCATTCAATTGTAAACCCAAAATGTCTCTGTACTTGTGTCCTGGAACAAAAATTCTTGCTGTTACCAGGTACATTCTCAATTTTGACATCAGCAGCACAATGTGATTTTTCATGGAGTTCCCTTAATGTAACACCCCAAACCCAATATTCTTACCTGTAAGAGGAATTTATTTTATTTTTTTTTACAATCGCTGTTCCACCTTACCTTACTTCACTATTTGAATTTCCACACAACACTGTTCAGGAAATGCCATTTTTAAGCTGCTCTTTATAGTAAATTATCACAAAGTCATTTTACAACGATATTTTTTTTTCCATTTGTGGGACCAAAAATTCATAGCTCTTAATTTACTAGAGGACTAAAATTTGTCAAAGAAGTTAGCATTTCAAAGCAGGAGGCAAAGACATCAAAGGATTAGTGGTGACTGAAATTAAGCAAGTTAAGGTATTTTTCAATATAATATATAGGGGTAAGACTGCAACAGCTTGCCTTGTAGTAGAAAGACAGACAAGGATTATTAACCACAAGGTTAAAGGAAAATCTGCGAATGCCATATAAACCTACATTTTTCTCTTCATACTTTTAAAAGGGCAAAATGTACCTTGCCAACTGAGGTTTAGATCAGCTAATGCATATGTCATTAATTGCTTAATTTTTGAGACATACATTAGAAATGACTGGCCTGTTCCTAGTGTTCTCAAAAACATGCTTCTTTTCCTTCTAACGTTCATTCAGTCATCCTCCTATAAAAGCAAAATTGCCTTCTGCTCAGCACTTATACTTTAGTATCATCAGGTTTTCCCAACCAGAGGCTAATTGCTGTTTCTAGGTCCACTGAAGGGTACTGGGGGGCACTAGGAATTAACAGATTGGTAGACAAAACAGCATCTTATTCCTGTTTCTTCCGCAAACACCTCAGGATACATACATGTACATGTGATGAAGTTACAGGTCACTTCCACAGCAATCTCAACACGATTAAGTAGGCATCAATACAGGGTGTGGGACATGAGAGAGAAGGCAGGGGTAAGTAATTTCTCAAGACGAGTTTGCCACTTAAGAAGTCACAGGTCCTTAGCTATGGTATCCAATTTCCTTGAAGCTGTCAGCTGTTGCATACCTAGACAGTTCAGGTTTGTGCCATTACTCTGATTATTGGATTTTGAGTTTGTTTTTTTTTCAGAGTGCAGAGAAAGGCTGCTGCTAGGTCAAAAAAGCATCTATGATTCTCTCCACTTAAGACCTGTTTATTCTTCCAGACCTTTGCTCAGGGGAATAAACACTGGGCATTTGTATAACATCCAGAGGGGGGTTTTAATTATTTTTCTGTTGATACTCATCAGTGGAATACATATATATTTATCGCAGTCTCCCAGACATAATAGTAATGAATGTTCTACAAACTGAAAACTAACTAAAGAGGTCACCATCACACCTGAAACTCATACAGACAGCTTTACAAAAGGTGTTACCTATGCCTGTCACTGGATTTTCAGAGCATTCCACCATCCACCCTACAGACTTCAAACCTAAAAAGAAGTACTTTACAGTGCTAAGGAGTGTTATTAATAAATAAGATTGTTGCTTTCTAAACTAAATTCAAAAGCTATCAACAAGAAAAGGTTTCACTGTTTAAAGGAGGCCAAGAGAACCACAGAACAGCCCAGGTTGAAGGGACCAGAAGAGACCATCTAATCCAACATTATGCAGGAAAGGAAGCCTGAATAAGATTGTTGAGCGTTGCTGTCTGGTTGCATCTTGAAAACCTCCTGTGATGGGGACTTTACCACATCCCTGGGAAGGTTGTTCCAGTGAATCATTCATCATTATTAAATCATGCTCATTGTAAATCATTCTCCTTGAATCATTCTCATTGAAAAAACAGTTATTTCTTACATAGAGAGGAAACCTCTCTCACTACAACTTGTATCCACTGCCCCTAGAGAAAAGGAGGGTCTCAATCCTCTTTGTAGTCATGCTTTAAGTTAAATTCTGGAAAACTGTGATGAGGTCCCAGCTGAAAATACCTAATGTTTACAATCCTTCCTCAAATGACAGGTTCTCCACATCTTTGGCCATCTTCATGGCACTCCTTTGACCTCTCTTCAGTTTGTCCACATCTGTTTCAAAACTGTGGGGGCCAGAGCTGGGCACATTACTCCATGTGCAGTGTGACAAGTGCCGATGAAGTGGGATGACCACCTCTCTCTCTGTTAGCAATGTCCCATGGATGCAACTCAGGATCCACTTTGCCTCGGTAGCTGCAGCAGTGTGCTGCTGACCCGTTGTCCATGTGTTGTCCGCCAGGACCCCCAGGCTCCTTTTGGCAAGGCTGTTCCACAGGTCACAGGTCGTAGCCTGGCTGGGCTCTTTGGTTATGCAGGACTCTGCACTTCTCTTTGTTGAACTTCACACAGTTCTTGTGGCCCACTCTTCCAGCCTGTCCATGTCTGTGAAAGGTGGCTCTCCCTGCTGACGTGTCCACCTCAACACCCAGTTCAGTGACACAGCTCTCCTGGTTTGAAAGACAGGTGTCTGTCAAGGAAGGTGGGAAACCTCCCTTGAGTACAGGATGACTTCCCTCCCTCCTCCGAATTATTGTACTTTTGAAATTACGGGGCTCTCAGGCAAAGATGTGGTAAAAAGAATAACAGTTCTTTACTAGGGTTATATAACTATATATATATATATAAAAGAAGACAGTTAAACGGCAACCATAAGAGAACAGACAAACTGCTTATCAGTTCCTTGTGTGTTGTTGGGAGATCCTCCCTTGGGGCAGAGAGGCTGCGGTGACTCCCCCGCGGCTGCAGGGGGCGCTGTGGCACGAGCGCCACGACCCTCACGCGGCAATGGCGGCTCCAGGGAACGGGAAAGGGGGGTCGCTCCCGATGCGAACCCACGGGGCAGCAGCCTGGCTCCACCAACCTCGGCAGCGGGCAGCGAGCAGTGCAGGCAGGCAGGGTCGACTGGGGAGTGATGGATCTTGTTATCACCCACCGGCAGACCAGCAGAAGGCAGGCACAGCAGAGACGAGCAGCTCCGGGCGGCGATTGGTTACAGCGAAACTCTGTACCCTGTGCCACCAGGGGACCCTCAGAGATGTCACAGTGTATCCGTGCTCTGGAGCCAGCCGCGGAGGCATCGCAGTGTAGCAGTGTTCCCAGAGTGAAACTGGCACTCGCTGCAGACAGGGCCGAACGCAGAGCAGCCTCCCCGTCCTCCCCCAACGCAGAGCGGAGAGTGAGGCAAGCCCCGGTCTCCACCCACCTCTCGCCCAAGTCTCGGGGAGTTCTCTCGCGGTGCTCCAGCCTCTGAGGAAAACATCCCCTTGCCAGTATTTCCAAGTCTTTGTTTTTCTTTAACTGAGGGAATTGTCCTGGCTTCTGGGCTGGGCGAGTGATCCCTTTTGTTCTTAGTATCGCGCATCAATTCCCGGCCAGCCCCTCCCCACCTGCACAGTCTCCCTGGTACCCCAGGGGAAAGGAAACAAATTTTCATTTTTTTTCTAACTCATAACAACAGCAAACGTGGTGAGCGTGCTTTCAGTGCCATCGTCCAGATCATTTACGGAGATGTTACAACATGGAGCCTAGTACTGATCCCTGAGGGGCCCCACTTGTGACAGGCTGCCGGTCTCAGTAAAGCACATTGACCATCTGTGAGATGATTGCTGCCCATCTCACAGACCACCCATCTAGTCTGTATTTGACATTTGTCCAGGAGAAGGCTGTGGGAGACAGTGTCAAATGCTTTACTGAAGTTCAGGCAAGCAATGCTTTCTCCATGTTGTTAGAAGATGGTACTCTGTTTTAGAAAGTTGATCAGGGTAGCCTGGCATGATTTACCTTTGGTAAATCTCTGACGGATTTTCCCAGTCACTTGCTTCATTGGATAGTAATAGTTCCTAGGAGGCTTGTTCCATCACTTTCCAAGGGACTAAAGTAAGGCTACTGGTTCTCAAGTTTTTTGTGTTCTCTTTTGGGCCACTCTTATAGACAGGTATGAGATCTGCCCTCTTCCAGTCACCAGGGATGCCCCTTGATCTCCATGAATTTTCAAAAATAATAAGACAGTGGCCCTGCAACAACGTCAGCCACTTCTGCTGACACACTGGGGTATATCCCCTCCTGGACCATAGATATATATGGGTTCAGCACTTGCAGAAGGCCACTATTGGTGGGTCAACATGTGCGTTGTTGTAGCTACTTGGTCCTGGGAGCTGTGGTCCAGCCACACTGTTGAAAAGGGAGAAAAGGAGGTATTGAGAACCTCTGTCTTGTCAACATTATTAATAACTTGTTTCCCTGCCCTATCTAGTAATGGGCCTGCGTCTTCCCTGGGCTTCTGCTTAACTGCTTCTATATCTGATCAACCATTTCTTCTTCTGGTGTCTCTGTCCAGTTCCAGATCTAGCTGAGCCTTAACCTTCATATGTGCAACCCTACATGCCCTGGCAAGGATCTTGTAGTCCCCAGTGGGTATTTAACCACCTTTCCATAGAGAATATGCTTCTTTTTTGCTTTTAACAACACCTAAAGGCTCTTTGTTAAGCCTAGGTAGTCACTTGTTCTGCCTTCTTCCTTTTACTTTGTAGGCAATGGACTGTTATTGTACTTCCAGTAGGAGGTTATTTAAAAACTCCTGGCACTCACATGCTGCTTTGGTCTCCACACACAGTTCCCATTAAATCCCTTCACATCTGGGCTCTGAGTATACCAAATCTGGCTTGTCTAAAATCCAGGGCCTTTGTCCTACTATTGTTCTTAGGTATGCTCAGCAGGATCTTAAGCTCATAATGTTGTTGTGATTACTGCATCCAAGGCTATCATTTGAAGTTACGTTGTCTTTTCAGTTTCTGAGCAGCAGATCTAGCAATGCATTGTTCCTATTCAACATGACCACCACCTTTAGCAGGATGCAGTCCTCATGTATTCCAAGAATCTCGTGGACAACTTGTACATTGCTGTACTGTTCTCCCAACAAATGCCTGGTTAATTGAAGTCACCCGTGACGAGCAGTTACTGTTGGCTCAATACTTGCTTGAAGAGCCAAAGTAAGGTTTTTCCAGCCTCATCATCCTGGTTTGAAGGCCAGTAACATACACCTAAAAGATTGTCCTTGGTGATGAACCATCTAATCTTGGTCCTAAGACATTTGATAGACATTTTGTGGTCTCCATAGCTTACCTTCGTACACTCAGATTTCTCTTTTTTTACGAAATGCAACTCCACCTCCTCCTCCTATCTTTGCAAAAGAGTTTGTAGATATTTGTTGTGATCTTCCAGTCATATGAGTCTTCCACCAAACTTCTGTGATTCCTATCACATCATATGTCTCAGACTGGGCATGGAGTTGCAGTTCCTCTTCTTGTTGTCCAGACTTCATGCTTTGGCATATATATACTTGAGCTGGTTGGACTTAGGATTCTTGCCTTTGCAAAGTGTTGGGAAGCATTCCCCACTACTCTAGAGCACCTACAAGCTCATTCATGCTTTGCTTAAGAGCATGTAGGTGTCACAGGTCTGGATCCTCTTCCCAAGTTAGTTTGTTAAAAGCACAATTCATTAAGTCAGTCAATCTGCTAGCAAGGTTAGGTTGTATGTGATTAGTCATTTGTCCACTTCCCATAACACTTCGGGATTTCTGAGTCCCTCTTTGTTGAACTTTATGATGTTGAGCAGATGATTCAGGTCAACATTAGGTCAGCAATGAGCCCAATTAACACAAGTCTTACAGGAATCGGTTGATTTAATGGGCTACTTGAGGTCACAGTTAACTAAGTCAATTCTACACCTAATTGGCCACTGGCACTTGCTGCTGTTTTGTTTCAGTGGAGGCAGGACAGGCAACAACTCCACTAAGTGTGCTGGACTATTGAATTAAGTTTTGTTGTTGTTCTTATTTTGGGTTTGGTTTTTTTTTCCTCCAATGGAAAACAAATAACAAAAAAACCACTTACCATTAGAAAAAAACTGAGAGATGTTTCGGCATACTTAATTATTCATGCAATAGTTAATACGCATATAGATTCTTTAGGGAATTGCTTTGGCAAATCATACTTATGCAAACATGCATATATTTCATTTGAAAAATACCTCAGTAAACCTCTGGATCTTGAAGTTAAGCACATATTTTAGTCACTTACTGAGCCTGAGTCAAAGGAATTACAGGTGAAAAAGCCCATCAGAAACAGTTCAACAACTTACTAAGTAAACATCCAGAACTGAAGCATTATCATTTTCCGTTTCCAATGTGCTCTGTTCAGATGTCAAATAGATGGCACTGTCTCCCAAAGTGAATGTTGAACTGGAAGGTAACCCTTTACTGCAAAGAGAAGGGAGACTACAATCAATCAAAAATTCAAGTTACAATTTTTCAGTCATAGCTGAACATTTAAAAGTAAGTTTTCCTGTTAAACATAAAAATCTTCAAATACTTGAAAAAAAGGAATGTAAATAAACAAATATAGATGTGTTGGCAATGGCTAGATAACTGGAAACTCATATTTGACTAATGTACAGAAACCTCAGATTTTATTTTTGCATTTACTAAAATTTTATCAGAAAGTAGTGCTATTCCTGAACTTCAATATTTATTTAAAGAATGAAACTATGTCACAGTAAATGTCACATAATTTCATTAATCTTAAAATACCTTACTACCACATTACACATGGTGTATATTTTGGCAGCATTTTGTAATTCAAAATAGGGAAAAAAACCCTCATCAATTAGGCACATTGTAACATTAGACTTTTCCATGCAGACACAGGTCACTAGCAGCCAAAAGTTCAGAAAGACAAGTGGGAGAACAAGAGTGTAATGAAATTAGTACACCTATGCAAGGAAGTGATGTTTACAGAGCAGATGCCGTCTGTTACTTCATCCATAGATTGATTTTTTGTTCTCTGCTACTCAGAAATAATGTGAAACTGCAAATGCATCTACGTAGAAATCTTATTTTGCAACACATTTGATCCACCAATCTGAAACTCTCAAAGGTGTTTTAATAGAGTCAGATATCTATTATCTCATGTCCTCACTAGCTGCCAGAAATTAGGCTCCAGGCTGCCTTGAAAACTCAACTGTCAGTTGTGCAAAGACATTTTAAAAGTTCTTACTTATTTACAGACAAGGTGAAATGCAAAAATTCTGAATTAGAACTTGGTACGAAAACATGGTTACAGCCATCAATCCAGATATGACGAATTTCCCCCTCCCTATGCATTACTTGTAAGTATATTTCATATGGGATATAACTTCAGAAAGGGCAAAACTGGCATGCAAAGTAGAAAACAGATTCAAATGCTCGGCAAAATGAATCAATGTCATACTGGAGCAGAGCTTTACATTCACCACATTACAATGTTCCTTTTACTATATAGCATACCAGATATCTTTTCAAAAGCAAGACTATTTTGCTTGCATTAGGATGACCCAGGTCCCACTGACTTGGTAGGATTATTATCACACCTGTAACTTGAGATCTATTGAGCAGCATAAAAGAGTAAAAACAAAAATCTTGTAATTAATCTCTTAACAGCAATACACATGCTGTCAGCAGTTGGTAAGTGGAAGTTCGAGTTTCTGCAATAGCATCATCATAGCTGCATTTATTGCCAGTTTTACTGCAGACTGGTTTTAATGAGACTGGTAAGGGAAAGAAAAACTGGGGGGGCACAGGAGAGAACAAGCAGAACCCCCACATACACAGTGTTTCAGAAAGAACAATTCAGTGAACCAGAATTTTAAAACAGTTTCAACAGTGCACTGAGTTCTCATCCTTAGGTTGAAAAAGAAAGAAAAGCCTAGGGGTGTGGAGACCAGAGGGCCTGGTGACAGAGGAACTACAAAACTCCCCTGGAGGGTAGAACCCTAAGTGCACCCCCAGGTTAGGGTGAGAGGAAAGGCCTCTCCCAGGATGCTTTGTTTCTATTATGCTAATGTATTCCAGTTCTGTTTCCCCCGCTGGCCATTGGCCTCCCTGCCCCTTTTTACCCTATATGTCCCCCTTCCAGAAGGTTGTCGCTTTCTCGATCCCCCATTGGTCCTTGCTCCCTCACCACTCCCACGATGTTTCCCCATTGGTTCTCTTACCCTAGCCCCACCTTTGTACCGCCCCTGTGCCCTCAGACTATTGGCCCTGATGCTCTCTCCGCCCCTACCGACCCCATATATAACCCAGGACCCTTCCTTATCCCTCATCTTCATCCCTGGACCCCTTCATGTGGCTGGAATAAACCTCACCCATGGAACCCCATACGAGGACTCTTCCTGCATCTCTTTGCCATCGATCCTGCCTTTAGAGCTACCATCCGGTGTGTGTGTGAGTGTGTTGGCCCTCCAGAGCGGCTTCCCAGCTGGGGACGCTTTTGGAAGGTTGCGGCACCCACCATCCACCCGCCACAACATCGGGGAAAAAAAAAAGAAGCGCTTTTACAGGGATTTTCTCCCATTCAATAATGACCAGCCACAATGAGCATGTGCTGTTGCCCTCCTCTGGCTCAAAGATTCTGTTTGATCTTGATTATTAATTAAAACAGGAAAAAAAGAAGCAAAAGTAATTCTATCACTAGACAACTGAGAAAGTTTTGTTTTTCTTTTTCTTTAAGCCACAATTATATGTTTCTTCAATCATAGTCAAATTTTCTTTCCCATGGGGATTCCCCCAGTGTCTCAGTGCATCTGTTCATAGCATTTAAGCATTCAAGTCTCTTTCCACCACCCAACTGCTTATTATCATGGAGCTTGCATGAACTTAATCCACTTTGAATCAGATTCAGATGCATTTATCTAAGCTTCAGAAGCTAGAAGTGGTGGGTGGACAGATAGAACATTTAAACTTAACACATAGAAGTTTGTTTACATTACAGGCAAAAGGGGTGCCTAATATTCCTTACAACAGAAAAACTAATACCTAGAAATCCCTACCACTGGAAAAAACAGCAGAAGATTTAACTTTTTTTTCTAAGCTGTCTTTGAAAAGGTTGTTTGACAAAATGTCAAGCCATAGGACATTTCAGCTCAAAGTTTGGATGCTTCAGGAAGCTTGACTGTATAAGACTAAAAAACCCCACAACTCCTCAAAGCCTTCCAAAATTTCAAGTGATCTCCACTGAGAAACAGCAACACAAAGATAAGGCATACAAAAAATTGAAAAATATGAAGATAAGAAGGAAGAAAAAGAAAGAGAATGTAAAAGTCCACACTACATATACGTCTTACAGAAATGAAGTATAGAATGCATAAAGAGAAACAAGAATTAGATTTCATATAGATTTTTTTCCCTAGGCTCAGATGTGTCAGAAGGATTCAGCAGTCCTCCTTATACAGCCCACAGTATCTTGGCATTGCTCTAAAGAGAGAGGTGAAGCGCCCCTTTTATGCATCATGGGAGTTTGTTTGGGTTTGGGACAGGAAGCCATGAGACCTGCTGAAAAATACATTGGAAAGAGACTTTCTGTATTCTTGAAATATTTAAAACATGAACTTAAAAATATTTACAGTTTAAAACATTTTAAAATATTTTGAAACATGTTTCCAACATTTCCAGAAACACCTGTAAAAGCCTTGACCTCCTTCAGCTCTTTGCAATTCTAAAAGCAGTGTCAAGTGAGACAAGAGTCATATTGTTTAGGACATTCAGATTTGTCATCTTTAATTTAATTCATCAGTACTTATTAAGAAAACTTTCCCTGAAAGGGGAAAAATCTGTTATCACTTCTGCTATAAAAATAATCCCTAATATAATATGTAAATATTAAATTTCCTAAGATAAAACAAATAAACCCTTTCAAAGAAGTGGTTTTGGACTAAAAACTAAATTTTCTAGTGGAAAACAGACCTTTTAGGTACTAAAATATCTCTGCACCAAATATAAACCTATTTGAGAAGTGGAAAACATCTGAAAGTTTTAATAGAAGCAATAAATTGTCAATTCTGTCCTTTTACTAAAGGAATACTTGACATTGCTTATGACAAAACCACTTGACTGAGAAACAGCTTCATGGAACAGAAACGGGCTGTCTTCTGACAAACAAGAAAGCCTATATTTGCTGAATAACATGTCATGTTTGTCTTTTTTTTCCTTTTTCCTTCAGTTTCTTAGGCCCAGTTCTTTTTGTGCTGAAAAATACAGCTGTTTTCCCCTCTCCACTACTCCTTCATTCATACTGTTACTGATTCCTCTTCACACTGTCTGGATAGCACCTCTAGTTTCCTCCAATTTTTCAACAACTGAGGAATAACTTGGTGAAGATAATCACCTTGCAGCCTGGAAAAACACTCCTAATAAGCCATGTGTTTATGACTGCTGCTCAGTCTCTCTTTTTCACTTTAATCACAAGCCCCAAATGATGCTCTGCATTATCTACCAATTAGTTATGCTAGTTCTAATCTGTACCAAGCCAGCTTTACAAAAACCCTCCTCACAAGACAGCCTCAGGAGCTGGCTCCAGCTCAGAAGGTCAGCTCTGTCTGCTTAACTTCAGCAGCAGCAGTTTCTCGCTTTCTACCACAACTGCTGAGCACTCTCGAGGAGAGATGGTGCTGATCACCTTTCTTATGTTAAAGCCATTTGCCTCTCCTTGGGGAAGGATTACTTTAATGGATTACAGAAACAGAGGGTAATTCTAAAAAAAAATCCAACCCAAATAGAAAATACAGTGTGTGCTTCAAGGTATCCAAAAGTATTACTGCTCTCTTTTTAATGAGGCAAATAACAGCATCTGTTTTCTAACTGGTATGGGCACATACTGCTCATTAGCACTACCAAGAGTCAAGGAACTGTACAAATATCACCTTATTACTATGCACACAGGATTGTCCCACTTTATTACCTTAAACCTGAAATTTCTGACAGATTACAAGCAAGTTCATGTACTCTCTACTTTGTGCTATGTTACTTCGAAGAACAAGGAAAAAGCCTGGTGAAGAAGGTGCCAAGTCGTAATTCTTTTAAATAACAAAGCAGAATGTCATAGTCAATTACATATTTAAAGATTGAAAGCCAGCTTACATTTGTAAACAAATCTTAAATTCAGGCTTTGTTTCAAAGGCTGCTCTAAGCTTTCTGTTTATCAGAGACAAATGGTAAAATGATGAGTGCTGCATCACATGATTTTCTAATATTCAAAAGAAGAATTCAGTTAAGAAAAAACTCAGATATCTATAATTCAGTGCACCCCTGTACCATAGGGTTTTTGGTGGTTTTATTTCCCTGCTAGCTTTTCTCATTAGAGAACTGAAGTTCCTGCAGTGAACCCTGAAAACAAATAAAAACTTCAGATGGATGTATTATTTAGAACAAGAAGGCCAAGAAGAAGAAATGACCTCACTAAACTGATGCTGGAAGCAGGAGTGGGTACAAAACTACAGGTGCCCAGCATCTTATAGAAATTAGTTTAATACTGAGCGTGCTCAGCAGCTTTCTTAACTCCTAGGAGAAAGCCGCTAGCTATGACAGGGAAGTTAATCCTCGTGGATTGTACATACTGAGATTGTGACACACACCACTACTTAATGAGAGTTAAAAACTACCACCAGGCCCCAGCTGAAGAGGGCACACTTAGACCAGCAAAGATGTTAGCTGGTAAGCCCCCATGGCAGGTCTTTTGGCTGCAGTGTAAGATGTTTTGACGGAAGACTTGGAGAGAGCCACACATCTGTGAATGGTGCTACAAGGCCTGCTGTGTCAGAGAACGTGCCCTCTTGTACTGATGAAGTCAAAGCATGCATACCTGGACTGCGGACACTAACAATCTGATCTTGTAAGATAAGGATCTGCATGCTAATCACATAGCTGGCAATGTGTACTATATTAGAGGTTATTTCACTGACTGAATCACAACTGGAAAGTACACGAGTCTAGACATACAATCAAAGTGTAGACCTGCTAAAAACTGTATTTATTTTAGAATTATTTTGGAGTATCTTTACAGGAAAATATCATGGAGTTACTCATAGGTTTTCTCTACAGTTAATTTATAGAGAGTAAAGAATATTTGAAATGTTGTAAATCTAAACTCTTTATTCAGACAACTCCACAGTTCTCTTTTACTGTCTGTTGCTGATACAAAGCAGTTCTGTAGTTTTATTTGATGTTTAAAGCACATAAAACCCCCCAGTATTCTGTAACTTTATTTCTGCCAAAGAAAACACTTCACAAAAGATCATGGAATATTGAAGTCCTACAGCTAACTTTTGACAGAAGTTGAACTGAATGAGCTCTGTTTCTGCTAATACTTATTCATCAGTAGTTTTATTTCCTAAAGCTTGTGGAAAAACATTTTTGTCCTGTAATTAAAACTTCATCTCTGTTACACCCCAAAACATACCTCATTCCAAATTTTTAGAGCAAGCCACCAGACATATGGAAGATGCCACATAAGTGAGATTTATTTCAACTTAATGGAAGTGAAAGCTGTAAATATCACTTTCATCAAGTAATGCTGCAAGTCATTTTACTTTTTACATAAAGGCAGTTGGCAAATATTTAACAGGAGTTAAAATCCTACTGCCCCAAGATTGCTTTTTAAAATAACTTATCTTTTTGGGCAACATGCAGTTTACGGTAAAGACCTACAATTTGGCATATGAGTGTGTTTGTCAAATTTACACGCTGAGTAGTTCAGGATTCCAAATTATTCCAAATAAAGTTCACGATGGTTGAGTGGCTACCATTCTTGATGAAAACTGGCAAAGAAATAGCTCAATATGACAGACAGTAAAGAGGTCTGCAAGCAGGCATGGTGACACAACACAGCACACTGCAGGTGCACAAAGGAGCATACAGGCACACGCAGAGACGATCTCCCAGCAAGATTTACTGGCTTAAGCATGGTATTAGATAGATGTGGCTGAAGTATATTCAAGCACAAATCACATTCAACCTAGCTCACTAGAATCTGCACAACCTTTGTTAAGACTTTTCAGTTTTTATCCTTCCTGGATTAAAATCGGATAGGATCTAATCGCACCCATGGATGAAGTTTCATAGAAATTCACTTCAGAAAATGCTTGTTATGAAAGAATTTAAAGCAGACCATTGAGCACTGTACATCCAGAATAAAGAACAACTTTTCCTAGCACATCGCCGTTTTCTGCAGCTGTGTTAGGCTACAGCCAAGTTATGAGAAGTACTTCCTACCCTGATTTTAATGTAGTTTGGTTTATGGTACAGAATAAGACCTAGGCAAAGTTTACATACCCAGTTTAGTTTGGGGAGACAAAAAAAAATTCTATTAAAATTCTTTGCCATGTTTATGCTTTCTATTTCATGATCCCCCGATTACAATACGTATAAAAACAAACAAACACATGATCAATCCTATGGGCTTTTGGCACCCCTCCTTCACTGGGAAGGTTAACGACTGAGTTACAGAGACATTTGCCCCTTCTGCTTCTCCTTTCGCAGAGCCCCCTTCTATTGAACACATTGTCAGGCTTTTAGCAGAACAGAGGGGAATCCTCTAAGACATACACAGCCTTTACCTGCTAGAATAGAGAGTAGGTCGATCACGTTGACAATGCTCATCTACATCCAAGGAAGAAGAAGAATTTGTGGTTGCCAAGGAAGCTGCTTCAAACACAGATGGAGTGCCTGGCACTAGATCTGGGTGGTGGTGTGAGTCTAGTACTGCATATGCAGAAATAAAGAACAATGTTAACAAATTTAGTTTCAAATTGAATCCAAGAATCTTCATGTAAGTATATGGAGTCCCATAGTGCCCTTATCAGCTTCCTGAAGAATCTTGATGTTTGAATTCATCAATTTAATGAGATGATAATATTTATATGTCCATACCCACACTCTTTTGTGTTACAGAGTGAATTTCAGCTGCTAACCAGTACATTCAGCAGAATAAAGATCAAATATTAAGCAGAGGTATGAGTAATTAAATATTGTCAGTTCTGGGACTATTCTGCTGCTACAAGGGCTCATTTATCAGATGGGATTAGGTAGGTGACTGGTTCTGCTTGCAGTGTGGCTGCAGGCAAGTTCTGAAAGGGGCAAAGTTGGTATCTCTTCAAAAAGACTCTGGGCACAATGAACTGAGTTTCAAAACACTTAAAGTGACGTGCTTGTTTAGAGGTCAGTAAAAAGGATAGCATTAGCTGGGGCCTTAATTCACTATCTGGGCTACGTTTTTTTAGGATGTCCAGAAATCCTAAAGTTTAACATCATATTATAAACTTTTATTCTGGCTTCCTCTTGCTCCTGAAGGTCCGTTTTGCCAAATATTACTAACTGCTCTCTCCATGAGAATAACCTGGCTCTGATTTTGAGAGATCAGCCACACTGGGAGATTTTTAGTTATAGTACTTCTAGAGCTTGTATGAAATTCCTTTACAAACATTGTTTAGGCAATTAATTTGACAGTACCTTCTTCATCAAGGCTGGCATAGCTTTGTCCTTCAGCAAGAATGCCATGCTTTTCATCCTTCCACTCCTGGCTAATTGCACACACGATTTCTTGTGATGCTGCCTTTAGGGCTGTGATGGAATTGCACCGTTTCTTTGAAGGTGAAGGCTTTAAAGCTGCATTACCAAATGAACATAGGTGTTGAATGATGTCATCTTATCTCCCTGCACATCTTTAACAGCATATAGAAAAGTAAGTCAAATAGAAAATCTAGGTGTTTGAATACAGATGAAGAACACGTCTGGATACAAATCTACTTAACAAACATTATATTAAAACTAGAGCCAAAGGTATTGTTATTTCATCTATGAGGGAAGTATTTTGTCTTTTTTGGTTTCTTACTGCTTGTTGTAGGACAGTAAGTTAAGTCACTGACATTACTAAGTTTAAAAACTCCTATGGGGTATCAACCCATGTAATAAGAGACAGAATGATACAGAAAAAAACCCCAAAAGTCAGGAAAACTGAAAAGACATTTGAAGTATTCTGAGAGGTTATGATCATTTTTTCAAGCTATGAACTACTGCTATGTAGTGATACTGCAGAATTTCCACTTCAGACTCATATGTCAAACATTTTCTTTGGGTACAATGAACCCTTACAAAATCTTTATGGCCTGCACTCTCAAGTATAAGTACCTCTTTTTTAATTCTTACCATGGCCTGCCTATTGAAAAAGCATTTTGAGTGAAACTCTAGGAACTGTCCATTGCCACTACTACTGAACCATGACCCCATTTGTAGTTCTTCTCCAGAAGGATGCTAGCTGATTTACTTATTATTTTTCAGCTGCTGGCTGCTGACCTCCATGCATTGGCTGCAAAGTTACTTCAGATGCACTGTAAGACTTCATTCATTGCTTTACTACAAAGTTCAGATTAAAAACATCAAGGCACTTGGCTAAAGAGTGAAGGAAAGAATAAGATGCATAGTTCCAGGGTATTTTTTGAAAAGAACATAGTAGATAGTTGCTGAGCTAACCTCTGCCCAAGGCTAGATCTGCTTATTAAGTTTTTATTGTTAATTATGCATGGTTGTTCTGTGCACTAGGGAAAAAAACACAGATTCAGAACAGGGCTCAAGTGTTTAAACTTAAATGTCTGACTCAAAGCTTAGAAATAAAGTTCTTGAAGGCAGGAACACTCCAGCTCTTGATTTTATGAAAGAATGATAATGCATGTGAACCATTAATCTGTATAAAAGTACATTAACAGCCATATATACGGAGGAAATCAGTAAGAGTATGATACTAAGACAGGTTAATAGCCTGGAAAAATGAGACAGATTAATTAAGATCAGAGAGAAAATTAGGCGTGATATCTTTTAATTGTACACTGTAGGCTTCAAATACAGAACAGGTTGTGTCTTGTCCTGAAACAAGTCTAGCAGTCAGAATTAGAAGGAACTGAGAAAAAAAGACTTAAATGTTGAGGAAACATATATGACATTTATTTTGTCAAGCAGAAGTATCAAGTAGTAAGGAGTAGACACTCCTAACTCTCTATCAATGCAGAGGGGTTCATTTAAGTATTGTCTCAGACAACAGAACTCCCACCAGTTCTCAGGGAAAATTATTCTAAGATTTAAAGAGCACGGAGTCTCAGGAGACTCCTTTCTCCTTTCAGCTGAATTTTGCTTCATATTTTGTCATATTACATCAGACCTCTTAATTTTCTTATTAATCAATCTTTTCTGAAGAATTTAGCATTTAATACCTTAAATCATTAATTAATTCTAGCATTTGTATTCATTATTGTTTTACTTAAATCTCATTTAGTTCTAGCATATTTTTTTCTGCCTCTGTCCACATAGACTTTTTTCTCACTCCAGATAACTAACAAAAATGTTGAAAGGCCAGCATAACACTGGTTAAAAAGTATTGCAAAACATCTTCTATCAGTTTAAGACAATGCCATATGCTCAATGCTCCTCCTGTAGTATTTGAGCCAAGTGTCCATTCTGTATTTTGACACTCAAATTCCAAAGCAAATACAGTTCCATGAGCAGGATTATGAAACTGCTAAGTAAGATCCATTTTAGAGTTTCTCTATAAACTAGATAGTGCTAGCTCATCAGTTTATATGTATTTGTCAAGAACTCTGGTTCACAAAAAACCTTGAAACTCAGAAAACACTCTCTCCTAGAGGGTAAGCAAAACCAGCCCTTCTCTTACTAGAAAGAAACAAAAAAAGGTGCAATTTCATCATCACCTTTACAATTAAAAAATAATCTGGTAGTAAAGCAGCAAGTTAGTATGTAAGCACACTATTTATAATACCTAATCTGTATATCTTACTGTAAGGTTTTATACCACTTGTGATAATTGTTGGAAAAAACCTCATTGCTTACATTATCAGAACAGCTTTTCCCCAAAGAACAGCCCGGACCACATCAAACCCCAAGCACTCATCTTTGCCTTGCTGGTATATTTATTAGGTCTTCCCTACAGCTTTCCTTACTGCACACACATTGAGCACATCTCAGCAGTTGTTGTAGAATGGCTTGTGTTGGAAGGGATCTTAGAGATCATGTAGTTCCAACCCCCACTGACACCAGGGACACCTCCCACTAGACCAGGTTGCTCAGATCCCAATCCAAACTGGCCTTGAACACTCCCGGGATACAGCATCTACAATTTCTCTGGGCAGTGTTCCAGTGCCTGATCACCCTCACTATAAAGAGCTTCTTCCTCATATCTAACTTAAATCTACTCTTCTTCAGCTTAAAGCTATTCTCTCTTGTCCTACCACTATATGCCCTTTTAAAAAGTCCCTCTCCAGCCTTCTTGTAAGCCCCCTTTAGGTACTGGAAGGCTGCTACAAGATTTCCTTGCAGACTTCTCTTCTCTGGGCTGAACATCCCCAACTCACCTAGTCCGACTTCATAGAAGAGGCGTTCCTTCCCTCTAACCATGTTGGTGTCCCTCCTCTGGACTCACTCCAACAGGTCCATGTCCTTCCTATGCTGGGGACCCCAGAGCTGGATGCAGTATTCCAGGTGGGATCTCACCAGATCGGAGCAGAGGGGCAGAATCCCCTCCCTCACCCTGCTGGCCACGCTGCTTTGGATGCAGCCCAGGAGATGTTTGGCTTTCTGGGCTGTGAGTGCACATGGCTGGGTCATGTCCAGCCTCTCATCCACCAGGACCCCCAAGTCCTTCTCAGCAGGGCTGCTCTCTATCTGTTCATCCCCAGCCTGTGTTGATACCTGGAGTTGCCCCAACCCAGAAGTAACACCCTGCACTTGACTTTGTTGAACTTGATGAGGTTCCCGTGGGTCTACTTCTTGAGCTTGTCAGGGTCTCTTTTGCCTCCCATCCCCATCCTTCTCGGCACTTGCAAGCTTCCGATTGAATTTCCTTTCAGTAGCATGATCAACTCATAGAGAAATTATCCATCAATTCATTAATATTTATGACTCTCAAAAAATCTGATTTTCCTGAAAAGCTGTTATACCATGCATGCTGGTAATCACTGCTTACTGTTAATTCAAATTTTCTCTTTTTCCTCTAAAGATTTCTTCATTCTACTTACAATATCTTGGTTTTTTTGGTACAGCTACTCTCAGCTTTCTCCTTTCATCTGTCTATCCTATTCTTTTTCTCATTTAGTATTTTGCAAAATACTTACTACCTACACGTCTGCCTTCTTGTTGCATTATCAGTTTTCCCTCTTCTTTAATGCGCCTTTAGACATAATCATGTATATTGTTCTGATCTGCCAGGCCTCTAACACTGGTTTTCATGGGCAGGCTCAGAGTTCACAAGCTCAGTTGGTCTTTACAAAAGTGGTATTATCTTTAGACAACAGGCAGAGCAACAAAGGTCAGTACAGTCTAAAAAATATTGACTTCCAGTGGTAGAAAATGTAGTGAAAATAAAACTTGATCTGAACATTTAATGGAAGAAGCCTGTGTGAAGGTGTCTCTCAGTAATTTTTTTTGCTTCTGTGCAGTGAGAATACACTTATCACATCCGGAGGAACTTACAGTTTAAGGCAGATATGAACATGTGAACTTATTTGTGAGATGTGTATTCTTGAATGATAGCTAATTTTCACCTGTTAATTATCAGAAACGATCAGAATGCAGCAAGCCTCAGAAAAATCTGTTCCTTAGTGTTTGCAAATTCTGTTGTTTGCTTTGTAGCTGTACCCAAAATATGATAAAATATCTCTACTGCTCACTCAGCCAAAGCTGAGCCCATCAGTGAGAGTGGCAGTGTCTCTGGGATAGTATATTTAAGATGCAGGATGTGTGTGTAACTGTACAGCTGCAGCTGGATGAGAGAAGTGAAGGAACAACTCTGCAGACACTAAAATCAGTGCAGAAGGAGAAGGAGGAGGTGAGAGGAGGAGAAGGAGTAGAGATTCCCCTGCAGCCCGTGGTGCAGACCATGGTGAGGGAGCTGTGTCCCTCCAGCCTATGGAGGTCCATGGTAGAGTGGAGATCCACCCACAGTCCACGGAAGACCCCACGATGGAGCAGGTGGATACCCAAAGGAGGCTGTGACCCCGTGGACAGGAGCCTATGCTGAAGCAGGCTACTGGCAGGACTTGTGGTCCTGTGGAGTGAGAAGTGTATTCTGGAGCAGGTTTGCTGGCAGGACTTGTGACCTCATGCGGGACCCACGTTGGAGCAGTGTGTGAAGAACTACAGCCATGGAAAGACTCACACTGGCAAAGTTTAAGAGGAATTGTCTCCCATTGCAGAAAGAGTGTGAGGAACCCAGACTAAGAGGCGGAAGAAGCAGTAAAAACATGGGTGATAAACTGACCACAACCCCCATTCGCCATCCACCTGTGCCACTTAGGGGGAAGAAGTAGAGAATTCTGGACTTAAGTTGAACCTGAGAAGAAGTGAGTGGTAGGTGGAAATTTGTTTTAAGATTAGATTTGATTTCTTATTGCTCTACTCTTAATTGAGTTAATAAGTTAAATTAATTTCCCTGAATTGAGTCAGTTTTGCCTGAGACAGTAGTTGATCTCTCCCTGTCCTCATTTGGACCCACTAGGCTTTTGTTATAACTTTTTACCCCTGTCTAGTTTAGGAGGGGGAGTGATAGCTTGGCTAGGTGGTCACCTGAAGCCAACATTAGCCCACTTCACCTGTTAAGTAGCTAATAGTGATATGTACCTTACCCTTGAGAGTTAACTAAAAGATTAAGGAAGGAGAAATGGAGGGGAAAACTATATATCCAAATTCTGCTCTTTTGCCTTGATAAAGCACAGAAGAAATCCATATCAAAAGGAAGAATACCTAATGCTGGAGATGGTATGTAAACAATCTTTACTTCTGCAAATTAAATAAATTAAAATCAATGGAGGTATTTCTACAAGTACTGGATGCAGAACTGGGCGCATCATTAGATTGTGACACCTTTATAACAATGCTAATATATAGGAACCTCTTTTACCTTTAGACAGCCCTGATGTGACAAAAATACATAGCGACTAATTCTCTGTGATTTTAATATTATAGTATAATCCCAATTGCCAGAAATGTAGTTTCTTGACTGGAGCTACAAAAGTCCTACATGATGTTGAAGAAAGGCTTGTTTTATTGCTGAGATGAGAGCGTTATAAAGTAATGATTATAAAAATACCTGAAAGAGTAGAAGTCACTACTTTCTTACCTTGAACTTTTTTGAAAACTCTGGCATTCATAAACTTTAAAAATCTGTCTGCATAAAAACTTGGTCGGTGAACTGAAACAGTATCCTACAAGATTAAAAAAAGGTCTCAGTCACATTTTCCGTAAGTAAAGGACAAGTAAAGTGTCAAGAAAGAAGCTGGACACCCCAGGTGAACTATATTATACATTTCAGATGTAGTCAAAACTAGTGAATCATTACCATTTTTTTCCCTTTTAAAGATTAATACTTCAAGATATCTTTGAGTATTTCATTTATGAAATTATAAGTTATGAATTATACAGCTATATTCTGCAAAAGCTTCCAAGCATCTGAAATGAATTTTTTCAAATGATATATACTTTTCAGTTACAAATTCATCAATGTCCTGCCAAGTGGCTAGTCTGATGTAAATTATAAGGACGAACTGATAATATTAGTTGTTTTTTGAGAGCTCCACAAATAAAATCAGAGCATGTATTGGGAAGATTTCAGCAACAACTCAAACCACATGGTGATGTTGGACTACAAATATACCAGAGAAAGCTTTTTCCTGGTCAACATGAGTCAAAGTTCCACTAGCTAGAATATCAGCAGTTAAAAAGAGTAATAAAATCTACTTACCCCATCATAAACAAGAGCTTTCCAAGAATGTTCCAGCTTCTTCATTAATCTAAGTAAAAAAAAAAAAATCAAAACTGCTTTATAAAGTGTCCACTTTTATAAGTAATTTCAGAATACCTTATTCAGTGAAAATTCATTGGAAGTTGAAATTCAACTTACCTGTAAGACTGAAGAATATCAATAATACCCATAAATAGAAGCAGCTTTTCTCCTTTGTAGCTTTTTGCTGGAATACCTCCCATTCTGAGAGAAACAACATAGTTAGAATCTTTTAAGACATCTCTGATCGCCAGTTACCAGCTGAACTGTACCCACTTGCAAACCCAAAGGAATAGATGCAACATTAAAGCCAAATGCCTCAGTGCAAAGTCAGCCAAATGTGAGTCACTTAGCATGCATTTAGATTTAGATTTTAAATAGAAAATCTGAAGTATCTGGGATTCACTGATAAATACCCATCATAAAAAAAGGCAGACACTTTTTAGATAGAATTGGAAATATTCAGATGATCTGAAAATTGGAAAAAAGTATACATCAGTTTATTGCTAAGGAAAATAAGTAACTTTGACTGGATAAGGGAGAATTTTGTCGCTTTATTGATCATAGATAACAAATCATAGAGTGTCCGCACATTAATCAAAGTCTGAAAAAGTTGTTTCATGTATTTTTCACTAAAAATTATGTATTACTGTGCTTTTCCGAAATTTCTTTACAAGCAGATCAGTGACAGATAAAGCAACAATATCAAGCTGAGAATCCTAACTGCATGGGCCTCCAGCTGGTCCAGGGTCTTTACTCAGCCATGAACTTAAAGAACAAGGCTTTCATTCTAAGATCCTCTCTTCCTGCTCCACCACATAGAAGAAAGGGTCCATTTGTTTTAGAACCTCAGCATTGTTTTTTGCCCCACTAGCATTTATGTCAAGAGAGATGAGATAGTGCAAGGAGCCAAGGAAGGACTCAACTTCTCGGGATCTGAGTAGCACTATTAACTCAAGTGATGTGGGAGCCCACGGTAGCTGCTAGTACAACACCTCTGCCATCATACAAGAGCAGTGACCATCTTCTGTGTGAATTAAAGTGAGTTGTAAAAACTGAGTGAAATAAATCTCTGTCTAATTTATATTCTAGAGCTCTCAACATCTGGAAACTCTCTATGAACGCTAAATATCATAATTCTCCCATTTGTTTGCTGTAGTTTTAAGCACATGTTTCTATATCATTAGTTGTATTTACCTACACAGCTCCCTTGAGAACCAGGAGAAAAGTAGATCTTCGTTTTAAATTAAATCCTCATTATAATGAAGGACTGATTATATACAATGCTGACTGGTGAAGATAATGCTCTCACCAGCACTTCATATATCGTGAAGAAAACAATAGAATAACTATTGTCTATATACTCAAATTTCTATTGTAGTTTTTGCTAGACAGGAAAATAAGAGGAAAGCAGCAGTTCTTAATCTCAGAAAATATCACATGACTCCACTTCAGCTGATATTATTCTGTGTATTGAGTATACTGCTTCAAGATGAAAACAACCACTGTAGGAATATCCATTTCAATGTTAATTTATAGGTTTTGCTTATGTCTCACCAGGCTGCTTCCAGTTAAAATTAGATTATTGCTGGGACTCGTGTAATAGCTGTCTGATAACATCTCTTTTATAAAAGAATACACTTGTGCATACATAAGTTGCTCTGAATTATCATGTATTTAAAGACGATCCATCTGCTAATCAACATTTCAGTTTCATGATCTCTGGCAAATCTTGATGATGCAGCTTTTGGGAAAAATAAAGGGTCAATCTTTCAATTCCTGGAATGCAGTGTACTCATGAATGTTTTTCCTGTTAATAGTTTTAATAGTAATCTTAAGAGCAGGTTATGGCACTTACGTGTTTGTTTTCTCTGTGGTGACGGAGTCTCCGGACTTCCCAGGACCCTGTATAGACTCCATGGCTGTGGAATAGAGAACTTTCTGCCCTCCATGGCGTTTTGCATCTGATGTGCTCTGGGAACACTCTTCTTCTTTTTCTTTCATGTTACTGTTCAATATGTGGATTCCCAGCAGCAGACTGTAATCCATGATCTTAAAACTTTCTAGAACCTACCAACAAAGAAGAAATGGCTGTACTGAAACAACAAAAGAATTACACAGCAGCATTTTGCAAACCTAAGTGAAAACAGGCTTTCAAGGCACAAGCTTCTCTTATCAGGAAAATGTGTCAAATTACAGTTAAACAAAAATCTTTTACTAGCCTACACAAGTCAAAGTGCTAGTTATCTAATTAGCTCAATGCTCTTGTTACAAGAAAGAAAGAAAGATGCACAGCTGAAATGTAACCTGATGTTATTTTGTAGTCAAGTAAGATAATTCCAGGCATCACCTTTTCATCTATAGTAAATAATCAATTAATAGTTCCATCATATACTTATGAACAACAGACTTTTAAAGTAATCTCTAATCCATATTCCAGACCTTCCTGAGCATTTTTACTATACCACTCTCTTATCTCCACTTCACCTCCTGTTTATAACAGAGACCATACTCTAGGAGAGCTTTCAAATGTCGAAAAAAGTATTTACTACCACCCTCTCATCACCAGCTGGGATTGGAGTACAAAAATCATGCAACTCCCTACTAAGCTAAATAGGGCCTATCTAAACTCAAAAGACAAGTTTTACTTCTGAAGCATGACTCAATAAAGTAGTCTTCTCTTCTAGCTCTACCACCCATTTCTGTCTGTCAGCAGTCAAGTTCCTTTCTTCTCTCCCGCACATGTACTCTCATTTATTCTTAGTCAGCGATACCATTACAACAGCTGGCATGCTGCCATTGAAAGGCAATACAGTTCAAGTCAATACCCAAACATGAACTAAAGCAAGCTGTGATCACATCTGGTAATATAACCAAACTGTTCACAGACAGGAACTGTGTTAAATAGCTCTCATAGTAGCAAGCTAAGTGGAGGGAGAAACACAGTAACATCCAGGAGGGATATGCTGTGCTCCTCACCTGTCCTTTACCTCATGCAGCTCAGCAATGACTTGTTTTGGCACACAGTGCCATAAGATAATGGTGTAATTTCTGTCACAGAATCAAGAGGCAATTGTATGTCTTTTTACATGTAAAAGAAAAAAAGTGATTTTACAGAGATGACAGAGCAGTAACTCCAGGTATGTAATTTTGATGAAGATTATTCAAATAAAAATATTTTTGGTTGAGCAGAAACATCCCTTCTCTTAATTAAAAAAAAAAAAAAAGTGCAATTTCAGCACCTGTGCAGGTTTAAAAAATAATTGGCAGTAAATCAGTAACTTAGTATGAATCTGTATGTCTTATCATAAGGTTTTTAAAACCACTTACCCTACTTGTTGGAAAAATACTCATTGCTCAGATAACCAGAACAGTGATGAAACAAAGCATAACACACTGTAATTTAAGTGTAGAAATGCACAGCCTCATCCTGTTTTTCAGACTCAAAGAATGACTGTAAGACACTGTAGGTTTACTCTTGCTCAGAGTGATCCAACACAGCGGTGCTTTAGTTCAAATAGAACAAGAAAAACGGTGCTAATGCATGCCCTTGGTAGCCCACAGCATCTTCTGATGACAGAACTCACAAAGGGTTTCAGACACAACAAAAAAGCGTATTCTAAATTACCATACCACAAGATTCTGAAATTTTATTGTGCATTGTGTGGAAATGTTGGTGGTTTACGATCATAAATTGCAAAAATAGCGTGGCTAACAGATACAAAGGCACGTGGTGCCAAAAAGTTCTAGAATTTTCTTTACTGCTTAGTTATTGCTACTCTTTACTCAGAATTTCTCAAAAAGAAATTACAATATAATGTATTCACTAAAAATATGTAATCACTGAATGTTTGCTATCAAATACTGAAAGTAAATTTTGGATAGGCTGAAAAATAGTACAGTAAGCAACACTGTTCATACAAAGCCAGACTACAGCAGCTAGTCAGACTTGGGAAAAGCATTGCCACTTTTATTTTATGGTTGTAAACTACTACTGACAGCTTTACTTTCAACCTATTCTTTACTGCATTTTGGATTAGGTCACGTCAAACATATTAAGATTTTACTGCACTAATTACATAACCTATGTCTAGGATTGGATATAGCCTTGTGGGAGGCTGTGGTGTAATGTGCTGCTTCTTCTTCCACAGGGACCACTTATGTGATAAAATCAATCTTTCTGACTACATCAATTTATCATTGCCACTTAAACCCACACTACTTGTACAGTACAACAGACTATTCTTTGACAATTTATGATTTTGATGTAGGCTTACTGAAAAACATCATAAAAACAAGTAGATATTTTGTTATTCCAGTTCGTTATCAGACTGAAACACCTTCACATGCAATGGATTAACTGCAGTACAGATTCTTACAAAAGAGCACATAGCACATGTGTCCCAGACACCCTGTTCACGGCCCTACTCAGAGGCAGCATTGTCCCATCCACAAAGTGTCTTCAGGATATCCTAACATGATCTGGCCCTCTGTCTGCCTACAGGTGTGATGTACAGTTCTGATTACCTCCGCTTAGAAATGTGATAATCAAACCAACCACCCCTTATGCAAATGAACCTTTGTGACCATATCTAAGCACTTTTCATTCCCTGTTTGTTTCTAATGAAAACTCTGGTAAGAAATATTTAACCAGAATAACAAGGAAGAATCTCGTAAATCAGCACTCAACAAAAACTTTGTGTCAAACTCCTCAGTCTGTATTAAGATAGTGGTTTTACTTTAATCAGTGGGATTTACAGCTGAATATATCTGAGGAGTTCTCACATATATATATTATTTATAATACATATCTATAATATTTAAAATACCAAATTGTGACGATTTTTAAATGTGTAAGTAACATTTTGCACACAGAGTTGTACAAAATAATCAGGTTCAACAGGACAAGTTACAAAATGCAGAACATCAAGACATTTCTGAACATGCAGTATTCTAGGAGAACATAAAAAGACAAAAGTCTTTTCCTATGCTGAGGTTTTCTTGCAGATAGCTTTGATGATTTTAGATAGAACTGCTTTTGAGATGCAGCAGCAAGTTTTTGCTACAAAGGCACCAAAATTATAACCTAATCTAATGAAAACCGCTCTAATAAATTACAGTATTACCTGGCTATATTCATAGCAAAAGGAGAAAGCCCTGCAAAACACCTGACTCTATCCATGTGAGATCACTAGAAATTAACTCCTAGAAATACACTACTTACACTAGTACACTATGTAGTTAAAGGGAGGAAAAAAAAAATCAATCTTTGCTCATGTAACCACTTTGAAATGTACCTTGCTAGCAAAATGGCACTGTCAGGTTTCAGCAAGAACAATCTTGATCATGCTGTGTACTAGCAAGTAAGTGTTGTATGTGATAATGACAAGTAAACCTTCAGTTCATTAACTTGACATTAAATTGTTCATCTCGTTTGTATTTATATAGGCGTTAATTCACTAGCTATACAGATTCTGTCAACACAGTGTTGTCACTTTGTCACCAAGTACTGCTGACAAGGCTGACTTCAGCTGCTCTGAAAACTTCCAGATCGCAAACTTCACTCACCCCTTGTAGCCTTAAGCACTATTTTGTTTTCATATCGCATAAAAAACCACAGTAAAAAGGCATCACAAAATATGTTCTTTCAGGACATGAAAAATTAACTCTGTGAATCAGATTTTCTTTTCTCAGGGCTAATCAGATGTTAAAGTATTCTGTGAATCATCTTAGACATGTTATGCTCCACTATCTCAGCCAGTGACTAACAGAGCAAAACAAATATTTCTGCCATGAAATGTCATTTTTATTTTACATGCAGCCAGCCCAAACTGCAAACTATCTGACAGAGAAATCTGCAGTTACATTTGCTGTCCATGCAAAACAGCATGCAAAAAAGTCATGAGATCATTTTCATAAAAGGGTCAAAAAAACCACTACTCAAAAGAAAAAAATTTACAAGCTTATGAAATGCAAGTCCTAAAAGGATAACCATGCAAAGAAGCATTTACTCCCCCACAAGTATTTTGGAAAAGGGACGTAGGAATTAACACAATAGAAAGAAGACTGACTTTAAAACAAATCAATAATTATTCTTCAACATAAGGAGCTACATGAAATAAACACAAATTAAAAGACTATGTCACAAAATAAGCATTTCTTAGGAACAAGTGCACAAATGTCAATGACTAGAAATGGATCTGCTTTAGAAAAAATCTATCCCAGGAAAATGAGTCACCACATTCCCACCAAAGCATGTGTGGAATCACTTCCCATTTTAACAGAATTCTCAAAATATATTGTTAACTAACACTCCAAAACCTGACAATCTGGATTCTGATTTTAAAAGTAAAAGTAACGAGAAATTTCTAATGTCATTTGATACTACATGAGTGATAATATGCAGAGATACAAGAGATCTACAGCATCATGCTATGGTCACTTTCCTCAAACTACCATTTCTGAAGAGGCCCTTCATCTAAGTTTAGTACGTTCTCCATCTCCATGCCACACCGTGTCATCTTTTATTTCTGTCCCATGCTGCAGTTCAATATTTCATTAAGTTACGCCAAGATGACTGTTTATAAAGCTATGCTGTAGAATGGGTTACTGAAATTATTTTGGTTAAAGAATAATCTGTGTAGATCCTTTGAGGTAGAAAAAAATGAAAAAAACCCACAAATGAAAAAAACCCCAGAAACAAAAAAAACCAAACCAAACCAACAAAAACCCAACCAGCCTACAAAAAAACCAAACAAAAAAACCCCACCAAAAGCCAACACAATAGCTTGTTACAGAAATGCGGGTAAAAAACCCCCCCCCCCCCCCCCCCCCCCACTACTAAGGGATGTGAAAAATTCTGTGAATAAATTTGATCATACAAGGTCTCTGTTAGAGTTGCTTCAGCAGAAAACAGGTGAAACATGAATGCATATTCATGCCATAAAATTTTGCAGCAACTGGGTAAAACAGATATGGTGAAAATAATACCCAGACCTCAGACTTAGGTGATATGACCATCTTTATCTTCAACTTTAAATTTCCTTATCTTTACAGGCTTCTTTGTTAGTCACCTCTAAAATGTAATGTCATCAGATAAGTCTGGTGTTCTTTGCCAATATAATAAAGGTAAAATGCAGACTCTCAAAAGCCATTCATTTCTCAATAGTAAAAACATCTTGAAATGATTTTGTTGTTCTTAAAAATTTCATGACCACAATTTGCTTAACTGCTATTGTTTCTGTAACAGATATTTTGACATGCAGGTATCAATATATTAGTTCTAATGTCAACTCACAAATGAAAAATGGATAACCACATACTTTTGTTCAAAACATTCCTCAACTACTGCATGAAATTCTTACAAATGTAGAGAGCACCCCTAATGAATTATGACTTTTACTTTGCAAGGAAAAGGATCATTTCCAGCCATTGGAATGTCTGCAAAACAAACCAGAAAAACAACAACAGAAAAACCCCATAGTAGATCAAAGTAAGTAAAAATATTACTGGTAAAGTGTAATTTTGGAATAAATAGGCTCAATTGCTGTTTGAAATTATCAGAAGGGAAAACCCATAACACAAAAAACTGAATTCTGCTGCTTAGTTTCCAATTCTTCTTAAATGTCGTATCAGCAATGCATTTTGTCGTTCATGTTGTGAAAAATTTTAA
Organism: Amblyornis subalaris; assembly: GCA_018881555.1. Taxonomy (NCBI): domain Eukaryota; kingdom Metazoa; phylum Chordata; class Aves; order Passeriformes; family Ptilonorhynchidae; genus Amblyornis; species Amblyornis subalaris. The sequence goes on along the minus strand of JACAXG010000137.1, from coordinate 600,443 downwards.
GCAGTGAGAAAGAAAAAACCCCTATGACTTGAACTCCTACTCAGACCACCAGACAAGAAATTTTGGAACTTTTTTTTATATTTGTGCAGGTAATAGAGATAACTGTATTTACAGGCACCCTTTTAGCCTTCTTCAATTTTCTTTTCTCTTGAATTCAGCAGCAGATGGAATAGGAAAAATACCACAAGGCTATTTTTAATAGACTATCCCAAATTCCTGCATATGACTAGCTGACATACAAGAACATACCGTATCTGTGTGTGCTCACATGCTAAGTTCTACAAATACAGAATCCTGTGATTATCTATTCTTCTGAAATACATGTTTCTTGTCTAAAGTTATATTAAAATGCTTTTTTGGGGTAACTAGATGAGAAACAGTTTGTAGAATATCTCTCTATAGCCATGACACTGTCCATTTTAAAAGGAACTTCTTTATTTTTTTCTTTTAATAAACAGTTACTTGCTCTTCTGTATGCTAAGGGATTACAGGGAAGATAAAAAGAGTGGTTTCAAAATCAAATGACTACACTATACTCTGATGAGATGTGCTGGTGTTCCTTTCCTACAGTAATTTTGGATGTGTACCTCTACAAAACTCTATCTTCATTTTTAACATGGAATGATCAAAAGATAAACTTTTAGAATCGATGTCTTCCACATGCTTTCTGCCCAGAACAGAGGTATTTTGTATTTACTAAAGCGTTTATGAGCTCCAGTAAACATCAAATACGTAATAATGGATGCCTAGCTTGACTTTGATTCTGTATCAACTCTGAAAAATAGAATCCTACGATTAATTCAGTTCTATCCTTTCTCATAGAGATTCATGTTAATGTTACACATCGCTTCTCCTTTGCCGCAGATCTGCACCAAAACAATTTCTGCAGGATTACACATTTATAACAAAACACAACAGCAGCTAAGGGTGGAGTTTCATTTTCTGCACCTTTAAAAAAGAAATCTCCAAATGCACTTCAAACCATCTTCAATGTCTTTAATTACTTTATTTTTAGTTAATGCTTGCTTATGTACTTGCTTATGTTCTCTTTTTTTTCTCGGTCTTGTTCATGAGCAGAATTTTGTTTAGAAATTGGAGAATCTGCTCTATTCTTCAATAAATCTCAATTTTATACAATGATCAGAGAAGCTGGCAGTATAATTACTAAAAATAAATCACAGCTACTAAACTAGCTTTCAACACTCTCACTGTTTACCATTACAAAAAATACTGGACCATTTGCTTTCCAGATTAAATCACTCTGGAGTGAACAGTGCTCCAAAACAAAGACTTCCACGAAAGCTATTCAGACAACTGGAATTATTTGGTTTTAGCACCATTTGCCTGTAGAGTGTCACCTGTCTCCACACCCAACCCACTCAAGTAACTATGACAGTTCCTGCTGGCAGAGATAGGATAGCTACAGTAAGTCTCAGCAATAGTCTGTAATTTGAAAACTACTTCAAGTTTTCAAATGTGCACATTGTATGTATGATAAACTCATGAATGCTACATCTTTAGGAACACTGTAATGTTACACTCCTTGGTTCTGTTAAGGTTCAAGAACAGCAAAATGGTCTGTGAGCAGAGTTTTCAGACCCTGTCACCTCAAGTGTGAACAAAACAAGCAGGGGACACAGAAGCTGGACAATGCTATCAACCTGTACCTGTCCCAGCACAGATAATCTGAAGGCACCAGCCCATGAGGGGTCACCACCAGCCACTCAGCTCCATTCTCTAACTGGGCTGGTCAGGCATCTCCTCACCAGCACTGCAGTGAGGTCTGACAGACCAGAGCTGATACTCCAGCAGTGGTCCACCAGTGCCTCACTCCACTCCCCGGGGAAGGAGTTCTGCATCAGCTGTTGGGATGGTCTGTGTCAGCTGAGCGGGACATATCGGGAGGCCTGTTCAGCTAAGTAAGGAAGCCACAGCACAGCTTGAATGTGAAAAGGCAGCATACAGGGGAGGACAGACAGGCTACAGAGAAGGAATAGAGAAACATTGCCTGGGCATCTAGGGATGGCAGCTTTGGTCAAGGAAGCCAAGGCTCAGACAGAGTTGAGAGTGGCAAGGAATATCTAGATGCCAAGAAAAGCTTCTACTGCTAGTGGGAAAAGGCTGACAAAGGAAAACATGGGTTCACTGCTGGATGAGGCAGGAGATTCAGTGACAGCAGACAAAGACCATAGCAGGTCCCCACCACCAGCGTCTTTCATCACCAGGAAGTTCTGCCAGGCCTCTGAACTTGGTGATGGACCTTAAGGAGAAGAAGGGCTACCAGTCCCCCTCCTATTATGTTTACAATGAAGAAGCAGAAGAAAAGTCCATTGCTTTCTGATTCTGGTTGCAAGTGTGAACAATGGAAATATAATCCAAATTTAATCAACACAGAAGAGAATTTCTTAGTTCTGAAATACTGGAAAGATAAAAAATTTCCTTTCTTAAATGAACTCCTAATGCCAGTGCCTACACTAACTTTCTCACTTTGGAGTAGCAGTGAAAAGAAATGACAAGCTTTGAAGTCCAAAAAGCTGGTCAGTTATCATCCAAATACCACAGGGGCAGATAAAAGCTGTGACAAGACTGATGTCCTTTTCACAAAATGGATGGAATATTTCTAGTCTTTTTAAAGGCAGAAGTAAAGGGCAGGTAGTCAGATCCAACCTCATTTGTTGAGCAAATCCAGCTAAATGAAAGATAACAGTGTCTGCTCCCTCTCTTTTACAACATAAAGACTTGTTTGAACAGAAAAAAATACCGGTAAATTTTTTTTATATACATATAATCTTCAATGTATGTATATACATATACCTATAGATACACACATATACTTTATTGTATATATGTGTATTTGTGTATATGCACTCATTACTATAGGATAATTTTCTTCTTTACTTTTAATAATTTTAAAATTTACCTCGGGCTTTAAGAACTCTAGACAAACTTTAGAGTTTTTAATCTAAGATTACACACTGAAAAAAATTATATTAGTTCAGCACTCAAACAACACGTAGCAGGAATTTACCCAGACTTTCAAAGAACCAGTAAGAGTGCCTTTATATTTAACAATGAAATGATTGATTCTTGTTTTTACTTCTCAGTCCAGATCCCTCTTTCAGATTTCCTTTATTATTTCCAATATAGTAGATTCCCCCAGGCTTTGACTGGGTAAGTAATCTTGGACAAGTGGCATTCAGATGCCCATAGGTGACATACTGATGCATTCTGCATCATCACACGTGGTAGGAGCTCAGGAAATACTCACTGCAAGGGGCTACAGAAAGAACAATGTGTGGTGTTAGATGTCTCACGCTGAATATGCAGCTGAACATTAGGTCACACAGCTTTGCAAACCAATCACAAGGCATTGCAAACGTCTGTGATAGTTAAACAAAAATTTCTATTCATGTGCAAAAACAATGCTTTTCATCTTGTACCACACGTGGCAGTGAACAACAAACTCTGATATTCAGTGTGTCTCTTCTATGTGATGAGTTCAGCCTATCCATTCTGCTTTTTTATTATGAAGCTCTTAAGATTCCCCTCAGACAAAACATTTTTTCTCTCTACAACCCCGTGAATCTCGAGAAACTCTGAGAGATCTGGAGTCTCCCTTTTCCTACTCTGTATTTTCTTACCCTTGCTACAGAAAAAAAAAAATCCATTTTACAGCAATTCTCTCAGTCCATAAGAGGAACTGATTCCATTCACCAAAGTTCTCTCAATGAGCACTGATAGGAATCCCCCTCCTGCCTTGAAAATGTTATGTGGACATTAAACACTACTTTTCAGCTGAGGAAGAAATTACTTTGCACCAGAAATATGACTGCTGCCACTAGACCTGACTTCTCATTCCTGGCTTGCTAAAAGACAGATTCACAGCAGTTCTACGTACAGTAACAATGGTAACACAGGGCTAATTGTGCCTTGGGAAAAAATAATTAAAATCTCCAAATTAATGAAAATAATAATAATAATAATGATCATCAAATCTACTGGATTTTGTTCCTATATTAACCTGTATTGCCACAGATGGATCACTGTAATCCTGGATGTACAGAGAAATGGAGAGACAGCCTGGAACTTGGGGTTGTGCTAGATGATAAACTCGATGAGTGAGCAATGTGCCCTGGTGGCCAGAATGGGGTATCTGGGGTATGTACCAGAACGTATATTGGAGTACACTGAGCACAGTGTAGCCAACTGGTTTGAAAGAAGTGATTGTCCCACTACACTCAGCACTGGTACAGCCTCACATCAAGTACTGTATGCAGTTTTGGGGTCTATAGCGTAAGTGGGATATAAAATACTAGGATGTGTCCAAAGGAGGGCAACAAAGATGGTGAAAGGGCTACAGGGCAGGAGGAGCAGATGAGGATATTAGGTTTGCTCAGCTTAGAAGAGACTGATTGGGAAGGTACTAATCACTGTCTACAACTTCCCTATGAGGGGGGCAGGCAGAGGGGTGCTGATCCCTGGCGCCTGGTGACAGGATGCAAGGGAACAGCTTAAAGCTGCACTGGGGAAGTTCAGAGTGAATATAAGAAAAAGTTCTTCAGTGAGATGGTGGTTAAACACTGGAACAAGTTCCCCAGAGAAGTGCTCATGGTCCCCAGTCTGCTGGTGTTCAAGAAGGACATGGACATTCTATTCTATGATTCTATGATCTCAGATCACAACAGCTTAACTAAAATACAGGCTTCATCAGTGCTCTGACATCCATAGTTATCCCTCATTAAATAGCATGGAAAACAAATGGCGGTTAGACAACGTATACTGAGTAAATTTAGAGCAGATGTGAACACAGAACTTTAAACAGTCAATGATTTTTACTCACTCGACAATCCCGCTGTAGTGTTTTCATTAGTGCACTGTGCGTCTCAGAGTCAAAGTACAACCCTTCATGCATATCTTGCAAGAAATCCAGGTCTTTGAATGTAGGGTTGGACTTCTCCCTCTCTTTTCTTGATGCTCTCCGTTTATATGTGGAGCCTTTCAAGTCGTATGTGAAATGCATTTTCAAGGCTCGTGGCAAAACATTGTTCATAACAACAATTCTAATATTAATGCCTCCTGACTGAACACAGTATAGCCCATAAAATTTGGGTAGAAGAGTCCTTGGATTCTGGTTCAGATTCTAAAACAAAAGAGATATTTTTAAATATGTCTATTTTCTATAAATTTCCATGCTTAAGAAAGGGGTTTTTTTTAATAGCAGAAGATATTAACAAACATAAAGAAAACTGTGTGTGTCGTCTTATCCAGCACAGTTTCTTCAACCAGTTGATCATCTTTGTGGCTTTCTGTTTCAGAAAGCTAGCATAAGCACTGCCTTTTTGCCAGGGACTTATATAGGCTGGGAGTTAGCAGTAACTATATTTATGCCAGATTTCTCTTTCTCTGCAGAAAAGTGCAGACTAGGCCAAACCTAAAAGCATCTCAAAGACTTAATTTATGTGTTCTGACTTGAACAACATTTGCATTTCACCTGCTGGGAGGTGTTTGGGTTAAGTGTAGCTCTCATTATCCTGACTTAGATTCTAGAAAACACAACTCCTGTCTCCATGAGGCTTTACACACTGAGGGTTAGTACCAAATGAGTAAGTTATTTCCACCAGAGTGTGGGGTTATAACAGAACCACAAGTGACCATCAGAACAGAAAAGTGCAAAATAATCCAAATTCCACAACAGGCAAAATAAATTAGGTAGAAGAGGATAACAGAGGTGAAAGAGAAAATCCTCCTTCTGAATACAACTAGTCACAGTCTTTAGCACGAAAAAGCACGAAGGGGAAAAACTGCTTCAGGTCTTACATTATTAGTAAGTCACAACATTCAACTATCAGAAGAAAGTACTTCCACAGAAAATAATCACAGTGATTGAAGTTTTATACTTTGGAAACCATTGCATAGCAGTGAGAATAAAGTTCCCAGAAACAACATAAACTGGCTTTATATTTACTGGTAATAACTCAAACTTATGCTGAGTGGATTATCATGATTAGAAACAACGGAAAAGTACCTTAAAAGTATTCATATGTATGAGTGGCTTTTGTTGAAAAAAAAGGAAAAAAAGAAAAAAAGTAATTAAGTTCTACTCACTTGTTAATCAATGATATTCCCTTCCGATGACTGACACACAAAAAACAATAAAATGAACTTAGAATTAGCCTCAATCCCCTCCATTTAAAAACTAAGTTTTGAAGAAATTACATTGATAAAAATATCTTTTATGTCATTGCTTTAATACATGAGAAATTGAAATTAGAAGTAGTTGGAAACAAAAGTGAAACTGACCGGTCTAGTTTCTTTGTCCACTCTGAGTGAAATGCAGAGGGTAGACAAACACAAAATGAAGAAAAAAATTGAATTAGAAATTTAGAAACCTTTTTTTGTTACTAGCTTATTAGAAGCAAAGTTTGGTATCAAATAAGATGATGACATTCAGCTTCATCTTGAATGCTAAAAGAACAGCAATTCTTATCTTAAATATATTCTTGATTTATATTTATTCTTTCTGTGGGGTGTGTGGGGCATGAAGCAGAAAGGTAAAAATGTAAAAAAATTACAAAAAATACGGATAAACCCAGTGAAATACTACAAGACAAATGAAACTGAATCTTCAGAAGTGTGACATGAAACAGGAGAAATAGAGGTAAAATAGAGTCTTCAATTACTTACCATATAATAACCTGGCAAGAGCTTCTGAAGAAACTCAGCCTCCTTGTGTTGAACTGTTTTGATGATGAATTCGTCATCACTAGTTACAAAAAATAAGGACCCACTGGCACCGGGGTTGGATAATTCAATTAAAGGTTCACTGCAGATTGAGTACTGGAAGAGACAAAAATTGTTTTTCACTGCCAATGCATGCATTACCTAAACACAAGTTTAATATGAGGAACTGCAGGTTCAAATAGGTACAAGAGAATCATGTAGTAACACTACTGCTGCTGTACACCAAGCTAATTCACTGTAATATGGTTGAAGTTTGGCAGGCTGCTCTGCCCAGGACACGCTGCACAACCATGAAAGAGCCGCTGGCAGCTGAGCATATGATCCCTTCTTCATGTCCCACCGCAAGAGGTGAATGTTCCTTTGGAGTGAAGCAAGTAGTTGAGGTGGAAGGAGTTGATTGCCACACTGTCAGCATAGCAAATTCCTGAGTCAGAAATCTTAAGAAGATGTTTTTACTGCAACTGTTTGCTCCTCACATCCATTTTTGAAGGAAACAGGTACAAGGTGGTAGACAGATACACTGAGAGGAGAGGTTTCTCATTATAGACAAATAGGCAAATCCTATTCTGTGAAACTAGAATCAAAACTATTAGATGAAGAATCTTGGGATAAATACTAATTTTAGTATAGGTACTAATTTTTAAAAATTTTTTTATTTATTTAAAAAAAAATTTATTTTTTTTACTAGTTTGTTGATTGAAAATTGCTTGAAACAGAAAAATCCTCAATATCAGTAAGCAAGAAAAACTGGGATTTGGAGGACCATTACTTTGCATATGTAGACAGACTTTCTCTTCCACAGGACATATTCAGAATTATAATCACAGTAAGGAGGAAAAAGACACCGAAGACTATCTTGTACTAGTAGAACCAGATCTCACACAGAGACATTTATTAAATGTCCACTGATTCAAACTTCATTCAAACCAAATGGAGAGGAGACATTAAGCTCAAAACAATAGAAATGTCTGTTTATATTAAACTTGGAAACAGTGATATAAGAAAATCTAATAAATATGTTCTTTTGTGAGCAATTGAACTAGAGAAGCATGCTTCCTACAGACTTAAACCACTGCATTAATGCATCTTCTTATCCTGGCTCCAGCTGAGGCTTGCAATTTTTAAGAGACTTTTGCATGATATATAAATATTTCCTGTTCCTCTCCCTGCTTCGGAGTTGACTCAGTTCCAATTGATACAAAATACCTTTCTTGTTAATCCTATAGTTGCAATTTTCTACAGATAAAATGGCCATACCAGTCTGTAACACTACAAACCTTTAGACCAAATCAGCAGTTGTACTGCAATGCTTGCATTTTTCTTGCCAAAATGGTTAAAGCTTCATGAGTAACTGTCACTGCGCTAAGCATTTGAAATCAATTATCCTAAACATTAAAGCTCAATAAAACAGTATAACATAAGCACAAGACATTTACCTACACTCTGCATTGGTCGTTTTACAGTTGTATGCATTTTTGTGAAAACAAAGTCTGCCCACCAAATGCTGCTGTACAAAGAGCCCAGCTAGTTTTGACTGGACAGCTATGAAAGGCAAATCAAAACCAAAAAGTAAGAAAATCCCTAAGAGCTTGACAACTGAGTACTTTATGATCAAGCATTTTCCCTGCAAATCAACAGTACTCCATAAGATTTCCAGTGACAATTTAATTCTACCAGCTGTTCAAATGTATTTACAGGATAACAAATACATAACAAATGTATTTGTTATCCTGTCTGACTCTTACAGTGCATTACTGCTCATCCTCGTTGGAAAAGATGAAACTTTAAAACTTTGGGCTTTGTCACTTCAAATTGACAGTATAAACTCACATATGCTTGCTATTCTTGTTTTACTTTCCTTGCCCTTCAGCCACAGCTGGACTATCATGTACTACTTGCCACATACCACTCTTTTGCTGTGCCAAGAGAAAAAAGAATCTGCAACAAGTTGCCTTTCCTGAGAATTTCCCTCAGGGAATAGTCTTTCTGTAGTTATACCGAGTGTCACATATCTCTTGTTCACAGCATGCAATCTTTCTGTAAGTTTTAACTTCTGCTACTGCAAAGGCTTCCTTAGATGGAAAAGAAGTTGCAGGTGATAACAGCTTTACTCTAGGAAGCACAGTCTTTTTAGCAGCTGGCAACGCAGCCCGCGTATTTCATCTCTTGTCAAGTCCATGAAAAGAGATAAGATAAATAACACATTACATAATGACACTACTGTCACACAGTATATCCTTGTCTCTAAACTGGAGAGGCATAGATTTGATGGATGGACCACTCAGTGGATAAGGAATTGGTCACACTCAAAGAGTTGTGGTCAACGGCTCAATGTCCAAGTGGCGACCAGTGACGAGTGGTGTCCTCAGGAGCTGGTGTTCGGACCAATGCTGTGTAACATCTTTGTTGGTGGCAGGGACAGTGGGATTGAGGGCAACCTCAGCAAGTTTGCCAACAACACCAAGCTGTGTGGTGCAGTCAACGCGCTGGAGGGCAGGGATGCCATCCAGAGGGACTGTGACAGGCTTGAGAGGTGGGTCTGTGCAAACCTCATCAAGTTCAACAAGGCCAAGTGCAACACCCTGCACCTGGGTTGTGGCAATTCCAAGCACAAGTACAGGCCGGAAGGAGGATGGATTGAAAGGAGCCCTCTTGGCAGTATATATTTGCAGCCCAGGAAGTCAACTGTACTCTGGGCTGCATCAAAAGAGGTGTGACCAGCAGGTCGAGGGAGGCAATTCTCCCACTCTGCTCTACTCTGATGAGACCCCTACCTGAGTAGTTTTAGAGTAGATATGAGGAAGAAATTCTTCACTCTGAGGGAGGTGAGGCACTGGAACATTTGGCATAGAGAAGCGTTCAATACCAGGCTGAATGGGGCTTTGAGCAACCTGGTCTAGTACAAGGTGTCCCTGCCCACAGCAGTGAAGTTGGAACTAGATTATCTTTAAGCCCCTTCCAATCTAAACCATTGTATCGTTCTATGATTTACAAAATTCCCAAACAACTGTATTTCCTTGCTATTACCATTTATAATTCAAATTAATTATGTTTTTGTCTATAATTATGGTCATGAGGACTAGTAACACAAAATCCATACATAGCACTAAAGAATTAAAATAAGACACCCACATTCAACCTAAATAAAAGTAAAACCAGCCAAGTTTTGCTTTCAGGCTAATTGTTCGTAGAGGAAAAAAATTATAACACAATTGAACACAGCAGAAGCAATATATTTAGTAGTATATTAAGTAAAGTTTCAGCACCACTTAATGAATTTTTCTTTTTTATTTATTCAAGCCCTTTCAAATTTTTTTTGGTTTTAAAGAAGCAGCTATCAATAAAGGAACAAAAATATTTTAAAACTCATTCAAAAAAGTGCACAATAAAACTCTGACATATAAAGTTGCTAATTTGTACTGGGACTGTGATTTCTTGGGTGACCCACCATAAGACAAATTGGACATGGAGCAAGCATCTAGAAGGCAATCCAGCTCTTTGCAATCACAGTACCCTTACAAAAGCAGAACTACAGGAGAAATAAAAGAGTGGATACTTGCCCTAGCAGCGTATAAAGTGGTTCCACCAAGTAAAGCCTGCTTTTACAATGTCAGCAAATTCGTAACTTTTTGTTCTCATGTAAACCACTGAATACTGTGAAAGAATATGTCTTCAATTTACAAAATAGAAAGAACAAAGGAGATATTCTAAAATGCTTCATTTTTAGTCTGCCATCCATATTCCTCAAGGCTAGACAGGAACATTTGCAGATGTCACCTTGTAATGAAGTGAATAAGTAACACAAATAGCACAAAAATACTTTATTAGAACTGAATTGATGAAAGTCACACAACGACTAATTATAACTTTTCTAGAAAAATCTGAATTATATGGATGTTGCTCTAGTCAATTAACAAAGCAGGTTTTTTATATGAATCGTCTCAAAGACAAAGAATTAAAATTTTTGTAAAACTCTAAAAATATTCACTAGTTATATAGCCCTCCACACACACAATTTCTTATTCATTTGGACACCCTTTAAGAATCCTCTTCTGTCACTATGAAACTAGCATGCTTTATGATTTGTAACTCAAAGGAGAAGTGCAAGCTCTTACCAAATAATCACCAGGCTTGATACCAAAAAGTTCTCTGAAATAGCGGAAGGCAAGAGGTGCATACGTCTTAAATCTGAAGTCAGGGTAATGATGAGCAGGGGTGAGATTGCTCCCTTCACTGAAAACAAAAACAGAAATAAACCAAACCAAATTACTGAGCAATTATTAGCAGCTAGTTTTACTGTAAAACTGCCTAACTTGACCACTTGCCTGCTGAGAAAAGTCATAAATGCAGATAAACCTCTCTATCACCATTAATCACTGTAACAGAAATGTCTCTGAGAGACACTGCCAGCAAATTTCTTTTTCTCACCTTAAAGGAATTTACTATTTTCACCACCTGTACGCATTTGTATTAAGATCATGTTTAAACTAAAGCATCAATTTCTGATACCTCACCAAGGCAAGCCGGTCTAATAGCTGACTGATGCAGGAAGCATCACCCTCTCCTCATAGAAGCTCTTTCAAAAAGTCTGGAAGTCAATGCAACAAAAAAGCTTTACACCAGCTTGGTGATCTGAATTGCTTTGCAAGTGAGTCAGACAGATAGAATGGACAGAGATTAAGGATGAATACAAGCACCAACACAGGGTAGGACTGCAGACAAAGCAGTGGGAAGGAAGCAGGATTACCTGTCCTTTTTGATGTCACCAAACATTGATTGTTTTCAGCCTTAGTTATGAAATGACATTCTCAGCATTCGACTCTTCTCTTTCTTGCTTCCTAACACAGTCCAAACGGGGAAGCAACTCTGGTTTTGCTGATCTCAGTGTGGTTTTCTGTTTTTCTGGCTGTCATGTTATGTTTCTTATTCCACCTCAATCTACACCAGCACTAGTTTACATGCTCAGTTGGTTAAATAGGAACACAGGGTATAGAACCTTTGGGGGAAATAGAAAAGATGCAAGATAGAGATTTAAAGGAAAAGAGGCACAGACAAAGATTACTAGGGTGACCAGCCTGGAAGAGAGTCCTTCTTAAAGGAAGTGCTCCAGACCCTTCAAGAGCCTTGATGCCCTTCTCTGGTCATGCTCCAGCACTTCAGTGTCCTTCCTGCATTGAAGGGCCCAGAACTGGACACAGGATTTGAGGCGTGGCCTCACCAGTGCTGAGTGCAGTGGAAGAACCACTTGTCTAGTTCTGCTGGCCACACTATTTCTGATACAAGCCAGGATGTCATTGGCCTTCTTGGCCACCTGGCCACAAGCTGGCTCATGTTCAGATGCTGTTGACTAGTACCCCCAGGTCCTTTTCCACTGGGCAGCTTTCCAGCCACTCCGCCCCAAGCCTGTAGCACGGAGCTGTTGTGACTCAAGGGCAGGACCTGGCACTTGGCCTTGTTGAACCTCATGCTGTTTGTCTCAGCCCATCAATCCAGCCTGTCCAGGTCCCTCTGCAGAGCCTTTCTCCCCTCCAGCGGATCAACGCTCCCACCTACTTGGTGTCATCCACAAATTTGCTAATGGTAGACTCAGTCTCTGCATCCAGACCATAAATAAAGATATTGAACAGGACTGGGCCCAACATGGATCCCTAGGGAACACCACCAGTGACTGGATGACAACTGGATGTGGCACCATTCATCACCACTCTCTGGGCCTGGCAGTCCAGCCACTTCTTAACCCAGTGAAGGGTGCACCTGTGCAAGCCGCAGGCTGCCAGCTTTTCCAGGAGAATGCCGTGGGAGGCGTTAAAGGCTTTGCTGAAGTCCAGGTAGCCACATCCACAGCTTCCCCTCATTCACCAGGTGGATCACCTGGTCCTAAAGGAGATCAGGTTGGTGAGGCAGGATCTGCCCTTCCTAAACCCCTGCTGTCTGGGCCTGATCCCCTGGGTGTCTTGTATGTGCTGTGTGATCGCACTCAAGATGATCTGTTCCATAACTTTGTCAGGCACCAAGGTCAGGCTGGCAGGCCTGTAGTTCCCCACATCTTCCTTCTGACCCTTCTTGTGGATGGGCTTCACATTGAACAACTTCCAGTCACCTGAGACCTCTCCAGTTAACCAGGTCTGATGATAAATTATGAAGAGCAGCTGAGTGAGCTCTTCCACCAGCTCCCTCATCACCCTGGGATAAATCCCATCTGGTCCCATAGACTTGTATGCCACTGAACATCTAAGTGGCACAGTCACTAATTCCTTCGTCATGGGTTAGGGGGTCTATTCTGCTCCCCATCCCTGTCTACCAGCTCAGGGGGCTAGTTGCTCACAGCATAACCAGTCTCACTGTTGCAGAATGAAGCAAAGAAAGCATGAAGTACCTCAGCCTTTTCCTCGCCTTTGGTGACTATATTTCCCTCCTTGTCCAATAAAGAAAGATTTTCCTTGGCTCTCCTTTTGTTATTAATGTATTCATAAAAACTGGTGTAACTGGTAGTGACCGGATTAAGTTCCAACAGAACTCTTGCCTTTCTAGCTTTATTTCTACATGACCTAACAACATCCTTAAGCACTTCCTGAGTTGCCTGCCCCTCTTTCCAGAGGTGACAGACCCTCTTTTTTTCCGTGAGTTCCTGTGAAAGCTCCCTGCCCAGATAGGCCAGTTGTCTTCCCTGCCAGCTCATCTGTCAGCACATAGGGATGGTCTGCTCCTGCACCTTCAAGATTTCTTTCTTAAAGTATCTCCTGCCTTCTTGGACTGCTTTGTTTTCAAGGGCTGCTTCCTGACGACTTTCCAAACCACTAGTCTGCACTCCGGAAGTCCAAGGCACAGACTGATTCCTCTGAGTACTGAAAACTCTATCATGTCATGGTCACTGTGCCCAAGATGGCTCTGAACACCATGTCTCCCACCAGCCATTCTCTGTAAGCAGCAGGTCCAGCAGGGCAGCTCTTGTGGTAGGCTCCTTTCCCAGCTGTGTTGGGAAGTTATCTTCACACACTCCAGGAACCTCCTAGACTGTCTCCTCTTTGCTGTGTTGAGTTTCCAGCAGACATCTGGCAGGTTAAAATCTCCCACAAGAACAAGGGCTGACAATCATGAAACATCAGCCAGCTGCTTATAGAATAGTTCACCCACCTCCTCATCCTAGTTAGGTGGTCTATAACAGATTCCCACCAGGATATCTGCCTTGTTAGCCTTCCCCCTGATTGTCACCCATAGGCACTGAACTTTCTCATCACTATCCTTGAGCTTTATACAGTCAAAACCCATCCTAACGTACAGAGCCACTCCACTGCCTCTCCTTCCTTGCCTATCCCTACCGAAGAGCTTGTAGCCATCCATTGCAGCACTCCAGTCGTCCCACTGTGTTCCCATGGTTTTCACTATCATAATTTTCCTGATACACAATGGCTTCTAGCTCCTCCTATTTGTTACCTGTACTCCCTAGCTCTTTTCCTTGATTTATATTTACCATCTTACTGTATTTTTAGGCTAAAGTTGCAAAAGTCTTGAGGTAAATACTACATTTAAGCTAAAGGAAAAAGTCAGCAGCAAAATGCTGCCAGAAGAAAAAAAATAAATAAAATCTGCCTGTTTCTGTCATTTATGATGGAAACTAAGAGAGGGCTTTTAAGCAGAAGAGAGTTCTACACTATGATTTCAAAACAAACAAGAACACCCTTAAGACAAAGTTTTGATACTGAAATCGGCCAGATATAAAGTAACACAGTTTTTAGTATTAGAAAGCAGGCCTTTATTACAGCATGTGGGTCACTCAGAGGATCCTTCCTCCATTTGAGTGCCCTGAGCATTGAGTGAACAGAAGTTTATCATACACACTAACTGCATATTCGTTAGCTATCCTCGCTTACTGGACTCTATTTGACATAGTCACACGCCTTATCAGAAGTCCTTATATGATTGTTTGGGGTCTGTCTTCAATGTCTGGTGTCCTTTCTATGTGGCTGTTCCTTCACCCCTGCTTGCGAGTAAGCACAATATCATTGTTTTGCATAACTTCTGCTTTGCCAGCCTTGAGGAGCTGAGCTGGCATCCTGCTTGTGTTTTGCGTGACTTCTGTTTGCCTAAATTACATCCTTTATCTATTTCTCCAAGGCTGTACTGTTCTGTTCTACTGTCCTTGATGAGAGTAAATGCTGTTCTGTTCTACTGTCCTTATCAAATGAGTAAAATGTTGTTCTGTTCTACTGTTCTTATCAGTTTGGTCAGTCTCTGAAAGTTTGATAAATAGATAAATACAGAATCCAAGACTTGACACAGTAGCTGAAATCAGGTTTTCCAGCATTTTACCTAATTAAATTATTCAGAAATGCAGCATGTACCATTATGCTTGACGAAAAGGATATCCAAAGGACACTAAAAAAGAAAAAAGCTACAAATGCACACAGATCTGAAAAGCAATAAACGTTAAGAAACATTACTGAAAAATACTAAACTAAATATCATGAAAGAATTTAAGATCTTTTATCCTGTACAATTTATACTTGTCATATGAACTTCCCACCTTTTGTTAATATGAATTTGGTGAGAGAAGTCTACCCAACCAATCTAGCTGCCGTTGCATGCATACTGCCAAAACCCCACAAAACCGAACTGGTGCAGGTGAACAAGCTTTCTCAGGATCCAGAAATGTATAAGACTTTAGACTCTTGAATAGAAGACAAAAGGAGGGGAAAAACCGACAAGATTTCTGTCTGGAATTCACACATAAAAAGATGGTTGTGGATGACTAATGATACAAAGACAATAGAATAATGCTGCTTCTTGGAGTGCTAAACCCTACACGTAACCGTTAGTGAAGGCTGCCTAGTCCCAACGAATTCCTCTGATCACTTTATAGTCTACTGCTGTACTACTCCAAGGTGGTAAAATCAACCCACATATGCTTTACTGTTCCCTTATAGAGCCAGAAAATGGAAATCAATAGGACACAAGCTAAAGGTGGTAGTTTTTCTTTACAATTAACATAGACCAATGGTCTTTCATAAGGCCTTTTAGCTGTTCAGAACACTGCCAGACTTGTCTGATATCAAGTTTTATACAGCTGGTTGCAACTAACTGCATTTTTGTGCAATATGAGGATGACACAGTGGTCATACAGCTACACTGGGAACCCGGGGTCATACTTGTAAATGCATTTAATTGTTGTAAGATGCAGACAAGAACACAACAGAGTGTTCTCTACTGAAGCATCACATCATTGTCAGGGAATATAAAATCATCTAAACTTTACAAAAACATCCTACTTTTCAGTACTAAATACTTTTGTAAATCTGCTTCCTACAGCCATAAACTGAAAGCTTCTGTGAAAGCACGTCAACAAATAGATTACATGTCCTTACTACACCAGAACATGTAGTGTCACTGGAACTTCACTAAAGTGAGATAAAGAGAGGAGGTTTGCTATGATAATAGCACAGCTCTGAGCCATTTCATAAGTGCATGTGGTAGTAAAATGGCCTATGCTGGGTCAGCAGGTGCACGGTAATGCATAGCAAGTGGAGATTTATTGCAAAACAGAGCAATTATTTTGGAACACCTTCTACACAGAGGGCAATTTCAAGTATTTAGAGCACATGAGATTACTTTATTACAGATATGACAATCAATTTCGCTATACAGACAAGTTTCCTTATTCTTTATAAAGTCATCTTTAAAAACACCTTTTATTTAAGGTCTGCAGGGCATTTTATCATACCCTACCTATGGTGCTGTTAAACATATTAATCGGTTTCATTTAATCAGTTTCAGTTAAACATCTTAATTTGTTTCAGCTTCACTGCCTGACAGAATAGTTTACATGATCCCAACAGTAAGTTCTTCCGTAATGCAAGAAGCAGGCTGGACACAAATCTAAGATTTCTTATAAGTACTCTGGTAAATAGTTTTTCAGGTTTTCTTGATGGTACTTTTAACAGAAAAAGCACCCTAACTTCCAGTAATTTCCTACAGTAATGGGAAACCTTCACATTTCTTATCAGTCTGATGTTCATATGACAAGTATGAATTGAGTATGGCCTTGTTCTTGCCTGAAAAGGACAAATTCCACTGTACAGAATGCTTGATGTAAGTACATCCATACCGTATTTAGAAATTATTCACATTCCATTCTATTAGCTATTGAAATAATGTATTCTATGGTTTCTCTCCCCATTTTCTTGGTGCATTTTACAGTTTCACTCCAGTGGGATTAAAGTATATGTGCAAAGCACTACATATAATGAGTTTTAATCAGTCTAAGTAGTATTCCCCATAATAATGGGGATTATTATGTCTTTGAAGTTGAATGAGAAAAATATCCATGATCTGTTGACAAAAAATTAAATCTGCAAAATAGTGCTTTGGACATAATAGAAATGTATTCTATTAAAAAAAAAAAAAAAAGGTAACCATATAATTTCCGTCTCAGCTAGTTTAAGCACAGGTCTACAAGAAAAACAAAGATGAAGACTTTTAAAATGAGCTCTGATTCTGGCAATCTTGAGGAATTCAAGTCTTTCTATATGAGCTGTGACAAAAAAATCCAGGCTTTGGAAAGATTAAGAAGCAATTGTAAGGTATGAGGTATTTTAATAACCTTAGCTGTTAGGCCACACAAAAGGAAAAGCTTGGTAGGCAGACTAAAGAAGAAAGATAAAGCTTAAAATGCAAGTTTGGTTTAATACTTAAATTGCAATTTTTTTTTTTCAGATCAAGCACACCTAGAAATGACAGCATGTATATCTTAGCTTCTTTGTAAATACTGTGAGTGGATTTAAAGCATAGGTGGTGCAATATCAAACTAGAAAATGAACTAAAACTAATTACATTTTGAATGGCTAACCCCATGACTTGCAAAAATTTGCTAAACAAGACACCCAAGTACGTTTCTTGGCAGTTTTCTTTGCTATGGCCTCACCCTGGTAGGATGTACTCAGCAGATATCACACCTATCTGAAGGGGCAGAGGCAGCCAGCTGCATATCTTGGTAGAAAGCCTTCATTGCTGAGCAATGTTAATAGGCTCTGATGGAGCTGTTAACAAAATAGTCTGTAGTTGTGACCCTGTGTATAATTTTCTTGTATGTATTGTAAAAAGAGTGAAGAGGAGGAGCTCCACAGTTCTTTCAGTGAAAACAACTCTTTTTTAGATCGTAAAATCAAAATAAAATGTCTAAACTTAAATGCTTCCAACATTAAAAACTAAGAGTATCTAATTTCCATTTTATAGCTCTTGGATACAGCTGCTTTTTAGAAATTAATCAAAATGTGTTTCAAGTCTACAAATTGTATCAAATAAACACATGCTGCAAGTCAAATAGTGCTTTGGTATATTCATTTCATGTATATAATTTCAGAAAAGCATCATTTCCCATATGATGGAAGGGAGTTTTATGGTTATCTGTACAAATAGGTGTGTGTATGTTTTCTTCATACTGTAGGATAAAGTCCAGTGGTAGTATCTGTTTTTCTCACTTACATTTTCCTACACTTCCGGTTACCAAATGCTGTCCTAAACAGTTCCCTGGAAGGCAGCTTTGAAACACAACTATGAATACTAAGTATCTTAAAAACAAATCAAGCCAATCATATCTATGTAACAGATGACTACAGAAGCATTTACTTATGATGATGAAGATATGACTATTTCACAACCAACTGGAAATGCTATTAAAAATACAGGATCTCATAGTACTTTAAAAGTCATTTAAGTATGTCTACATAACCATACAACTATCGGGGTTAGTGCGGTAATTCCTAACAAGCACATTTTTTGCTTTTGTTGCCAAAGTATCCCCATTTCTAATATTTGTTTTGCATCCTCCTCTCTCTGCTATCACCAAACTCAAAAACCACAAAAAGCCTGTCAGAACTGGAGTCATTCTGTGCATCTCTGCAACCAAAACACCAAAAAAGAGCAGCAGCACTTTATCAAAATATTCAGGTCACTTTATCTGTCTTGTGAAACCACCCACTGGAAACACATATCTTGGTGTAAGTTACACAACAGCCCATCGTTAGTGTGAGCATTTGAATACTAGTCACACTGAACCTGCAGAGCATTCTATACTACAAATACACTGCTTAGTCCATCAGCTAACCTATGGGGCAGGTTTGGTACAAAGATGTTTCCAAGAGTAAATGCCAGTTTTCCTTATTTTTCTCCATCAGTCCTCAAAAGCATACTAGAAAGCAGTACACTTCCATTTTAGATGTAGGGTAAAACTCACACTGGTGAAATATGTCAAAGTTTTTACTTTCTTAGTACTTTTGACTACTTATTTGAGCTGTCATTCAAATGCTATCACAATACAATGGTAAACTTTTGACATAAAGAGCAGAAAGTACTGACTAATCTTTCGTTAGCATCACAAAAAAGCTGTTTGTAAATGAACCAGTTCGGTATACAGACTGTAGCTGCAGAGTGCATACAGGTCATCAGCATCTAACACATTTCCTACTTCAATTAGAAACCATAGCAACTGTTCTCAATATGCAGGGTCTAGACCCTGAAAATAAA
Source organism: Amblyornis subalaris (assembly GCA_018881555.1). Lineage (NCBI taxonomy): Eukaryota > Metazoa > Chordata > Aves > Passeriformes > Ptilonorhynchidae > Amblyornis > Amblyornis subalaris. The sequence goes on along the minus strand of JACAXG010000137.1, from coordinate 581,183 downwards.
AGTGTATTAGCAAGGGAAGTGCATAAGATTGACTAACAACCAGCTACAAAAAGGTCAAACTCACAGCTGTGCTTAGAAGAAGCCTGCATCTTAAGAAAACAAAAAAATGGCAGGCTGAAACACACCGCCTTGCTCAAAACGCTCTGAGTTTCTGAAGCTTCATAGCCAAAATTAGCTGATATAATGGAGCAGCTTCTGTTTGGCTTTTTGATCATCACCACAGAAAATGCACCTCCTTATGTGTCTGCTGGAAGAGCTTAATAAGCTGCCTACACTGCCAACTTACAAGCAGCTGCACAGTGCCATGGCCCAGCGACCAGCTTGACCCACCACTGCCTGCCAGAGCTGGGCTTATGGACGAGCAACAAGCCCTCCTAACCATGGCCATATCACTGGGAGCCAGCACCACAGCCAAGTCAAAGAGCCGACAAAATATTGCTGAAGCCATGCTGTACAAATGACTAAGCTGGAAGAAAATTGTGCCACCAGGAATTGGTTCCAGCCAAGGAAGACAGGAGCACAAATAGGCCCCACACAGCTGAGTCGCAGGACAGAGCATAGAGAGCATATGCAGGATGCACAACCTTCCTGCTGAACCCTCCAGCCACTGCTGTGGCAGTACCAGGATCAGGTAAGCACCTCTGCTGCTGGATTTCCAAAGCGGAGCTGAAAAGCCAGAAAAGAGGTTACTTGGAGTGGTTTCCCTTATGGTTTCACTCTATTCAGGGAGCAGGGTGGACACTTCAGACACTATCTTCAGAATCAAGTGGGTCAGTGCAGGGTGCATTTTGTTTCTCTGTCTTAGGAGAATGTTTGCATAGTACCATTTAAACTCTATCTGGATGGTAGTTCTCAATGACCGCCATTATAGCAGCTTCTGGTAATACCTCATTTTCCAAAAGCAACATATTATACAAACTCCTGGGGAGCTCGAAGAGAAAGGGATGAAAGGGATGCCACAATGTGAAGTAGAAAGCTAAAAAGGCACTTTTCCAGCCCCTCCACCACTACAATGTGCAAACGAAGGCAGGCACTTTTGCAATTCAAATCCACCCACTGTACAGAGACACCTGTACTTCACCCAAAGTCACTTCCAGAAATAAACACCTAAATGAATCCGGGCTAAACTCTGACCAATTTAACACAGTTACAATGTAACTCTGGACCAAGAATAACCTGCAATCCACGAAGTTGCCCCTGATTTACATCAGTAGCTCCCACAATATGCAGAGCAGTTATGTTCAGATCTGACCTGACCACTTTTTTCCCTGGCATTTTTCTCCCTGCTTAATGAATCCTGAACACTGCTGAAGGTGTTTAGCTGTGGCTACTGAAGCAAAGGTATGGGCTGAGAGTTATTTCAGGGTCTGAGAGGTATGCAGAGTCTATTTATTTTCTTCAACTAATAAAATTCATAAACAAGTATTGACTATTTTCCCCTAACTATAAAAAGGCAGAGATAATACTGTTTTGCTTGCTGGTGCACAGGCTGCATTGCATTTCATTGCGTTTCTACTAGCTTAGGTCTATCCTACCACTGCCACTGTAACAGTGCTCCTGTTGCTGTCAAAGAAGCTGGTGTGCCTATGACTCTGGAAAACAGCTGTCCTCTCACCACGCTTCCAGATGTGGATGAGGCAGAGAAAACATGGGAGGAGGTGGAGCAGGACACCATGCGAAGAGGCAGTTTGCTGTGAATTTGCCACAATGAAGGGAAAGTTCAGCTGATAGCCTGCTTGGAGTTGCAGGTGAATTATTTGTACCCAAAGCAAGTGGAAAAACACTGCTCCTTCCTGGGTAAGCATCTGTTTCAGCACCACACTTGCTGCACTGTTAGGTTCTCCTTCAGCTGCAAACTTCTGCAAAAAGTTTACCCAACCTCAGCCTGTTCCAGAGTGCTTCCAGATGGAGGTCAACCCACTTCACCTGCTGGCATAACTAATTTCTCTAATTGCTTTCAATCCAGACCAAACCAAAGGGGACAAAAAAAAGTCGTTAAAGTAATTACTTTTAACAATACTGCCATCACATGTAGGCACCCACCTAGGAAAAAGCGAAGAGCACCTGAGGTGCACCTTGGGAGTGCAGCCCTGGCTGTAAGCAACATGCAATCTTTGCTTTTTACTTCCAACATGGGTAATAAAACTACCTGTTGATATTACTCAGGACCAGTCCACATAGTGCCATCATGAAACACTCAACATCCCAATACTCTCAACCGTCAAGAAAGAATCCTGTATTATGTGCAATCCTAAATTATTACAATTCATGCACAGTAATACCACTTCTGATTGAAAATACTTTAGATAAATAAAAGCGCATGTTACATTGAGACAGAGGAAGGATTTGAAAGTTGACATTTCTTTGCATCAGCATAAGAACTCAAGTGTCTTGGTTTGAAGAGATTGCTAGAGATGGCCAGCTTTTAGTACCACAGATGATGTTGTCAACAAGTGCTCTTTATAGAGACCCTCTTTGTTACAGTTGAGATGACTCACTATGCTATGCAGTAGTATTACTGCTTACTACCCAGCTATGCTGAAAACACCCCAAAACCCAAAGCTACGCTGCTTTGGACATTACTTTCGTTTGTCTAATTTTCCCCAGAATATTTACTTTTTATAGGAAAGTGTCCAGAAAGGCATCACTAAGGCTTTTCAATTCAATTTTACATTAGTGCAATCAGTCTCTTCCTTCTGCCTTCTTTTTTTCCAAGCCAGAAGGGGTGTCTTCCAGCTCTTCCTTAATACCAATAAAAAACAAGGAAATCTCCCTTGTGTGAGTACATGCATGTGACAAAAAAGATGCAATGCAATACATGCAATGCTATGGACTACATTCCTTTTTATTTTACTTGTTCCTTTAAAACTATGTTTAAAAAGAAAGAATAAATTTTCTTCCTCGAACTGTAACATTATGTATTAAAACAGTTTTAGCATGTAGGTTCCATTGAGTTTCCATACCACAGAAGCGTCCATCACTATCATAGGTGGACATTTTTCTCACCAATGAAAACTTTAGTACATGATATGCAAATTTCTCACCTATAACTTGGATTTTTTAAACAAAATTTTGTGATTATAGTGCATGAAAACACATGCATATAATTAACCTCTCTATATCTACCTAATCTACAAAAGCAAGACTACTAACCTGGGCACAAATCCTATCATTAACACCAAAACAAGGGATATGAGCACCCTCAATTACTAGAAACTAGAGAATGTAATGTAAAAGAATAAGAAATAACTTTTTTTTCCTGAAGGATATCTCAGTTCAACAAAAACCAGGAATCAAATCAAAGAAATTTACATGAGGAAAGGCTAAGATTTAAAGTGCCTGCAATTATTTTGTGTATTGTTCATTTAACTTGGTTTGGTGACACCATAAATACTAAGGATTATAAATTACTAGAAACAGTTTATGAAGTAGAATTCAAACTGCACATGAACAAAACTTTGAAAAACCCACAGAAATCATTCCCAAATTCAGGAAATATTACATATGTAGCATGTCCTGACTGAAATGTCTGTATTTAGCACTTCTGAGAACCCAGACAACACTGAACAGAGTAAGTCATCCTGGTTTTGAAATACATTACTCCTAAACCCTCTTCTTAGCATATGTAACTTGGAAAGGTTACATGGCACTGTACTTCAGCTGCTGAACACCAAAAATCAGTATGACCTTGATTTCTCTGATCAGCATAACTGTATTGTTACGATTTCTATACCATCAGCTTGGCAGTGATACAAGCTGAAGTGGCAAAGCAGTAAAGGTGCACAATGTGTAATCAGTGTAGCTTATAAGAGTTGAGAGTTCTCACAGACTAGAGTCCTGGACAGAATTTTATAGTGTAAATATAATGCAATGTTGAAGTATGATTTTTTGTATTATACTTAGAACTGCAGGACTTGAATTTTCATAAATTTTTAAAACCTCTCAACGAAATGTCAAGTATTATTCTCCATTTTTAGAAACTAAACTGCAACTAAACAAATGTCAATGTTGGATCCACAAATCACTTCAAATTCCAGTTGACAGCTTCTTCAACTGAAAGTGCCAAAACTACTTTCCCTGTCTATAAATGGTAAGTCTCAAATCTTCAGATGAAGTATGACCTTTCCAGTTGTCTCCCTTCCTTCATTTTCAATGACAACATGAAAACCGGATAATTTTCAAGCTTCTTTCATTAAACTTACTCTAACACCTTTTGGTTAGAACTGGAAAACAATCTTGTAAGAGTTTAATTATGAAATTCTATTGAAGAAAAATTGAATATGCTTGTTCTTACCTTGGTAGGAAGACACTTTCCACTACATAGAAGTCTTGCATAAGAACATCTCTGTCTGGTTTTGATGTAAGGTTTCCTACCGTATATCCTATTCCCAATTGGATAGCACCTTTAATGGCTGAGGATGCAGTCTGTGTAGAAAATAAGAATTCAAGTGTGAGTTTGCTAAAAGCAGATTTCTGTTCTTTATCAGTAATATTATAGCTAAACTCTTTGATTATTCTCATAATAATAACACCATGTCATCTTTACCTCCTAGAACTCAGTGAGATAATGATTTTTAATTAAAAGATTAAAAAGAATCACTATACTGTAGCAAAATCTGCAAAAAATAATTCTCTGGTTGTACAAAATGAAACTTTTCAAATTGCACAAATAATTTAGACATGGGGTTCTAACTCAGCATAGAATCATAGAATGGATACCAGGTTGGAAGGGACCTCAAGAGGTTCAACCGTTCTTGACAAAAGCATGGCCTAGACAGGACAACCCAGCACATTGTCAAGCCAAATCTCCAAAATGCCCCATGTTGGGGAATCCACCAATCCCAGGGAGATTATTCTGCAGGATGACTGATTTCACTGTGAAATATTTCCACTTGTGTTAAAGTGGAATATCCCCAGGAATAACTTTAATGCACTATTCCTCATATTTTCCGTGTGACCCCTTGTAAAAATAGAGTCTCAATCTTCTTCGTAGTCACCCTTTAAATACTAGAACAGAGTGATGTTTCCCCTTAACCTTCTTTTCTCAAGGCTGGACAAACCCAAGTCTTTCAGCCTCTCCTCACATGTCAGGCTTCCCAGTCCTTTGGTCATTTTTCTGGCCCTTCTTTGGATCCTCTCCAGCCTGTCCATATCTTTTTTGAAGTGTGGGAACCAAAACTGACAACAGTATTGCAGGTGTGGCCTAACAAATGCTGTTAGAGTGGGATAATCTCTGCTGGTGATGCCCTTGTTGATGCAGCCCAGGATCTTACTGGCTTTCTTTGCTGTAGCAGCACACTGCTCACTCATACTGAGCTTGTTGCTCACTGGGACTCCCAGGTCCCTTTCCACAGAGCTGCTCCCCAGCTTTGTGCTSCCAGCCTGTGCTGCACTCYTGGAAYMTGTYTTCCCAGGYGTAAGAYCTTAYACTTGTCCTTSTTGTAYTTCATAARGTTCTTATTTGCCCAGTCTTCCAGCTTCCACAGCTTTTCCTGCAGGGTGGCTCTCCCTTCCAAAGTGTTCACCTCCCTACTCAGTTTGGATCATCGGCAAACTTCATCAGCACACACTTGATCCCTGAGTGATCGTACATGCTCTGGATGACCACTCATGCAGACATGAAACAGTGTTGGGCCCAACACCAATGCCTGGGTGACCCCTTTGTGCCAGGCTGCCAGGTGGAAAAGGAGCCACTTACACCCCACTCTGGGTGCCACCCGTGTGTCAGTTCCCCACCCACCACACGGACCTCTTGTCCGGATCATAATGGAACAGCTTCACTTGGATGCTGTGGGAAACCATAGAAAAAGCCTTGGAGAAACACAGGGAGACAATGTCCATGGCTTGCCCCAAATCAACCAAGCAGGTTACTTTGCCATAGAAGGCAATCGGATTTGTCAAGCTCAATTTGCCCTTGGTGAATCCATGCTGGCTTTTCCCGAGGACGTGCTTCATCTGACTTGCGATGGCTCCCAGGAGGATTCTTTCCATAACATTTTCCTTTGCCTTAGTGCTAACCTTCACAGTGCACAGCCAGACCCCAAACTCCATGATATGGTGATCACTGCGGCCAAAGCCATCACTAACCAAGATATTACAAAGCTGGTTTCCTTGGTTTGTGAGTAGCAAGTCCAGCCATGCTTCATTCTTGGTTGGTACATCTAACATTTGTATGAGGAAGTAGTCCACTAGGCATTCCAGGAACTTTATGGATTACATGAGCTGCCATTGTTCTACCAACAAATGTCTGGACAGTTGAAGTCACTCATAAGATCCAGGATCTGGTATCTAAAGCAAGTGACCCTGCTTAAGTGCTTCTCTGCTGATGTCATCTTGGATTGGAGGTCAGCAGCAGATGGCTAATCTAAGATGCCCCTTGGAGATGTCCCTTCTGATCTTGACCCAGAGTCATTTGATAGGGCTTCCATAGTTACTGTAGTTGACTTCTCTATGTTCATGATTCACTTTAACACAGAGCACAACTCTCCTCTGTTTTCAGGTCTGTCTTTACAAAATCTATAGCCATCATCTGTGATCCTTTTAAGACATTTCCTGTCTAACTGGACATTCAAATTGCTTCAGGAATTTGAAGCACCATGCATTATACTCTGGAAAAAAACAGTCACAAATTCCAGGGGATTGTACATTCATGCCAAGGCATCACAATGCAAGCTTATGGTTTAAATGTTGATTCCAGATATAAATGTATTTATTACATTCTGCCTAACAGTCACTGCAAGAGGTGTATTGACTGAGGGGAATCCAGAGAGAAATGAAAGTGATGGTGAAATCTCTACATAAAAATCTGCCCTCATAAAGTGTAATAACTAAATTCAACAGCCAGGGCTTACAGGACAGAGAAAGATTCAAAATGACAGCATGAAATTGTGATACTATATATGTGTAAATTGAGACCATCTGTGAAACTGTCTCGTGCTGAACAGACAGTCCTGCTGCATGGATTAAAAAAAATGGCAGAACTGAGTCAAAATCAGAAACCAGTCAGGAAAGGAATTCTAAAGAAAAGATAGAAGAAGTGAATAAAGAAAACAATTGGGCAGGGAAAGAAGGCTACAAGAAAGGTAGTATCTCCCATGCAAGATCTATTTTCATCAGCTTGAAGACAACATTTTTGGTCCCTGTTTTTAGGTTTTACCTCCCATCCACCAAACAAGCAAGAGACTAACAGTGGAAGCAAAGAACACCAGAAGTTTCATGATCAGAACCACTTCAGCACTTGAAGACAACCATCTCAGGAGTGGAAATTACATAAGAAGTGGTTAGAGTACACAAAGCTACTCTTGTTATAGTTCTTGGAACAGCATATACTAGAGTGGCTGCTTATTTTTGGAAAAGAAAAGACAGAAATGTGTAGCTTCTAAATAATTAAGACTGCACACCAAGCAGAACTTATACTTGCATAACAGTTTAGAACAGGCAATTTGGTGGGAACAAACAACACTCCATTCTGAAAGTGCTACTTTGACTACTAAAAAGATTTGGCTTTGTGTCATAAGAAGAGTCACATTTTTCTTTCCTTGAAAGGCTCCTATTCATGAATAATTAATGCCCAACAAAAGCTGTAATTATGTAACTTTGATCAAACCAATACACATACAAATATTTTCTGCTTCACTGCTGGATGCCCATCTTGTTCACTGCCACAGCCAGCAATTATGTCTGAAAGAACAGCAGATAGTACACTACAACAGAGGACATGCCATTCCAAATATACCCTAACAAAACCCACCAAACTTCAAAAAACCCAAGACAGGTAACCTGGCAATATGATTTCAAAATGAACACTCTGGATCACCTTTCAAGCTCATAAAAAATTACCTGTAGTATTTTTTTGAGATTCAAAAGAAGACCTACAGACCTATAGTCTCTGGAAGACAGAATGTAAGGCCTCCTACTACAACAACGCAGAAGTTGTTACCTTATGTGCAAGGTTACACCTTTTTATACCTTACCTACAAAGTTACCTTCTTGTTAATTTCCACTTCTATTCATAGTGTCATTAGGAATCACCCATCCTTTCTGCAGCAATCACAGCACTTGGTTTAGCAGAAAAGCAATGTGAAATTGTTATGGAATTGTTCAGGATACTTTAACAACTGCTTTAAAACAAACTTATAGCAGCTAAAGTATGCTGAAGGAAATTGCTGGCCCAAAGTCAACTTCTGTCAAATCACCACCAGCATCAACAAAGGCTAGTCACCCAATACCCCCTTAGCAATTGACAAAAAGCCAAAAGTTTTTGTTCTCGCAATCCTTACGATAAAAAAAAAGCAAGCCTTGGAATTTGTCTTTAAAACATCACTTGCCTTAAATTTTTATATCATCATTATTATTATTTTATTTTTATTATTATTAGGCTGTTTGTTTGTTTTTAATTATCATTAAATCCAAGGAAAAGATTAAAAAGCTGCTTCTCAAGCCTTAGGGGAAATGTTCTTGAAACATCAATTTTATTAATACAAAAATACTGTTTATTGGAAACTGCAAATACAAATGGAAAAATTGAAGCCTCTTGTGCATTTTTACTTACTCAGGCACCTCTTCTAATGCCCATGAAGGCAGCAAAATCTAGTTTGAAACCGAAGCTCCTTATTTATTTCAATTCATCTTGAATACCCTCCTGCTGTAGAGCAAGCGATAAAATTCAGCAACCTTCAGTGCCATGAGTTTTTTCAGTCTTTTAGAGACCACAATAATTTTTTTTTTCCTATTAGCCTCATGGAGAGGTTCAGAAAATGGCTCTGAGACCATTTATCAGCTGTAATTGTAAAGCTGACAATGCACAGTGACTACATGGGGACTGCCAGATCATTTAACATATTATCAACCTTCTGATGCTCAAGAAATATTAAGGGATGATAATAAACAGCAGGATAAACAATTTGACGAATTTTAAGTTATGAAAGTGTTTGAATTTCTGGCAAACAGTTCACGCTATGACAACTGTCTTTGTTACATAAAAGGGCACAACAAAGTAAAACTTTTTCCCATCCTCCTTTTGTTATTTAGGGCATCACTGTCTACTGCACAGGTGCTTTTTATGCCTGCATAAAAAACTTAAACTATCTTCTTTATGATGAAACATACCTTTGCCTCTTTTTGTCAAAAGTAACTATATATTTTTTCTATATTTGTCATAGAAGCTTTGCTAGAAGAGCTTGTAGATACAAAAAACTATATGCCGACTCATAAAGCATAACAACAGGTTACAGAATGAAAGTATGTAATAGAGAACACTGACAGTTAGCTGTACTGTGTTTTAAATTACTTTGTTTGCAGATGGGTCTTCCACTTGCTCTACATTACTCTAAGATGAAATCCTTTTTCAGAGTAGCAAAATAAATGAGAACTTAAATCCTCTCAAATCAGGTCGTAAGTTTGCACATGATCCCGCAAATATACTAACTAGGATTTAAACATTGCTTTTCCTGCAAATAATTGCTTTGAGGTAGTCCTGTAAAACTTAAATCTGTCATTTTAATAAATGAAAGTTATTAATCAGACACACATAATGCATATAAAGGCAGTTCACATTCAGATTTAAAAAAAAAAATCAACTAAACGAAACTATCAAACAACTGTGCAAGTCAGGGACAAGGCTACAGAAAGGATCAAAAAAGTCTGTCCTTTAAAGAAAACGAAAAAAAAATTCAAGGATGGCAAAACTATACCTACTATAATTTCAGAAAGTATATTATATATTAGCCAATAATTATTTCCATTAGAGTGTGAAGGTTGTAAATAGCTGGCAAACCTAATTAACCACTAGTGTGCCAGTAAAGGTACCAAGTACATTGTACACAAGGATTTGAGATATGGTAAATACATTTATCCGTTTAAACAAGTTTCCTCATATTTTCTCCATAATTATAAGGGGCTATTAATGACATAAATCATTTAACAAATCACAATCAGAGAGGAGCTGAGCAGGTCACAGTCTTCCTTTAATTTAATAGAAGTTCCTCTCTACTCTCATTCAAGCTGTTTTTCCATTCTTTCAACTCTCAATTGTTCTTTGTTAAATCTATATGCATTTCCCACAACATGCTCAATGAAACGTAACTTCAACATTCTTGGCTTCTTCAGAAATAGACATCCTAATGACACCCTTCATGAATGAGGACTTTGGCCTTGTTTATGTGTTCTCCCCTTTTATAACTCATTTTATTGCAGCTGAAGTTTGACCTATGAACTTTCTGGGGCAAAGATGGTGTTTTTTCCAGAAGACATCTGGTTTATTGCAGGTAATATAAAGCAATGAAGAGAAATTAGCTCTGCCTCAGAAACTCTACCTTGTTATCACTCTGGATGGCAAAATGATGATTGTTTTCTTTCACCTTCTCTACTACTGTCATTGAAACAGGTTTTAAAATCTGTCTAATGAAATGGTAGAGACACCAAGCTACCATGGTTCTGTGTAAGAGATGGGGAGAAACAGACATCTGAACAGAAGCCACTGGTTAACACTGCTTTGCAACCATGCTTCCCACAAAGTAGTTGTCACTAGCTCATTTCTCTCTACTACTACACGTGGAGAAGTCTGCTTTCATCTCCCTCACTGTTCCACTCTTCTCCTTGGTGGGACAATGAATTGGACTGGTGTAGAATAGCTGCCTGCCTTCAGGTAACATTATCAGTGAAGTAAATAAATAAATAAATTTTAAAAAAAGAAAAATATTCACAGGGCCTCACTTTATCAAATTTATTCAAGCCACATGGGTTATGCCAGATCTCAATTTTCTGCTACATGCAGGCATTTGTTCTTTAGTTTTACTAGTTACCACAAGTACCAGGAATCCACCCATTCTATCACTTCCATGCAAACGCAGTTTATCTTTTCCAGACTTCTGAGAAGATATAACCTGCCATAAATTGTGTAAACTCTTAAGCCAAATCATCTGAGGAAAATGGCTGTTGAAAAACAGTACATCTTCAAATAGTATTTATAAAGAGATCTCTTAGAATATTAGGAAGTTGCAATTGGATTCAAGAGGTACATGTGGTTATTGCCTAGTCCATTGCTTCTGCACTACATATGTCTTGTCTTTGAGTGCCTGCTGTGTTTACAGTCTCGTTAAAACAACACTTGTTGTAGCTGCTTCTACTGAAACTTCTGAATGGAGGTGGCTACCCAATCTCAGCATGATTTCTGCAGCTGCCACACAATAAATCACAAATAGGGACATAAAAATAGAGTTATGAGAAAATCCCCTAAAATTAACTAATCTTACCGTTTCTCCACAACTTGTAACCATGGGTCATTATGGCCACTGCGCCCCTTTCAATCTTCCTTCAGTTCACACTATTCTCCCCTCTAGCAAATACTTGCCCAACTTCTGCAGGTCACGCTTCATGGAGGTGAACTTCTGCCCAGGGAGAGTGCGTGTGTGATTGTTCCAGTTCAACTGCAACCAGAATGATTTTCTGATCCAAGCTAAATCTGATCTCCCTTAATTTTCCAAAGTTGGATTCAGGTGACTCCATGGCTTTCAATTAATTTTTCCTCCATTTCAAAATATTTATGCTGAAGCTTCAGGAGTAGCCATGAACGCAACTACTCTGGTTATTCTATCTTTGAGGAAAAGAATTTGAGACCTCTGAGCCTGGAAGTAGCCACAGCTCCAGGCAAAGTCACTAAAGACAGTCATTTCAGTACCTTTGCAGATTCATAAAATCTGCCAATGAGAACATGGGTCCCAGTGCAGGAAAACCCCCACAAGTTTCAGTCTCTGCAAGAAAAAGTACCGTACCTGCAGGCATTAGATGTAGGGCATAAGTCAAACCCCCAAGTGATGGAGCAGTGCTGCTTGCACATGTTTGGAAGCTCTAACAATAGGTAGCAGGCTTCCTTTATCCAGTCACATTCCCCTTGCTCCTGGCAAAGTGACTCACTCTTATGACATGCAGTTTTGAACAGGTTACAGAAAGTGCTTATAATACGCTAAACAGAAGAGCTGCAAGATATGCTATAACAAGAAAAAACCTCTAATTATATGCTTGTGTGGCAGCCTTCAGACTAGAGGTAGAGATTGGGACAATCCAGGAGCGGTTTTTCACAAGTGCACATCTACATCTACTTTATTTTCTGGTGTAATTTTCTTCTACACACTTAATGTGCTTTGACAGACCTGTCTGTGCCTCATTCTTGCCACCATCCTAGTATTAAGCATCAGAATACTACTGAAATCTGCTTTGTCAGGGAGCAGATTCAGGGACTGTGTGATTCATGACATTGCATTGCAAAAGCTGCATGTGTGTCTGTGGCTTCTCACAGCAAAGTCTGCAAAATAATAGGGAGGAAATGAAAAAAATGGCTACTGCATACTCCAGAAATCAGTGACAAGACCGTGATGAATATTCAAGACAAACTATAGTTGAGTGACCGGATTTTGTTGCAAGCTCCCTCCGTACTTTGCTTAGGATCCTCAACTACGCATTGAAACAAATAACCAGTCTCTCTTATGTCCCTTACCCTGTTTCTCTCTGAAAAAACCCCTCACAAACCCAAACAAACAAAAAAACAAACAAAACCCCCAAACCAGAAGCAAAAGAGACACAAGACTAACCCAAGCTAACCAACAATAACTCCACCCTGAAAGAACTGGCCACAGTTTGCATAATTTATGATTTCTTTGATATCAAAGTTATTTTAATCCTCTACCTTAAAAGCTGCATTGAACGTACATCTGTGAAATGTCTCTTCCATTAACTAAGTTCTTTGATCCAGGTGAATGAAATACTTTATTGTTCATATTCACACTGTAGACTTAGCTACTTCTCAAAATTTACAGATTAAGAGAAAACCCAGGAGTAGTTTCAGATTATAATGTTTGTAGCAAATGTATGCAGCTAAACAGCTCAGTAGCTCCACCTTACATAACACCAAAAGAGAGAAAAACTACTCTGTTTTTCAGAAGGAAAAGAAAAACAACTGAAAAACAACCAAAACCAATAAACAGAAAGTTGTGTTCCCTCTTCTCTCTCAAGGACTTTGACTAGATAATAACAGACAATTAAAAGCCAGAAGAGCATTTATGTCAGAATGCAGAAGCAGAAAAACTGAAAGCTAAAAAAGAAAAGAGTGGAATGAAGAAGCATGATTCATAATAGGAATCATGCTCTGTCTTGGTCCAGTTAGGCATTTCAGAGTCTGAAAGGATAGGGTAGAAATGCACATGCAAGGCCATTCACAAAGTTGTAGTAATGTAAGAAATTTCCTGGAACTTTAAGGTGTTTACATTCCTGCAGCTGGCAAGTCAGCTGAACTACTGTAGGAAATCAAAGAACTGGAGATATAACTAATTCAGATACAGATGTTACCTGCCTCTATTTCAGCTGAGCTGAACAAAATAATAAAGAAAATATGGCAAGAATCTTAAGTCCCAGAAATTGAACTGACAGCCTTACAGACTGCTTATTATTCTGGAAAGCTTTATCCTAGATGAAGTCAGAGATGCTCTCCTGGAGAAAGTTTGTTTTTCTCAGCTGAGGTGAACCTAAAGTAGTGAAAAACAGTCAGTACTACATACGTTTGTAATATATGGATAAATCTTATAACTAATTGACGTAGATTCAGGAACATATGAAACATATTGCACTGCAAAGATACTAGACATCAGAAATAAACTTTTCCACTATAAATCCCCACAATGAACAGACAAGTAAACTCTTTGGGAACTTCTACACCTTTATTATGTTCAACAACAAAATAAGTGGAGGTGAAGTCTCTGACCGATGAGAATAGGTTAGCAAGCACAGTCTGACTTCAGCACTACATGAGTATCTTGCCCAAGTGTTTCCACTGTGATGAAGGGCAGTGGTAGATTGGAACAGAAACAGCCCAAGCAGCTGAAAAAGCACCAGCTGAGGAAACAAGCTCTTCCCCAGCCCAGATTTCTGGAGAAAGCGGCACAGGAAGTCACAGGAGAGAACTGTAAGTATTTTTCAATCAAACAAGAGTAACTATATATGACTGGAGAAGCGTAAATGCAACATCTGGGGGCAATTAAAGACAGGCAGGTCTTAACTGCAAACAAGTCTTCTATAGAGCAAGATCTCTCTGTGTAACTTACATAAAAACATGGAATTAAATGAGAAATGATATGAAATGCCTCTGACAAACACAGGTCCTTACCAGGCTTACACTGTAACCCACTTCCTGACATATCATTGATTCCTCTGAACTTCCATAAAAAGAAAAAAAGAAACAATGTATATGGAATATCTAAAGAAAGTGAGGATTGCAGAATAACAGCGTGGTTTAGATTTGAAAGGACAACCAGTGGGGTCATCTGGACCAATCTCTCGGCTCAAGCAGAGTCTTCAAGATTTAAAGTGCAAGGTTTCTAAGTAATTTGGCTCAAGAGAAGATAGACATTGTTAAAAATGAGGCATCAGGCACATATATATGCTACCAGCATGGATAAATTGTGGGGTCAAAATTTACTAAGATTTTATTAAAATTATCACAAAGAGGAGAAGTATGATGATAATATTTGGTGACAATACTAAACTATGGGGCATATGCAACACACGATCTTGAACACAGAACAACTGAGGTGTAATTACATGGAAAGCAAATAAATTGGCATAAGATAAAACAACTGGCAGTTCATGGGAAAGTGCAGAATTTGGAGATGATAGTCACTGTGATCTGTCAATATGACGTGGCTGTGACTCCTAGGTTTTGTCAAAGGTACTTCCAGTAAATACACAGCAGAAGTTGTGCCCTAGTGAGAAGACTTTACATGGCTTCCTCTGGAATGTCTGAAAGAGGAGTATATAGCTGAAAGAGAAGAGTATGTAGAATGACCGGGTACCTATGACTACTACTAGTCTAGTCTAGCAACCTGCAGAAGTGTTCACTTCAGGCACTGAACTTTTCTTTTTTTCTCATATTAAGTGTCAAGAGAAATATAGACTTCTGTATTTTAAAGTCTAAGTTGGGAAATTTAACATAACTTGTATTTAAAACAGACATAATTTCTTTTCATTTCTGAGAAAATTATCTGGAATGCTAAGGCCACCCAGATACTGGAAATGTAACTGCCAGAAAAAGGAGTGGGAAAAAATAGAGCAGCTTCTTAATCTCCTTGACTTTACCAGTAGTACTGTAAGCAACACCCAGAAACTAAAATCCCTAATCACTCTATGTACTGCAGAAGCATGTGGGTCTCTGTGTTAGATTACAGAAATTAATTTTAAAAAATAATCACCATTTCTTTGAAGTGACATGTCAAGAAAATTATCAAATTCGGTAGCTAACAATTTGGTTGTGTAAATATGTATAGAAAAATGTGCATTTATAGCTCTGCTTAGTTATCAAAATTGCTAGTGGACCTAAACAATGCAGGTCACAGACAATCAGTGTCAGCAAAACAAACCTCAAACTGCTATCAGCAATACCTAAATGGGCCGTTGATGCATGCTCCTACATTAAATATGTCCTCTCTTAGACATTTCTTTTTTTAAAAAAATACTTAGCAAACAAATAGTGGTCTGTTTGGCAAAGCAGTATAAAGGTGCTTTGCTTTTTGGGTTTTTAGTCTAGACACATTGTATAAACATCCAAAACATTTGGAAACTTACTGTACTAAATTTTTCACAACAGTATTTATGCCCAGAGGTGTATCTGTTGCTAAGAGCAAAGAATGCGTATCAATCTAGCAAGATTGTATACTTTAAAGAGGGACTGAACAAACATCAGGTAGTCAGCTCTGCAGTGAGTAGAAATACCTTATGATTTCACAGAAGGGGTAAAGTACTGTCAAAAACCTATGGAACATGTTTTATTTGTTTTTGGTTTTAGTCAGTTCTGAAATATAGTTCACTTACAGCAGGTCTGAATTACCAAAGAAGGTAAAAACATAGCGTAAAAAGGTTGTAAGTTTTATTTACCTTTTTATAGGTTTTCTCTTCATTTGGCTTTCCAGCAGTAACATCTCCATTTTCGGTAACAGACGACATCTAACAACAGAAGCTTAAGTTATAAAGAAGGTGTTTGCTTTACAAAAGTAATTGTTCAGAAGATCATAGAATTTTACCCATTTTTGCTAAATTCAAAGTTTTCAGAGGAGAGCAAGCCACCAAGATCAGTGACATATCTAGTATATTCCTATAAGTATTTTCCACACAGATTAAAAGGACAGCACTGCCCCAGGAATATGTCCAGCATATGACTGATTCTACACGACGCTGTTTCTTTTCCCCACACCAATATGCAGTGAAATCTTGTTCTTGAGCCAACTGTATGAGATGTTCTCGAAAGGTCCAATGATAGGCAAAATATCTGGGTGAGCCAGATATTCAGTAGCATGTCTCAGAAGTCTAAGCTCCTTGGCTGCATGACATGCTGTATCTCCTTAAAGTAGCAAGGAGATCAGAATCACACAGAATCACAGGATATTCAGAGTTGGAAGGGACCCCCACAGATCATTGGGTCCAACTATTAAATGAATGGCCCATATGGTGATCGAACCCACGACCTTGGCATTATTAGCACTGTGCTCTAACCATTTGACATTGCGTCTTATCGCAGCTGTAAGGCCATGCTGGACCAAGAATAAACCACTAAGCTAGAGATCACCTTGGTCGGACACTCTGAGTGTGTCTGCTGCGGCAAACAAAACAAAAAGCTACAGTGACATGGTTTAAAGTCATTCTAGATTTTACCAGTACTTTCACTATGAAATTATACTTACCCTTACGAACAACAGGACAGGTCATCTGGAGCTGGGAGCGAAGATCAAGCCATTCATAGGTAGTGTTAATGTTTTCCACAACCTATCATAAGAAGAATCTGTCATCATTATGCCATAACAAATTTACATCTTGCAGAATAGCTGTAGACTTCCTTCTTCTTCTGTTCTTCAGCCCAAGCAAGAATTCTTCAGTGAGACTTTTCAAGAATCATGTCTAATAATTTGGTTACTAACAGGTCATTTAATATACTTAGAAACCAGCAGTATAACACAGGAGGGAATCAGTGCAGTCTAATTTCCTTTTGCCCTAGCTCTTTCATCACTGTGGCACAAGCAACTGTACAATAAAACGTTTATGCAGAGCAGTACACATACAGGCTCTGGAGTGCTGTGTAATTACATACGCTTTTAGCCTTATAATCTCCAAACACTTAAAAGAAATAGCTGTGATCGTTTGGAGAACAGCACACTGAAAAGTCGTAGATAACAAACTCATTTTGGAAGTTCTCCATAATGATAGTTACTATCAACAAAATTTCTGTAAGTAATCTTGTCGAGTGATCTGTCTCATACTTCAAATTATTTGACTAAACATATGAGAAAAAACTACATAATCAGATGCTATTTGATACCTCTTTAGAATCACTTCTCCCTCCCATCTTCCACATCAATATTAAGTCACACTTATCACTAAAGCTATTCTTCAGTTTAATTTCCCAAATACATCAGAAGATAAAAATATCTTATTTTGTCTTTAAGCAGTAAAAATAGCATCTTGTACCTAACTAAAAATTAGTTAAAATAAAAGTATTCTCAGGCCTCATTCACTGAATTTAATTTTCCATTAATCTGAAGAGTATGCTTAACACCACCAAGAAACCTTTTCAAAACAGGCTTCAGCGTCAGTATTTTCCTTCTCTTCAGAGAAGCACCTGAGCCAAAAAGAAAAAGGGGGACAACAGATAGAAACCTGAATTTTCTGAGAATGAAACAATGCCTCCTCAGAAAAATACTCTTCTAACATTACACGCTGGTATTTACTGCAGCTATATATACTGCAGCTAACTGCATACTTCATTGTAGCCTCCATGCAAATAATGTGTCTTACTCAATAATTCCTTCACTTGGATGTATGTTCACGGTATCCCATACATTGATCTCCTATAGGCAACAACTTAGTTCTGATAGCTTTTAAAATTGTGTGTAGTTTATCTCCCTTACCTATATTCACACATTTAGTATTAATATTCTTCCATGCTTGCAACTCTGTGAGTACACAAACTCGAGCATCAAGAACTTGTCAAAACAGCTTTTGTAGGGAAAGAAATGTCCATTTAATCACCAGTAGAAGACTGTTTAAACAACTAATCCCTGGGTAAAACACCCCCTCCCCCCAAGTTGCTGTTCTCCACACACATCCCAAGACTATTAATACAATATGAAGTTCTACTACATACCAAGCTTCCTAAAATATGAGCACACACACTCAGCAAAAGCCAAATGTGAATGCAACATGGGAGCTTTCTTTCAGTAAGTTAGCTGAACAAAGCACTCATGCCAAACAGGAAGAAAAGCCTGTTTTTTTCCCAGCATAGACAGACAAATTATTCAAGAACACTTCATTCGTGTGAAAATATACCCCTGTAATGCTGCCAACAATAGGAAAATAGACAATGAGAGGCCGAGTTCAGTAACTACCAAGTATAAAAACTCATACACAATAAAGAAGGTAAATTTTTCTTGTATGTGTCAGTTGATTTCTAGAGGCATCTAGAATAGAATTATTTTGGTTCTAATCTTTTGAGAAACAGAACACACAGCTCTATCGTAACTGTGGTTGTGTCAAACAACTTTCAAAATTTTGGTGTGACAGATAACTCCTACTCCATGCTGACAATGTTTTGCAAAGCACATATTACGTAGTGTATTTTTTTCCTGCTCTAGAGCTACTGAAATGGTACACAGTGCCTTCTCACATGCTTTATAATGTGCAGAGCAAGAGCTACTGTCTCAGTTCTGATGAGGTTTAACAGTTCAAAGACAGGTCACAACTGACAGTCTTGGACTCACTTCCAGGCTAAGCTACAACTATTTTTTTTTGCTACCACAGCAGGTGTAAGTAAAGCATTGAATCTCTGTATGTACCCAACAAAGGAAAGGCTCACAATAAAGACACAGGGAAGGGGCAGGTATAGGAGGAAAACATTTAGTTTTAAAAATACTGTAGTGTCCTGACTTTGGCTGGGATAAAGTTAATCTTCTTCACAGTAGCCAGTATGGGGCTATGTTTTGGATTTGTGCTGGAAACAGTGTTGATAATTCAGGGATGTTTTCTACTCCTGCATAGTGCTTACACAGCATCAAGGCCTTTTCTGCTCCTCACCACACCACATCGGTGAGTGGGCTAGGGATGCACAAGGAGCTGGGAGAGGACACAGCTGGGACAGCTGAACCCAGCTGACCAAAGGGATATTCCAGACCACACGGCGTCATGGTCAGCATACAGAGGAAGGGAGGATGGTCAAAGTGACTGTGTTTGTCTTCCAAAGTCACCACTAGGAGTGATGGGGCCCTGCTTTCCTACGAATGGCTGAACACCTTCCTGCCCGTAGGAAATGGTGAATGAATTCCTTGTTTTAGCTTTGCTTGCATGCACAGCTTTTGATTTACCTATTTGTCTTTATGTCAACCCATGAGTTTTCTCACTTTTACCCTTTTGATTCACTCTCCCATCCCACCAGGGGGTAGGGAGTGAGCCACTGTGTGGGGCTCAGTGGCTGGCTGGGCTTAAACCATGACAGCGAAAGATGGCTATAAAGATCTCCTCTTTAGCTTCTCAGGTGCTATCCTACCTGATGGCAAAAAAAGAGAAACATTAAATACTCTTGAAGAGTCAATATTTTGGTCACAAATCTTCTGTGCAGTAGAAACTACTGTGGCACGTACAGTTCCTGAAACACAAGTTTAGAGCCTTTGGTTCCAGCCTTCTGCTCTGAACACCTCCTAGTCCTAAACGTAGACTGAAAAAAAAAAAAAATAATCACATCTACTCAATGTATGCCTCTATTGCCCAGAATAGAACAAAACTTTCTAAACAACATTAGAATGATAATATAAAGCAAACTTTCTCTTGAAAGCTTTCGGGTATACAATGTGGTGAAAACTGCACCTGGACTGAGATACATACTCCCTTCTGTAAGATTGGGTTATTAGTATATCCAGCAAATATTAAGCAATTAAAAGGGTAGTTGGTGAAATAATTTCCCCCCTGGGTTCTGCCCCATTTGAGCCCCCTCTACCTTTATTATGACTATTACATAGTACAAAACAAAATGTCCTTGGTACACTAAAAGGCAAGACTAAATAGAATTTCAAGAATGCATCAATAAGAGTTGTTCACTGCGGGAAAAGAAGGCTGGAAAAGTACTAGAAGATATACCAAGATGTTAACAGTCTGCAAAGCCACAAATACATGAAGAATACATAAAAAGCAAGAAAATCTTCAGGCATCACCCCAGACAAAAAAAAAATTGTTTCACAGTTTATTTTCCTGCACTAGAATCATTGAATCACATGCTTCTTAACTAACACAAACTGCAATTTCCATCACTCTGGGGGAAAGGTGCCATATGCATTTTCCCCTAGAGCTGCAGGGACACCTTTTTCATTTCTCTCATCAGCCAGAAGCCCACTATGTCAACACCACTCTGCCCACCACATAACCGGAGTTCTGGGAACTGCGATGACAAACAGCAAATGTGAGCTTCCAACACAGCTTCAACTTCTTTTTCTTTAATTTTTAATTCTGTGATCCTTATATAGCCAAAATTTATCTTTTACTAACAGCATAAGGTATTCATTTTGCCAGATTATAAATAACAATCCATTTTAACACAACCTTGGTTGCTTAGGCCCATCTCACATGAACAGGTACTGGTACTTACACCTGAATGGCCTCTCAGCTCAATTTCAAGTTAACTTTAGAATTTCCAACAACTTGAGTGAAATCCAACATCCAGGAAAAATGCTATCACTAGGTTCCTACAGGCCTCATGCATTAGTTCACTCAACCACAAATCAGTTCTGCCTTCTTTCCGTTACCAAGAAAAAAATTTTTTTGAAGAATGCGTTTCTTAGCATATTTAGATCATTTTCTTAAACAAATCCTTCTTTAAAAGCACTAATAAAACATGCTGTTGAGGAATAACACTCCAAATAAAAGCCATGTAGCTTTTCACTACACGTGCTCCCTTGTTTTGGCTGACAGTTAAAATTTAAATATTTTTCCTAGCTTTTAAGACCGGCATATCCCTGGATTATTACTGGCAGGCTTCTGCAGCGAATTGGTACATTCAAAAAGTGAAAGCTCACCCACAGGAAGATGTATTGATAACTTCTCACAAGGCATAATCTATAATTTTAAATTTGAGGAGTAAAAAACAAAATAACAAAAAAACCCCCAAAATGAAATGAAACTTTAAATTTTCCAGTGGGCATGAGGAGAATACTAGAAATTAAAGAATACAAGAAGGAATTATGCCTGTTTAAGATCAATAATATGCAAATAAAATAGACTGTATGGTACAGATTTTTCAGTATGAAACACAAAATGGATTCTCAGGAAATACTTTGGGGTTGGTTTTTTTTTTGGTAAGCGAATGCATTGGGATGGAACACACAATTTTGGAATTAATCCAGAAATTTGGTTCTTGTACTACTATGCATTTCAGATTACCTATTAATTCAGCTGTTTTCTAATCCTTTAACAGTTCTCTTCCACCAGGAGGGGACAAAACCCCCGGAATGTGGCAGGTGACTTTCAGAAAAGCACAAAGAATCTTATATTAAATTCATACCAATGATACTAAGTCAGCACCAGACAAAAAATAACAATCAGAATAATAATTTTATCTGTCCTATGTAACTGAGTTTACAAATCAAGACTGAATTCTTTCTTGTTCACAGCAGTTTGTCAGCAGAACATGTAAAGATGTTGGCAAGAATTTCTGGTTCTACAAACAGCATTTATAGTGTATTCCACTAAAAAGAGTCATCAGGTTAAATTCCTTGGTAACCCTTGTGTCCCCTCTGTTACTGCTTTAAAGCAGAATCTTCTAATACAACTACGAAAAACACAGTCATTTCATTAACTGCAAAATTGACTTTTACTGGTGAGATTTGTCCAGACATACTTTTCCTTGTGGAAGTTGTGAGAGTAGCTTTTAAAGTCAGTTCTTCAATTCACTAAAAGGACTTGCAGAGCTATACAGCAATATTCTTCCACCAAACCATGTTGGGCACAGTCATACACTGCCAGATATTGCCAGAAGGGGCAAAACTTCTAAGCCAAATATGCTTTACAGTGGAAGAAATCCATGAATACATATTCATTAATGAAATGCTACTCTTTTCATACTTGCTGTCTTGTGTTTCTTCCCCCAGTCTCAAGCACCCAAAAAACATTCATGGTGTTCTTGGAGCTACCTGAAAGCTCCAAGATCGAAAGGCACTAATAAAGCTAACTCCCCTACTTCTTTGAAATTACAGACTTGAGCTCATACCTTCTTAGGCACTGAAGAAACTTCTCTTGCAGATGATACATTTACAAACTCTCCCTCCTGTCTGGATTCTCTGCCAACTAATACAATATGCACATCAGCACCAGATTTCCTAATTAGACATCACCTTATCTTGTCTAATTTTCCACAAAAGTTACTGGTACTCTGGACCACTGTCAAATTTACTAGACAAATTTAAGTCAATCAAAACTGTCAATAGTTTTTCCCCTACACTCTCCAGTAGAATTATTTATCAGATTATTTGTAAAGGAAGGGGCCTGGGACACCCAAAACCTCCTCTGACACACATACAAATTGCATACGTATATCTTGTTTCCTCATGAAATCCAGATAAAGACATCAGCATACTACCAGCACTATTTTCAGAACACTCAGGAGGCAGATGAGTTCTTAACTTCAGGTGAATAGTGTAACATATATTTGTTTTATTACATTTTACCTTCTCAACAGAGCTTTTCTCCATGATTTAAAACAATTGCCTTCATTCTGAGTTTACCAGTCAACAAAGAGTGGTGTTTAAGAACCTGTAAGGATTGCTAGACAGAGTACCAATCAGCAGATCTAAAGAAGTGAAAGGAAGCATAATTTAGTGCACAGAGTGGTAAAAGGAGCAACACATCAAAGATCCTACAGCTTTCTCAACAGTCATCACAAGTTAACCCTCTCTCCAAAAACCTTATGTCTTTTAATGTCAGAGAACATTTTTTATAGATGAGTGCTTGGGCAGTTACATAGTTCTCAAATAAAAATTGAGGTAGTGGGTGTGGTCACTCAGTTACAAGAAATTACATATATACAATTCCGCTATTTTTCTTTTTTTCTTCCTCCTTCTCCTATTTTCTTCTTTTTAATACTATCCCAAACACTAGTTTGTGGAATAGATTCAGTTTGTACCAGAAGGACTCACAGCCATGTAAAATCAAACCTGTATGCCCCCATATCTGAAACATCTGAAGAGTAAAAGAGAATGTATTTTTAAACCACTATATCCTGAGAATGAAGTAAATGATTACATGTTGCAATAGACTCGATAATCATTAAAAATTCACAAAAAACTTCAAATCTGAAAAGGCCTTTTTTCCTCCGTGAGTTTTCAAATTTGGGGTTTCAATCTGAGAGCACTTAATCCATCTGATCCCTATAATGCCTGTCAGCCTATTAAACCTCTACTGTCAACTGCTGAGACTTCTACTCTTCCCAGCAGCACTGAAGGATCTCATATGTCTTTCCAGGCATCACCACAAAAGTAGAGCAAACTTTTTACTGCATCATAAATACCACTAATTTATGCTGCTAAAAAAGTAATTAAAAAAACCCCCATCTTTTCTGTCTATCTGGCAGAAAAAAAAACCTTTCATAAGAATTGTAAAGGAGAGGGGAGGGAAGGAAAAAGTAAAGAAAAAGCCCAAACAGCTTGGTCTGTTACGTTGTCAAGCTCTCCCTACCCACAGCTGGATATGGAGGTTTTAAGGGTGACTGAACATCAAAATTTCTAGGTAAAATTTGTGATAGTACTGTTGCACTCGTGAAAACTGGAAAAGGCTGTTCTTGCTAATTAATGCTATGATGAGCAATTTCAGAGTGAAGAGCTAAAAAAAGCAGATCACAAATTGTATAGTCTGTGATGCCTAACAAAAAAAACCCAACCAAAATTACGTAAATAAATAAATAATCCTGCTCATGTGGTCCAGTTTCAAGCCATGATTAGTCTGATTTCTTTTTTCAGTTTGCCTCAAAAATAATAAGAGGATAAAAATCAGAAGTAGTACACAAAGTGATGAAATTCACAAATACAGTAAAAGGGAAAAAAAATTCTCATATTTCCCCCTGTCTTCATAATACCATCAGGACAGCACAAATGCTACAGAGAAAGCAGTAAGCAAAAACCAACACAAAGCTGCCATTTAGACAGTTCATCTACTCTCAGTCACATCAGCTGTTTAAACTACTTTTTTTTACATAGGTAAACAACACATATTAATTTCAGTGCCCTGCCAGACCTTTTAGTCACTTGGCAATTAATCTGAGAACAATACTAAGATTCTGATACTGTTTGATTTCTACAGTGCCCCCCCAGTTCTTGGAAATATGGCATGGCACAGTATTTGGATTTCTTTTAAAAATGTGGTAATAGGAGTAGTGGGGTTTTTTCAGTTTTCTGGCTGGATTTGAAAAGTAATTTATCACACTATTCATACTATAAACAACACATGTTCATACTGTAATGCTTTGATTTACTGCAAGAAATGCCAGGTCATCTCTCTTCCTCCTTTAGCTTTCAGAAGGGAAAAAACCGAGAATGTAGAACTTCACAAATATCACCTCCCTCAAAGTTTACAAATACTCTGAATACAGTCTAATTACCCAGCAGATTTGACAACTTACAAGGGTCCCTTCCTCTTCCATTTAAAGTGGTAGTCCTTGTGCATTAATCTGTTCTTCAACGTAATGCACACTGCAATTGTGATATTCAGGGTCACAGAAACAGCCACAACATCACAAACTATAGCTACAAATCACATCCTTTGTTTCAAAAAGGATCTGCTGTGATTCGTTAGGGTGGAAAACTTTCTTACAACAATGCAAATAAAACTGAAAATTCACTGAAGGAACCAAACTGTAGAAGTCCTTGAAAACACAGCACACTGTGCTCCTTCAACAAAGCACATAGATTTTTGTTTTTAACTTCTGTATTTCATGAATTCTGCATGTCACAGATAACTTGCAAGGAAGAGGTGGGTTGGGGGGCAGGTTTTTTCCCCCTCTTGAGGAATTTCCAATTCAGAGCTTCATTCCAAGGTCTTTAAATCTATCTCACTCCTCTACTGCCTATTAGCCTACTTAACATCTACTGTCAACTGCTGTGTCTCCTGCTCTCCCCAGAAGAACCTAAGGATCTCTTATGTCTTTCCAAACACCACCTGTAAAAGGAGAGCAAACATTCTACTGCGTAGTAGTTGGTGTGGATGCATTAATAACTAAGGGACTTTTCCAAATCAGTGAGCTCGGATCAGCAATCAGAAAGAACAAACATTTGATCTCTGACGTAATTGATGTCACATTGTGTATCTTGCAGAAACTGTTAACAGGCCCTCCTTTAACAAAGTGAAATGGCCCCATTAACTTCTCATTATTTTGTAACAGTCTGAAAGCATGCAAAGTAGAAAGGTATATTTGTACATAGCCAAAGAAGACTTCTCAATTGCTACTTACATTTTCACAATTCTGATTTCATGTGCCAACAAGAGTAGGTTTTAGAAGACTAGCAATCTTTCTATAAAGCCATCTGGAATTACAAATCAATAAAAATTATCAAGATGGGGTTTTCTTTGAAACAAGTGAAAGAAGGAAACATTTGCACGCTATATACAACTGTATGCAATAGAAGTTAGGGTAGAACCACAGTGAAGGGCACAGGTAGAAGACACTGCAGAGCCCAGAATCAGAGTTCTGCTCCTTTACTTTGGCAACTCTGACATGGCAATAGGCTATTGTTACTAACACATGCCATACTTCGAGATAACACCAGCACATAATGCATGCTGTCCAATAAAATGTTGCAGCACGTTGAGACAAACGGTTGATAAAGAAAGCAAAAGGCACAAGCAGAGGAAAAACTATTCTGCATTTGTCTTTGATGGTACATGCAAAATTGAATGACAAGGATATCGTAACAGTGTAGTCATGATCTTTTGACAGGAAAGCAAGGCAAGCTGCATCACATATAATCAGCAGGCAAGATCCATGGGGAGTGAAATCTCATATATGGCAAAAAGGAGATCAGTGAAAATGTTACTTAATGTCTACAGGAATGACACAAATAGAAATGCAAACAATCCCTCCTTGCTGGGTGGGGAATGTATATCTATATATATATTTATAAAAGAGGAATTTGGACAAACCGAAAGCTTTAGTAACCTGAAACTCCAAAAAGAGTCATTTGAAACAGAAAAATATGTCAAATGGACCTTGGAGAAGGCTAAGGATAAAAATAATAGACTTAACATGCAAGAAAAAAAGCAGAAAAGCACAAGACAAGTCATATTGATAAGAAATGTGTATGTAACAACAAGAACTTCACAATGGTTGTAAAGCTTTGTTTTGAGACCTTTATCTTTTTACTCATCCACATTTTGCCACCTCAACAGAAGGTCAACCATACTCAAAATTGCTATGCAAACACAACTTTACAACAGAGGCAATAATAAAAAGTGGTAATAGGATTATTTGCTTTGAAGAATATTGAGATTTTTGAGTGGATAACACACAAAAGCTGTGATTAAAATAATTTGCAGGCACTAAAACAGATGGCATAATTTATTCATCATTTTTACACAGGCAACTCATAGGTGAAACACTACTGGGAATTATTCAGGGCATTTGCATGTAATTATTCACAACAAAGTTTGCAGAAGGATATGCCATGGAAACACAGAGTTCAATGTGTGAGTGGATTATTATGATCTTCAAGTTCTCTATGCTTCCTTATCCTGGATCCTATAATTTTTGTACATATAGCTTTAATACATACAGCTTGCTAAGTTGAGCTGTTGAACAGCCAGATTTCTAAGAAAGTCAAGGATTTTAAAGTCCCATTTTTGTCTCCGTTTGAGGGCTGTTCCATACAGCTGCAAACAGACGGTTGAAGAGTGGAACAGATTTCCTTGGAGGTTGTGAGAGGTAATATTTCAGATTTTTTTGCTAGATGAGACAACTGTTTGAAAAGTAGTTGGTACTGTCTTGAGGGAAGGGAAAGGTCTGGTTACTCTGTCATGACTCCTCCTGGTTTCCACTGTATCACCGTGTATCACTCAGACTGGATATCTGCACAATTTCAGCTGGTCCAAGCCGGTGCTGCTGTGATCCTGCCTTTCAAGCATGCATTTGACAGAAATGTTATTATGCACCAGTGCTGCTCCAGCCCCAAGAGAACTCACCTAAACAATTAACAAAAAAAGTAACCTACCAAAGAATATCAATCGTAATGGAACTGCTTACAACAGCAAGCACAGCTTTGATATGGTCACCCCTGAGAACAAGAAGAAACTTGGGAGGGGATGACAAAGGTAATGAAAAGTATTAGACCCTTAGTCCATGATGGAGGAGAGACCAATTGTCTCAGCTGTTTCGATCACTCACATGCCTTCGCATAACCTCAGAGTAACCGGTCCACTAGACAATACCAGGAAGCAAGACTGAGAGACACATGGAAAGAAGTGTTGGCAGCAGTGCCCAATGGGCTGGACAACCAGACCCCAACTGAGCTCAACATTAGCTTGAGGGAAATAGTAATGCATGGCTAATGTTAGGTTCCCAAACGGATATTTATACAGTAACTTGTTTTTCAGGTGCCTAGCTTGTGTGAAAAATAAGATCGCTTAAGAATGGGTATAGAAGACCAATGTAAACACCAAATTCAAAAGTTATGTTTAAATTCAGATGAGAGATACTCTAAGTTACTCTACTGAATAATAAAATCGATTACAACCTATTAAAACCCTTCCCACTATTTTCCTTCAGGAAAGTCAAAACTGAAATTAATAGAAGTTTTCCTTGGACCTCTACAACTTAATTTTTGTTAGCATTTAATAGAAAGCTCGCTTTATTCTTACAAAGAGTTTGACAAAAACTGTCTTGTACCAGCCTCAGTGGAGAACAAATCCTACATCACCAAAATTCCTTTGATTAAGTTAAAAGCTCTCGGTCTCCTATAGAGCAAACATTCCTCAGATACCTTTCCCAAATCACTGACAAAGCTATAGAAAGGAAAATTATCATCACGTTTTATGAAATGCCCCATAAAGCACAAAGTCTGGAGAATTTTTCGTTTAAGGCCCCTTACTAATGTGTTTCTTTTTAAACTACAGAGAAAGCTTTGAGGGAGAAAAGAATAATTTCAGAAGCTGCATAGGACAAAAAACTCAAAAAACATTATTAATACTATAACATGAAAATCTGAAACCACTTAAATAAAGAAATAGTGCTATTTGTCAGAGCTGCTGTCATCAAACCAGGACATTTTACAACCACTAGAGTAGAACTGCAATATGTGCACCAAAAAAATTGCTGTTTTTTTAAAAAAGCTATTCCATTCTCTGACTGGAATGTGGCTGCTTAAATGCAAAGGTTACTACTGCACTTATTATATACTTCTGTTCTCCAAGCCAAGTCTTGGATGGGCAGACCAGAATGAGAAAGGAACTACTTTTTTTCCCCAACAGTATGCTTTGGTATTCATCTGATTTATGAGCACTGTAACATACAAATCCAAAACACCTACTCTACTGACATTAAGCAATGTGAAGTGTATCTTGTTAAGAAATATGCACAGTTGCTTTAAGGTATGGACACCTCGTCACAAAAAATTTAAATGGCAATACAAATGTTTTCAAGTAAACCTTTACAAGTAGTTATTTCCAGCCAAATGACATAAGCAAATTGTTTTCCAACAGTCTTTCACTTGCCAAACCAAATTGGAAAACCTGTCCCTGAACATACTTGGCAGCAAGAAAGTAAAATGAAGTCATTGCTAAATGTTTTGCCAGTTATGAAATACTCTATTATTCTTCAGATGTTGTTTATACTCCACATACAGTTGCATCACTATTTTGTGATTTTTGTATTAAAAAAATGCCAGTTAATAAACAATATAGAACCACCACCACAGTCTTCTGCTCCAGGAACTTCTTTGCAAATGACTAGCTGGATTTCTTTAAATTACCTTGATGGAAATATTATGGGAAAATTCAAAATCTTAAGCTATCACTGGAAGTAAAGAACACATTCGCACATAAATTAGCCTTTTTAATTAAAAAATGTCCATGAACCCGAGAACAGGACTTAAAAAGAAGACAGTTTACCACCAGCAACAAGAGTAAGCAGTGGGTAATCACTTTGTAGCAGAATAATACACAGCTTGACACCGGAACCCGTGAGCTCTTCCAAGGAAAATGAGCGCGAGTTTTCCCAAAAATTATAAGGTTTGAATTCTTGAGAGGCTTGAATAAGAATCTCCTTCCTTCACACAAAAGCCCTCTGAAACAATATCTACACCTCTCAATGCATCATTATAAGTGGGTTAGAGGCAGCAGTAGGTTAGAAAAGGCATACTGTATATTATCCGTAAGCCAGTTAACAGACCACACCACAGCTTTCAAAAGGCAAAAATACAGCTTTCAGCATTTAGAAAGAAAAAACCCACACCACTAATCACAGTTTTTGCTCAATGCATAGTGTTTTATGAATCATTAACTAGAAAAAGAACAAGATTCTGACAAGATGAAACATGGCTATGAATATTATAAAGATTCCATAGACTGAAGTGAAAAAACCCCCAAAATTCATTCAATGTGTTCCCCCAGGAACAGAAAGTTCTTACAATTTAAGGTATACAATGCAATCGCCTATTTTCTGTCATGCCTTATCTGGCATTAATCAGCTGCAATGTCTGATTAAATAAATTAAATACCTTTTTCAGCCTACAATTTTACTGGCTACTCAACTGCAGTTTTTTAATCTGAGATGACAAAGACCAGTATGCTGAACAGCACATACTTTTAAAAGTATTTATAGAAAAGTGCCTTTCAAGACTTATTGTTAACAGTGTGTAGTCCCTGAACCTCTCTGTTTTGCATCTTGTTCCCAGGAGTAAACAGTCTGATCTTTAGCTAAGATCAGCTAAGTAAGAGAAAAGGGATAGTTATCAAAATTTCATTCTAGCTAGCTATGCTTCTATGTTATAGAAATAAAGAGACTGGTCTTCAGTTTTGCTTGCAATATGGCAACATTATAGGAGCACTGAACTGCAGCCCAGCTCTAGTTATTAAGGACAGGCAAGAAAACAGCGAGACAAGAGCCGGTAAGACAATCCTGCCTGATTACCCTTCATCATCATTCTAGCAGCAAGGATGGCCACAGGACGGACAGATGGTCCCTTCATTGCAGGAGCAGGTGCAGCAGGTCGTCACGAAAATGGTGATGGTGAGAACAATTTTCTTGCAGAACACTGTATTACTCAAATGCTTGTAAAAGGCAGCCCTTAGCTTAAGACGATCAGATCAGATAAAAACCTTTACTGAGGTGCTTCAGCAGGTCTGTTTGTGTGTCTGTGTGCGAGTTAGTGTATGTGCATGCAAAAGTAACAGAGAGGAAGGCTAGACAGTAAGATGCCTCACAAGGCCAGACTGAAGGTGCTGTCTGTAACCACATTTTAAAAAGCTGCTGTTAAAAAGCAGTGACTAATACTGGTCTGGCCTAAAAGCCGAAAAAACTGGACATTATCCATATGTCCCTTCAAAGCAAATGTTTTTAGGTACAAAGTACTTGTTTGGAGATACAGGTCTGAGCTTGCAGTTTTGTTCAAGAGGATGAAGGAGTTGCTAGGTGATGGCTGAGTGAAGCTGTGACAGAAAGAAGACAGACTTAACACAGCAGTGGGTGGCAACTTCCTCTCCCCTCACAGGGGTAAGGCAGTAGCCAAGCAATGGTTTTTTGGTAGATGCTTCACCTGGGAGTTTCTCCAAATCATGGCAAAAATAGTGAGGTTTTCTAATTAATCTAACTAATTGAAAAATTAATTTTCTAACTAATCCTTGATTACTTGTTCTACCAAAAAATTTGCCCATTTTGGTACACCTATCTCTGAACAGCCTCTTGCATCAGTGGGCCCAGCAGGTCACAAACTTGGGTTTGGAAGGCTGTCCTTCCATACCATCAAGTTTAAGGTAGCACAGGTACTCTGCATAACAAACACAACTCCCAAGAACTGACATATATCAAGGTGAGTAGATAGAAAAGGAATCTCTAGGGGCCTTTTACACCTGCATGGCATGTATCTCTGTGAGGGTGTGTACCTTCTTTTCCTCAGAAATTAGCCAAGGTTACCGAAATTCTGTCTCTCTGTCTCTCACTTTGTTCATTTCCTTTGCACTGTTTCTGTCCTCACAGCACAAACAAAACTAAACCTATCTGAAAAGCATACTTTCTTTCAGTTTGAAGACTTTTATGCACGAAACAGACAGGAAGGGTGCAAGTGAACACAGTGAACAATATGGGATGCAGAACAAGATGAAAATAAACAGAAAAACAGTCAAGAAGGGAAGGGAGAGACTCAACAAGAGATTGTGCACAGTAGAACTGGGAAGCAAGGAGGAATGGGAAGTAGTAGTGGATGAAGAGCAAGGGAACCAAAGTAGAAGGAAAATGCATGTTAACGGGAAACACATGCGTAGGAGAGGATTTCTGCTTTGGTCTGCTAAAAACAGGCCTTCAGTATCATTAAATTTGAATAGTCAAAAGGACACTCGGGGGAAGGCAAAAAAGATATTTAAAAAGTCAATAAAGAGCTGATAGTACAAAGTCATGTTGTAGGGAAGAGAGCAAAGAAAACAACCTTTTTTCGTTTATTTAATTAAGAAGAAAAAACCAAACAAAAAAATCCCAACTATATTTTAGCACATCTTTGTGAGGAATACATCAAGTACAGAAATATTTGCAGATGGATCAATCTAAACTATTAACTGTTTGCATAACTTTGGTGAGAACAAAAGCAATAATACATACTGAGAAATTCAGCAAGACATTACACACTGCTTCTACTACAGTACCTGCTGTCAATATTGGGAAACATCCTGCTGGTGATTTCAAATCTATTGATCTTTAGTAGAGATGCTCATAAAAGCATATTTTAAAACCCTGTCAAGCAACTAAGACTGAATTACTGTTCACATTTCTGATGACTTTCCAAATGATGTTTTTCCATGCTAAACAGACACGTCTGGAACTCTAGGTGCACACTGATCTGTAGCAAAAAGTTACACTTGCATATTCTCTGTTTGGATAATTTGATGGCTACAAAAGGAACCTTTGAACTAAGAGAAGCAGTCAAAGGAGCACGATGTGAACCCCTACTTTGAGAAAGTTCTGTGTTACACTGTTCTTGCAAATTGGACAAAGGCATAAGTTTCAATTTCTTTCCTACCTCTGTTGCCAGGGGCCAAAATTAGCCTCACAGGAACAAGAAGCTCAATCAAAATAAAGCAGAAAAGGTTTGAATTAATGACTTTACCTCTGCAACATGTCTCTTTTTTAAAACAGAGAGCCTTTACCATGGACACCTAGTCCTCATGCACCCTTTCTTTTTCTCTGTCATTATATCACAAGAAATCACAGATTAAAGAGAACAGAAAATGCAAACCTGCATGCGTAGGTTTTTTCTTCCAAGTCACTTACAAGTTTAACTATAGGCCTTGAGAGATAAACACAGGCTATCACTATTGTGATTTACATCTCACGGCCACAATTCCAACAAAGAGCATTTATGTGTAAATTTTAGTATAGCAGTCTATAAAATCATAGAATGGCTTAGGTTGCAAGGCATCTTAAAGATCATCTTGTTCCAACTCCACCAGCATGGCACCTTTCACTAGACCAGGTTGCTCAGAGCCCTATCCAACCTGACCTTGAACACTTCCAGGGATGTGACATTCACAAGTTCTCTGGCAAGCTGTTCCAATGTCCCACAACCCACAAAGTAAAGAATTTCTTCCTGACATCTAGTTTATCTTCTTCCAGTGTAAAGTCATTACCCTTTGCCCTCGTCACAAGTCCCTTGCCAGCTTTCTTGCAGGCCCCCTTTTATGTACTGGAAGATGCTAGAAGGTCTCCTTAGAGTCTGCTCTTCCCTAGGCTCAACAACCTCAACTCTGTCAACCTGTCTTCATAGGAGAAATGCTCCAGACTTCTGTTCATCTTTCTAGATATCTTGCCCTGGAGGTGTTCGTAGCAGTCTGGATAGGGAAATTGTAGTCCTCATACTTCTGCACTGACAAAATTTGTATTTGTATACAAACAAAATACCTCATATGAAAGAATTTCTATCACTGAATCAGCTTTGTATTCTCTCAATCTTATATTCATCCTACACTAGCAGCACTAGTCTGTGTATTCTTTATTAAAGCAGAGAAGGAGCCCACTTCTTGTACTTTTGCACAGACCTCAGTCACAGGCTGTCTGTTGCAAGGCCCAAGCACAGATCACTACACTCAACATGCAGCGCCTGGGGCCTCTGTTCCTCATCCCACGGAAGAGGAAACACCATGGAGAGGCCTGAAATTTTCTCATAGTGCCTCATCCTGGACATGATGACATAATGCCTAACTACAAATATGTCGTTTATCAGGTTTGTCCCTTTGTAAGCTCAGCAAAATTGGTAAAAAACAATATTTTATTACTCTTTCCTATTCAACATCTGGACTATCCTCGTGATTTCAAGTGATCTACAGTCCTGCTAGACAATTTCTATTTTAATCTCCAAATTCCACAATTCATTATACTAATGCTCTCAGGATAACTTGGA
This sequence comes from Amblyornis subalaris, assembly GCA_018881555.1. NCBI lineage: Eukaryota > Metazoa > Chordata > Aves > Passeriformes > Ptilonorhynchidae > Amblyornis > Amblyornis subalaris. Next base: position 547,527 of record JACAXG010000137.1, on the reverse strand, counting down.
ACACATTTGTTTTTCCCATTTTCCAGCTTGTCGTTATGTAATTCTTACCAGGAATATACATGTTTAATAATAAGAGAAAAAATACAGCATCATTTTCCCCCCACGCCAACACCCTGTGTCAAAAGCGATTTATTAATATTTTTGAACATGAAGACATTCCATAAATACATTGCAAGTGGGCTTTTTGCAGAACACACCATTTTATCAGTGTTAAATTTGAGATATGAGTCCTAGAGCTGCCTTTGCAGCTCGTTGAATCAAAGCTATTTTGACAGTATGCTGCAGTATGTGTGCTCCTCTATGAGAAAGCTTCACCAATACCTTCTTGCACTCTAACTTTGTCACTGCACACTTCTCCCAAAATAGTTTCCTGCTATCGCTTGGCAACATGCACCATTATTTCCACAGCCCTGTAATATTTTCAAAAATATGATGATAATGCCAAGACTATTAAGTGGATGACAAAAGGTCCACATCCACCCCCTTGAGGTGTGTTTCTGGACAACATTTATAAAATAACTAGGAACAACCTTCAGTATCACAAGAAGTGGCTCAAAAATAAGAGAAGCAAGCTGCTTCCAAAGAAATGTGTTTTCCTTACTTCCTGCACTACTATGGCCTTAGTAAAGTTGCTTAATGCTTGGCTGCTTGCAGATCCTGGTCCTGGTTTTTTTTAATTAAAAAAAAAAAGGTGGAAGTACTGAAGTCACAAACCGGACAAGACCCCCAGCTTTACTACAGTAGCTTCAGAAGTAACCTTATAGAATATGAACAGCAAAACCAATCCTAAGGAAACAATAGCATACAATTTTGTTAGGAAATGCACATCTTAGTTATGTTGGACTACATATTAAGAACACAAAGTAGTATAAATGCAGTGTCTGCTAGTCTGACAAAATTCAGCCCTCATTATTATTAGTTAAAGCTACTTTTATTATAGATTTACATATACATAAATAAAAGTAGCATTTGTTATCATATATATGATGCCCTTCTTATCCCCATTTTAGATCATAAACAGTGAAAGCCCAAAGTAGTTCATATCTAACACAGGAGCCTGGCTACGGAGGTCCCTCTAAATGTCATCCCAAAGAAATATATTACCCAAATCTCAAGAGAATAAGGAAAACACAAAGATAAACACAAGAGATAGGAGAGGTAGGTTCACCACTCCAGAAGGTCACCTTGCTAGATAAAGTACAGGCAAGTGAGTTATTGGTGCAGTGCAGAAGAGCCAGTGAAAAAAAATGTGTGGTCCTGCAACAGACTAGAAAATCCACCATCCTCAGCCTGATACTCTCTCTCCCCTTTAAGATTTTCCACTGCTAAAACTTTTTATTGCCAAACAACATGCATGAACTACCAATAGTGCACAACCCTACAACAGGCACTTCATCTCTGATGAATAGTATTTAAGGAAACTTCCCAAGAAAGAAAACCAGAGCTATCTCGCAAGAAATCTCTTTAAAACTACTTCGTCTTGAATTAGTAGTTTTTGAAGCTGCATTCAGCACAGATTCAAAACAAAGTCCTGGAGCTAAGAAATAACAGATTTGAACAGGTGAAAAAGTAGAAGGCCCTGGAGGCTGCATCTGCAATATGCTGTACATCCTGACAGGACTACCTGTACCACTTTTTAGGAGAGGCCAGCAATAAGCACAGAGGAAGTTAAAAACTTACAAAAGCAGCTCAGTTTCTCACAATTCTGTATGAAAACAATGTATTTTGAAGTTTTAACTGCACTTATTACAATTACTTCAGGAGCTAAACATGCTCTTGAAACACTATGGCAGACAAGAATCTTTATTTTTCCTGATTTTGTTTGTCAGGCTGCAAGCATCTAGGGTACAGCTTTGCCCACCTTTCTTGACAGCTAAGAACATTTGAAAAGGGAGTACTTATTGGTTTCATGCCTGCACAGCAAAGCTTTATTAATGCTTCAACAGTGCAACTGGAAAGAGTACTTTTCAATTTCAGTGTCTGAGTTGTATGAAAAGTACATTAGGAATTCTAACTCACTTACAAGGAGCTCTCTTGAGTTATAGCTTCAAGGAGGTACTATGCACCTTACAACAATTCTAGATTTCCTTCTAGCAGTGGGACGAGTTGAAAGAGATAGAATCATTCATGTAATTGAAGTACAGACATCTCTAGGCTAAGCAACCTATGAAGTTTATACATTCAATATTATAGAATCATTCAAGATGTGTTCCAAGTTCTCACAGGGTCAAAATTAAGACCAGGGGTAAAAATTCTCCTTAATAATTCACACATTTTTGAAGAAAATGTTTCCTGACACTAACTCCTTCACAGCCATTTACCCCCCTCCACAATGTAATTCAAGACAGAAAAGCTATATTGCAAGTACTCAAACTTGCAGTCATCACTTCAACTTTATTAGAAACAAACTGGAATTTAAAAATACCCCTGTTTAGAGCAGGCTTTTGGAAACAGCATATGCTTTTCATCTCTGGAGAAGCACATATTTAAGCCATTAGGCAGGTATATTGGGATGAAAGGAAATACAGAAAATGTAAATACTACCTGAGTTCAGCAAGGCGCTTCATAAGTAAGCTGAAGTATGCTTTTATACATGCATATACAACTTATATATGTGTGTATTATATATATATTGTATACATTATATATTACATATTACATAATTTTATTATATTATGAAGACTGTAGAATAGTTTGGGTTGGAAGGGACCTTAAAGATCATCTATTTCTACTCCCCTGTCAGGGTCAGGAACACCTTTCACTAGACTGATGTCACACATATGTACACTGTACACACAGAGATAAAGCTTGTAAAGTACAATTTGTTGCTAACATGCAGTGAGAAATTGAAAAACATCCTCAACATAACATCAGAACTGTGAAACAGAAAAGTAATTTGGTCCCATATAACTCTTATACTAAGAAAGACACATTTTTACTGAAGAATAGTATCAAAAGCAATAGGATACTATATAATAACTGCATAATGAAGACATATTCTTACATATAAGAGATGTTCTTACAATGTCTGAAATACAAAGCATATCAAAGCAAATATAATACTGTATTTTTTAAAATCGTTGCACAATATGAAATATGAATCAGTGAGTAACAGGTAGCCTCTCCAATGCGTAGCTGATGTTAGAAACCTGCGAATTTTCACTAAAAGAAGTCAATTTTAACTTAGTCTTATACTGTATTCAAATAAATTAAAGTTTTATTGTGTGGCAGTGCAACACAGTGTTAGATCTAAGTGACTCCTGGCTTTCAAATCTATGTGTCTTTATCATGGCAACTAAACAGAAAAACTACTTTTCATTGCATTTTTTAAAGTCCTTGATTAGCAAAAATTGCTGCCAATTACTCACATTCTTAGGCCATATTGCTACACTAAAAAAAAAAATTTCTTGTCAATAGGACATACAGGAGCTGCAGTGCCAACCATGTTTCATGGGCCACATCTAAATCAATCCAATTCTGGCTGAGCAGCAATGAGAATTTCTCTTCCAAGTGAAACCCAGATACATAGGGATAGAGTTTGCCACTCTACACAGACTTTTAAAGTCCGCCATGCAAAGATTTTTGGTGTTACCTCATCAGAACACAATATAGCAGAGATTATTTTGTCTCACAATACAATTCCCAGGATACCTAAGATTAATTTCAATTCCTTGTAAATTGGCTTTTGCTACTGTTGCCACCCATCTTATATGCTATCAGTGCGACAAAGTTAAAACTGGAAAAAATGGTATTATTTTTCTCCCTCTATGTTTAATACCCACTGCACACATCTAAAATGTTGTTTCACTGTCTGAGCACTAAGTCACTGAAATATTTGCTTTCACTGCAGAGAGCCTGATTCTCTTGAAGATAAGGTAAATGAACAGATGGAAGTATTGCAAATGACCTTATTACTTCCCCACATCACTGCTGGCTTTGCTAATTATTCACTGAATACCAGGTCTGACTCTCACTTACACACATATAGTGCCCTGAGTCAGAGAACATATGTGGCAGAATAGAATATATCCCAATATTTTATAGGTACAAGTAAAAAAGTCACGTAATAGAATGTATGGCATGAAATATGTGGTCAAGGCCCATTAGATAACGCAGGTGTTTTACAAGTGAAATCTGACTCTGCATGCTGCTGGAGTTTCTTAGAAACCCTACGGCACAAGCAGGTTCAGAGCCTGCATTTGCTAACCCTGCATGCAGATAGGCAACAGGCTCTGCTCCCCCGCAGCACAGTGACAAACCACAGGAAACACACAGCCTGGACACGGGCCTCACCATAGGATGTTACCCTTTCCTGTACTCACTACACTGTATTTCTTTTCTTCTGTTAGCCCTTAAAGGTGCAGCCCTTACAACTTGTTTGTTTAGTCCCTAAGAGTCTCTCACACGAAAGACTGAACTACGGAACCCTCACTTCTGCCAGAAGAAACTGCAGCGACTCAGCAGGTCTTACGGGGTTAGCCCCAATTTTTTCCTCATATCCCAGGTTTTAAGGGACAGCTTGTTGCAGAGGATTGACTAATTAAAGGCAATTAATTTAGCCCAGGCCTCATATATTGCACTTCATGAAATGCTTTTACCTCCAGTGCCTTATACAACAAATCTACACAACTGGAACTGAGGCTGCAAGAACCAGCTGCAGCTTGCTGAACTACTAGCTTCAATTCTTCAATAAAATGAAAAGTTGCATTGTGTGCTCTCTAAAAATTGTGTTTGAAAATTTACATTTAATTTTAATAGTGAAGACACTGTTAAAGCAAACCTCATAAAATCTTTAAGAAAACCACTGAAGATTTTATTCCTCGCTCTTCTAAGTTTGGGGATGCTCCTGCAAATCCCAATCTCCAGCATATTAAGACATACTACCATTGCCACTTTGTAGATTCATAGTATACAGTATTTAGTATGCAGAGTTTGCAAAGCCCATTCTAAATATCACTTACAACTGATAGGTGAAAGCAAGAAATTCACAGAATCGATGTTTATACTGAATATTTATGAGGTCCCACAGAAAGACTCTGAACCTCCATCTCCCTGTATCAACAGCTGCTGCTCATTTCAATTAGCCAAAATACCCAAACAGTCAAACACTGTTTGCTTCCAACCTTTTCAGCCTAACCTTTCCTGCTTCTAAATGCAATAGTCCCCACTGTGTCAAATGCACTCGGCATGAAAAGGTAAACAATACTAAGAGCAGTGCAAGCAAACATCCCAGTATTTCACGTGGTTGCTACTAGAAGTTTAAACCAAATCAGTTACTAAATTCTAGTAAGAAATTTGTCACTAGGATCCCCAGAGATTATTGCAAATGCAGAAATTAAGTCTCATTTTTTACTAAGCCTAATTACTTAATCTGTCAAACTACTTCATAAAAATATATTTCTAGCAGATTTCATGTAACTTGTGATGCTTTTGCACAATATCACAGTGTTGCAAACACTGAGAAAAATGTTTACATTTCACCAAACAAGTTAAACCCATGAAAGAAACTTATGTTCCTGTAAGACCTCAAGTTTGAAGTTAAACTCTTTCTGCTTTGAAGGTCTATGTAAAAATCAAGATGTTGGTCAATAGCGGCCAACAAAAATATCCTAAAGCATCTTTTGTTTTTAACTCAACATTTATGAACCACACATCTCATGATGGACATTACCACCCATCATTTTCAGGTAAACTAAATTCTTCTATTAATGTCATGCTGTGAAAAACAAACAAGCAAACAAAAACCTCAAACAACCAAAATGAACAACAACTCAAAGCCAAGCAAAAAACTTATAAATTATTTCCTACCACTGTCTGATATTACACATCTAGCTTCAGCTGAAACTGTCACTGGCATTTTAACTTCCAATTTAATAATTCTAAACACGTGAAGTATTTGTGTGCTTTCATGCTTGCCATAGGTAATGGTGCTATCCTGATATTGCACATTAAGTCAGAAATATACTGACCATTAAGACCGAGGGAATTTCAGATCATATTTATTAATCGCATAAATTGAACTCAAAGTTCTATAATATGTGTATGAACAACATATGAATAGACCAGATAATTTCAGATTAAAATAAACTGAACATGATTATTTTAGATTTAAAGTCTTCCTTGAACCCCAAACAACCAAGGGAAAGTTCCCCCGAGCTTTGCAAAGAGCTGCAAGCAACTTGACACTGCTATATCCCAATGACTTCCAAGATCTTTCTGAACACAAAGCCAGCTGGCACAGGAATGTGGTCCTAAACAAGCAGAATTCAGCCCTAGCAAGAGCTGCAGTAATGCCATACTTGGAAAAAGTTTTAAAGATGTTTTATCTTAATTGCTGTGGCATATATGTCTGAAATAAACCACTCCGTTGTGGTTGGTGGCCTGTGTCACGGTGAGGTGGGAAAAAAAACCAAACAAAAAACCTAACAATACATTAGCATCTTCCTTTCAGAAAGCAAATGTACAATCTAAACCAGACTATGACCTGGTAATATATGGTATTTTTAAAAAAAAAATTGAGTGAAGCAAATTAGCTTCCAATACCAGTTAGTACAGATGGGGTTTTTACATGCTACAATGCACAGTGCCTCAATTTAATAAAAAATATGTTTGTTTCCTAGCCATTTTTTGTTCAAAGAGAACTTCAAATTACTCAAATACAATCCGATGCAAGAAGAATAAAACATGCAAAGCTACTACACTCCTTTTTATAATATCACATCACAACCAAAGGGATCAGACAGTCCTTCAATCACAAGTGACTTCCACCATTCTTTTATAAGTTAAACATAGACCCAAACCAGACAGAGATTATGAATGTGCATCAGTTCTTTATGGTATCATGTTACATGTACCCCAGATGCCCATCTCCTCACCATCAGTCATCTGCATCAACACTGCATTGATGTCTGCCTTCTGCCATCTGTGCCTAGGGCACATCTGTCCAGACCACAATGCACAAGGCTGATTTAGGGCACTGGCAAGGCTGCCATTAGGAAAACTGCTGAGGGCCAGAGGGGTCTTTGCCCATGTAACAGTAATGCAGGCAAGTATGGAAAAGCTATGACCAGGTAGAAGACCCATTTCAACCTTCATATCAGGGCCCACACCTACCTACAGCAGGGTTTCCCTTGTTTTCCAAAAGAATACCTAGATTCACATCTCACCTCTTCAGCTCCTACATGTCTCAGAGGGACAGTGTGGATGAAAAGAAGCCTGTGCAGTGAACTAACAAAGGGAACACAAACAGTGGGATCACACGAAAGGGTCTTGATTAAGTCTCAAATTTCTACTGTTGCAGATTGTCACTTCATTCCAAGCTTGGAAATGTGATCCAAGTGGTAAGATGCAAAGGGCAATTTTGAACTACAGATAGTCTCTGCAATGTATATGCACAAACAGTAAGGAGTCAAGGTGACTGATAGTGGCAACTACAATTAGTAATTGTGCATATGTTCATGGCTGCTTACTAGTTAATAATTGACCTCCACATATGGTCAAACAGCTGTTAAAAAATTACCATTTTTACATCTCAGGTAAATAAATTCAAGCAGCAAATAATATGAGGTAGGATACTGCTATGATGCACAACTGGAGCTGCACTAATTGATCACAAACGCACTTAAACTACAGCAATCTTTCTTGAGCAGGTTCAAAGAAGGGTTCCTCATTACACAACTACTATACACAACTATTATACAATTTCTCCTCTGTAGAAACGAAGGTAAAGAGGGTACTGCTCACAGATAATCAGTTTGATACATCAATCCTCCACTCTGTGGAGTTCTTGTAACTTCTGTGACATAAAGCATATGAAGGAGAAGCCGGGTAGGTTCAAACACTTATCAAAGGTATGAAAAGACTAATCAAGACACATTCTGTTTGGGCTTTAGTACAATGGAGTTCAGATCCCAAAGAAATCCAGCTAAATCTAGATACTGGAACCCCCAAAGACAAAGCACACCATGACTCCTTTTTCTCCCTTTTAAATAACATTTCTAATTCTTTATAGACTAAGAAAATACTGTTAATGTACATTGCTGAAACACAGAGATAACAATCTTCTTTCTTGGTGTTGCACTGTACATTCATCTTACAACACTATCAGCCTTCTCACAGCAAGCAGAGTATGTTTTAAAATTAGGTGTGAGACAAGCGCATGTGACAGATTCCCCCTCATAAACAAGCCTATAAAGAAAAGGCAGAATAATAATCTGCAAAGCAATAATTTAGTGACTTACTGGGTTGCTACTGAAAAGAAGAAGTGAATTGATCAGTTCAGCTTCTAACAGAATGCAATAATGTCAAGCTGGGAACCAGTAACTCTGAAAAGTAGTTTCAAATGTGTTTCTTCTTTTATTCTGAAGCTTTGTGTGCTCACTTGTTAATTACAGCACAACAGGAAGGCCTGTGCTCACATAATTACAATAATAATAACAACCTGATCTGCTGAGGTAAGAAGGCAAAAATTAAGGAAACACTGCTCTCATTGCAGGCTGTGTGGGGCTGCAGATGACTCAAAGCATTTATTTGCTGCTCAAAGCCTCCAGTTTTGCTACTCCAAATAACACTCCTACTCCAAACAACAAGTCCTAGATGGGTTCTATCTGTTTGCAGCGACACTTCAGACCCCAATGTAAATGTATGAAAACATGACAAAAGTGACACCTAGATAGACACCAGCACACAACAAAACCTGGTATGTTCTCTAGCAGGATAGTAACCTAGAGGAAGAGACGTAACCTTGTAAACACTAAACAAAGGCATGGGACAGCCATATAGAACACCCAGTCCTGCTAGACACTCGTATGTTTCTTGGCTATTTTGCATGAGAACAGCACAGTACATTGGATCTGCTGTTTCACATGCAAACAATTGAAATATTTCTCCACAGACGGGTCAAAATTAGTTGCCCATGTTGTACATAATTTCAGACAGAGAGCTTGGGACTGAGCAAAGATGACAGTTTACAATACTCCAAGACTTAATTAAGGCTTTGCAGGCTAACAAGTAGGATGCTCCTCCTACTGTTGGAATTCCTTTTTTTTTTTTTTTTAAACATTCAAGCATAAGACTTTGAGTAAGATATCCCTAGAAATACATTTCAGATGAGAAGCAGTACATGAACCATCTTAACCTAAATATTTATGGTTATAAACTATTTATCCCTTAGACCTGGCTCTGAAAATTATATATATATATATATATACACACACACATATATACATGTATATAAAAAAGTTAGTTCAACACTGGACATTTTAGCAGGTATTCCTATATAACAAGAGAAAAGAAATTTGCCAGTCACATTGTCAATTAAGACCTTCTTCTGATTGGATGGATGGTTTTATTGAAGAGGCCTCAAACTCTTCATAATCATCACTAAAACTTTTTCTAAATTTATCATTTTGTCTAGTTACAGCAGAGTTTTAGAAGGTCTCTTAAAATTACACAGGTGTTTATTCTTCAATGTAGGTACTTTTAATACTTACACTTGGATTCCATTATTTGCACACCATGTAATAATGTTGTGTGTGTTTTTCTGCCTAGAAAACAGATGCCAAACTGCCTCTTTAACATCTCTGCTTTCTGCATACACTAGAATCACACATTGACAGCCTGAAGATTAAAGTAGTCCCAGAAGCACCACATCTCTGTATGCAATCAGCACCACAAATTTCAGCAAAAGCCTAGCAACCACAGAAAAAATTACGATCCTTACTCATCCACATTCCCAGTAGTTTGAAACCATTTCTAGTGGCAAAACCAGCAAAATCTTAAAGCAAAGTAAGTTTCCTACTTAGATTTCTGTTGTCGCTGAGAAATACATATTAGCGTTCTTTCCATTGCAATACTTAAGAATCCTACTATGGTGATCTATGAATAGCTGGCAAAAAGTTTATAGTGTAAACAAAACCTGATAACATCAAACATACAAGTATCATTATTTAACGAGATGATTTGTTACATCATCATGTTTGTACTAAAAACAAAACCAGAAACTGTGGACTCCCATGAGTAGGTTTACTGTTTTCTAGCCAGAAAGCTCTTCACAATACTTCCTTTGTTTTCTTGTTGAACAAGAAACTAAACTAAACTTGGTGGACATCTCTTTTCCCTCCCAGGAGCTTCCTTTGCCACTCTGAATGTGAAAGTTTCTTTCCCTCAAAGTTGAGTAGGGTGTAAAGGGCTAAAGTATCAGTCCCTCAAAGGCTTCTCTGTGTCTCTGCCTTCATGCGCTGTCACATACTGTGTCACTGTTATCCACGGTGACTTCCACATCACTCAAAATCAAGCAGAGACACAAGTTTTGGAAGAAACTGGGTACTCAATTTTGTCTTAAGGGTGTGCTCCTTCACGTAAGGTATGCCACACGAGCCCTTTTCTTTCCAGGCTGCTTGTTTATCCACAGAAACACCAATGAACCTCTTCGCAGCCTGATGACCAGGAGCTGAGTCAGCTGAGTAAGAGGCAATCTCAACACCACAAAAGCAGACCATCCCCTCTGCTCTCTGAACGATCTCACGTAAAATATATCACAAAGAAATACAGAGGAGATCCCAGTCAACACCTGCAGGTGTGGCTCTGCTAATTAAGTATTGCATTATGTATGTATTGCACATTATGAGGAGAGTAAAAGTATAGGGATCTTTACCTTGACTCATACACTAAAAGACTACACTGCATGGCAACCTCTCTAACAGCCTAGAAGGTAAATTTTCACCGCTCCATCCTCAGATAAACCTCTTCTAATAGGGTTGGTGAACATACTGAAGAATGAAAAGGACTGAATAGGACTATATATTTTCCTAGCAATGTTTTCTTGGTATTATGCATACAAAAATATTTGTATATTCAGAAAAATGAGTACACAAGTCCTCCCAAATTTGTAAGACCTTAGAGCAAGAGAAACAGACACTAAAGACAAAGGATAGTGACACAGCTGACACATCCCTTGGCAGAGTTCTGAACATCAAGCTTAACACTGAAGTAACTTTAAGTAATAAAGTGATCCAAAAAACTTAACTCGGACAGCACTACAGAAAACACCGAAAATAAGGTTCAGTGTTCTTACCCAGGATAGTCTTGGTTCTGTGTAGTGCTACCTGCCACACTAAACCTGGTCACGGCCTCGATGGCCACTGCATTAGTCTCAGCCAAAAGCCTTGCCTCATGACACATCAACACCGAGACTTCAATTGGGTGTAAAAGGGACTAGCATCTGCAGACACCAGAAAGCTATCTTAGCAGGGAATCCCAGAATCTTACTGTTCAGCTCATCCTTTGAAGATTTTCAATATAGCTCTACTAGGAGCCACACAACTTTCTAAGCTCCTTTTTAATAATCCTACAGTTTTACAGCTTGGGTAAGGGAAGGTCATTCATAACCATGAAAACTGCTCTCTTGACCCAAAATAAATACTTTCATTAGTCTTCTAATTGGAGATAGGCAGAAGTGGTGATTGCAATGGATTTCTACACTACCCAAATGAAAAATCGGCTTCTTCTACCTTTTCTGGCTCATGAGTGCTTAAAATGTTTTACCAATAACTGAGTTTGCTTAGGCGGAAAGAAAGGCAAAGAGAGAAAACACATTTGCCAAAATTTTTAAGCAAACAGATTACAAATAACCCTCCAAATCACTTGGAGACCAGCAGAAATCTTTAGTAAACCAGCCTGTGACCCTATTATTGCCATTAGTAAGGAGCAAACAAGTTTGAGATGTGCTATCTCATTCAGTTAGGCCTCTTCGTGAGCTGAAAAACAAATCGACCTTATATTTGGGAAAGAAACAACAGTTTGTAATGAATCCAAGAGCAAACACTTACTGGCTCTCATGGTCTAGTGACTTGTGGCAGGACACTTCACAAGATTTTACATGACTAAATGGCAATGCCATTCCAGCACCGGGAAACCTGTCTACACATGCCGGTCAGCAAGAGCTGCAGACACAGATCAGAGGCCAGCACAGGTTACCAGCCCTGGTAATGACCTGGGACTCCCATCAGGTTGCCATCCCTGGTATGTCCCTGCTCTTGTTGGGAATAGCTACACTGAGACCTGGAAAGTTATAGACACACCCCTGCTACATTTAATCTCAGAATTATCAGATGGTTTGGATTGAAAGGGATCTTAAAGAACCTCTAGTTACAACCCCACTAGCCACAGGCAGGGACACCTTCCACTAGACGAGGTTGCTCAGAGCTCCATCTAACTTGGCCTTGAACACTTTCAGGGACAGAGCATCCACAGTTTCTCTGGACAACCTGTTCCTGTGTCTCATAACCCCTGCAGTAAAGAATTTATTTGTAATACCTAATCTAAATCTACCCTCTTTGAGTTTAAAGACATTCCCCATTTTCCTATCACTGCACAACCTTGTCAAGAGTCCCTCACCAGCTTTCTTGCAGGCTTCCTTTCAGTATTGGAAGGCTGCTCTAAGGTCTCCCGAGAACCTTCTTTTCTTTAAGCTGAGCATCCCCAGCTTGTTCAGCTTGTCTTCATAGGAGAGGTGTTTCATCCCTCACATCAACTTTGTGGCCCTCCTCTGGACTCACTCCAACAGGTCCATGTCCTTCCTATGCTGGGGACCACAGAACTGGATGCAGTGTTCCAGGTGGAGTCTCACCAGAGCAGAGGGGCAGAACCCCCTCCCTCGTCCTGCTGGCCACACTGGTTTGGATGCAGCCCAGGATACAATTGGATTTCTGGGCTGCAAGTGCACAAGGCCGGATCATGTCCAGCCTCTCATCCACCAGCACCCCCAAGCCCTTCTACTCAGGGCTGCTCTCAATCCATTCTCTGCCCAACCTGTATTCGTGCTTGGGATTGCCACAACCCCCATGCAGGACCTTGTCCATGGCCTTGTTGACCTTCATGAGATTCACATGAGGTTCTCAAGCCTGCCACAGCCCCACTGGGTGGCATCCCTTCCCTCCAGCATGTTGCCCACACCGCACAGGTGGTGTTGTCAGCACACTTGCTGAGGGTGCACTCAGTGCCACTGTCCCTGTCACCGACAAAGCTGTCAAACACCAACCCCTGAGGGCACCACACGTCACTGCTCTCCACTTGGACATTGAGCCATTGACTGCAACTGCTTGAGTGTAAACATCCAGCCAGCTCCTTGTCCAACAAGTGGTTCACCTGCCAACTCCATGTCTCTTCAGTTTAGAGACAAGAAACAGTTCAAATATTTTGTGTAAGTCCAGGCAGGTGGTGTCAGCTGCTCTTTTGTTAACCGCCAATTCTATAACCCTGTTGTAGAAGGCCATCAAATTTTTTAGGCACAGTTAGCTCTTAGAGAAGCGGTGTTGGCTGGCACCAAGTATGTCCTTATTTCCCAATGTGCCTGAGCAGAGTTTCCAGGAGGATCTTATGCCCTGATTTTGCTGGGCACAGAGGTGAGACTGACTGGCCTGTAGCTCTCCTGTAGTTAAGCTATCATTTAGCTGCATGGATGTATCCTCTGTATTTAGCTGATTCACACTGGTATTCAGGCCAAGAACTTCTTATGAAAACAAACTCACCAGGAGAAAAACAGCAAATTACTTTCCCAGATAGTGAAGGATGGGAATCTCTGAGTACAGCCCGAGGAGAATCCAGTCCATTCACTCCCTTGGCAGGCGCAGGTCTGACCTTGGGCTTTGCTACAGAGTAGTGACAGTAGCTACTTTTGCTACAAAGAAAGTGAGATTCAGGCTGGGGGCACGGTGAAGGCAACAGCTGTTGAAACCAAGCAACAAGTTTCTCTTTCTTGGCTACAGTGCAGGAACACCGACAGCAATCTCACATCCTATCTTCTCAAGAGCAAGAGATGCTAACAGGTCTCACTCTATTGACTCCCCTTCTTTTCTTATGCCTCTCCCCTGCCGCTTACACCCCCCAAGAGCACAACCCAACAAATGCAGGTTGAACCTGTAGATTGCAACAGCTAAAGAGCCAGTTGAAAAACAGCTGCCCTTCACACCAATTCCTTTTGTTCTTGCAAAGTTGTTTTTCATTCAGATCGGTTCAGTGATCCTATATTATCACAAAGCCTTACCAACAGTTGTGCAACCATAGCCAAAAAGGCCGCAAACTGCCATAACAGTTGTAGCACTTTTAGTCAAGTTTGATGCTAAAGGTGACATCTCAGTAAACTGCACTGCTCATCAAGCTTTAATTTTCAATGGTAGCAGTTTCCTTCAGTTCAAATGGCACAGTTACATTTCTGGAGTTGAACAAGACTTAATAACTGTCAACTGCTGCAAATTACACCAATATTTCTATTATTGAATGGTATTGATTTTTTTCAGTGTTTGTGTAAGTTCATTATGCTTAATATAATTGTGATAATGAATTAAAAGCTTCATTAAAGGACATCAAGACAGAATTTCCAATTTATATTTTCCCTTGCCAAAATACTGCCAACTCCTAAGTTTGCACAGAGGAAAAAAGGAGCCAAGTAGAACTTGATTCCAGAAGCCTAATACTTTTTTTCATGGGATGAGTTTTATGATTCACAGTGAACTGGTCTCCTTTAGGAGAGAATAAAAATCATCTTACCAGCACTGGGTCTTGACTTGAAGACACACACTTCTTTTACAGCACTGAATGAATCAGCCTCTGGGTCTCAGCTGGAGGGTGTGTAACAGGCGTGTTCCCTGATCTCAAAGAGACATTTTAAAAGGTACGTCACTATTGACAGAATTTCAAAAACTGCAGTAACAAGGATCACATAAAAAACAAAGCGTACCAAACACAGGGGATTGGCCAGGTGGCATGCAGTCACAAAACACACAAATTTGGAGTTAAAGAGATAGCAACAAAAATGAGCACAGTTAATAAAACAGCCATCATCCACCACCTGCTTTACTAGACAGAAGCATACTATGACTATGCAAATACACAGCACCGCAAAAAATTTTGCAAGTAACTTAGTTTTGATTATGATGCAAATCATAGCTGTGACACACTGAAGAAACTACTGTGAGCTTACTCTTACCTTTAGTTTCTAAAAATCTCTAAAAATGCAAAACACTAGTACATCTAGACAATAGTGAAGATACACAAGGCACTTGCAACACCTTCAACTTCCCCCTACTTCACTGACCACAAATAAAACAGACCAGTTTTACTGCAAGGAGTAAATAACAATAAAATGGTAAATTGTACCTTGCAACAGGTTGATAGCATTTTCTAGTTCACAACTGGAGAAAAAAGAGGGAATGTAAAAAACCGGAATTTCCAGCTCACTGAGGGAAGACTTCAAGTTTCTTGCTCACATACAGGGAAAAAAGCTCTGTTGGGACTGTACAAATGAAGAATAAGACAAGACACATGACCACATAACCACAGTAGGAATCTGCAATGACAAATCAGACACTTGATCTATTCAGAGAAAAAAAAATTAGAATATCAGTGGTGCGAGGCCATAACAAGTAGTGACAGTACCAAACAGAGTCAAATACAAAGTACACTTAGAGGAGGAATGGTCCAAGCTGTACCTAACACTGGATGGCAGGATGTCCAGCAGAGAAGGCATAAAAACCATGTTCCCAATCCCTGCTTAGTACTGCCAGCAAAGACTTCATTTAGAAAAGCATTCCATTGCAGTTAACTTGTGTAGAGCTTGCTATTAAGCAATATGGGGTTTTAATCAATAAAACATATACCCAACTGCTCATCGATACGTTCCTAAATGCAGATTTTATTTTGCCTGATCAGTGAAGTCTGCTTCTCAGCTTCTACAATATATACATTTCAAATATGGCATCACATAATTACCAGCAATAGAATCACAGAATCATTTGGGTTGGAAAAGACACTTGAGATTATCGAGTCCAGCTGTTAACCTTACTGTGCCAGGTCCACTGAACCATGTCTATCCATCTTTCAAATGCATCCAGGCACGATGACTCAACCACTTCCCTAGGCACTCTGCTCCAACATCTGACCACCCTTTCAGCGAGGAAATTTTTCCCACTATCTTATCTAAACCTCCCTTAGCACAGCTTGAGGCCATTTCCTCCTGCCCTATTGCTTATTATCTGGGAGAATAGAATGATCTCCACTTGGCTACACCCTCCTTTCAGCCCCCTTTACACCACCTTGACCCTCCTTTTCTCCAGGCTAAACAACCCCCATTACCTCAGACCCTCCTCACATGACTCGTGCTCCAGACCCTTCATCAGCTCCATCGTCCTTCTCTGGACTCACTCCAGAATCTCAATGTCTGTTCTGCAGTGAAGGCCCAGAACTGGACACAGCACTCGAGGCATGGCCTCACCAGTGCCGAGTACAGGGGAAAAATCACTGCCCTGGTCCTGCTGGCCACACCATTGCTGATACAGGCCAGGACACCACTGGGCTCATGCTGGCTCATGTTCAGTCACTGTTGACCAGCATCCTCAGGTCCTTTCTATTGGACTCCTTTCCAGTCACTCTTCTCCCAGCCTGTAGCACTTCATGGAGCTGTTGTGACCCAAGGGCAGGACCTGGCACTTTGAACTTCACACTATTGGCCTAGCCCATCAATCCTGTCCAGCCTGTCCAGATCCATCTGCAGTGCCTTTCTACCCGCCAGCAGACCAACGCTCCCACCCAACTTGGTGGTTGTCTGCAAACTTACTGAGGGTACACTCAATCCCCTCATTAAAATCATCAATAAAAATCTTAAAAAGAACTGGTGCTGTTACTGAGCCTTGGGGAACATTGCATATGGCCAGCCACCAGCTGGATGTAAATTCATTTACCACCACTCTCTGGGCCCGGACATCGAGCTAGTTATTTTAAACAGCAGAGAGAGCACTTGTCCAAACCGGGGGCTGCCAGCTTCTCCAGGAGAATCCTGTGGGAGACAGTGTCAAAGGCTTCAGTAAAGCTCAGGTAGCCCACATCCACAACCTTTCCCTCATCCACTAAGCAGGTCACCTTCTCATAGGAGGTGATCAAGTAACCAAAGTAATCACACTGCAACACCAACAACTACACATTATTCAATCACTGTGTAAGACAAACCTTTAGGCAGGTTCTCAGCAATTGCCAACACAGCACTGTATTGTGCAGGGTGCTGGAAACGCACAGAAGCTGTGCCGGCTCTTATCTACGCTTAAAACCAAAGGTGAGCTGGGGAGAGAAGGGGAGGCAGTGCCTTACTAGCAGATCCTAGGAAAGCTTGTTGCCAGTTTCTACTCTAAAGTAGCCAAGAATGCCAACACACCTAATATGCCTTGGTTACATAGAACGGAAACACACAGATGCGGCACAGTACGTTCAGGACAGACAGAATCAGTAAGCACATTTTCAACATTACATGGAGCACATTACGTGACCACAGAGAAAGTATTTTTATAGTTTCTAGCCCGTTATGCTGGTGTCAGAAGTAAAAAAAGGAACCCTTTAGCTACCTACAGGCTAGATAAGAAATAAAACTGAGAGAAAAACCAACACCATTCCACAAACAACCCTATTACAGTAAAACGTGAGCAAATGCTTATTTTTAGGTACATGTTTCAATTCTCCCAATATCAAGAACACTCAAATACATAACTAAAGACAGCCTTTAACGAGCACCCAATGAGCCTGGTGAAAGAAACCTCCTGCTGCTTTTATTAGTTTAAAGATCAATTCCTAGACTTAGAATATGATTTTCAACTCCTTGTTTTGTCTAACTGGGGGACGGGAAGAATCCAGGAAGGAGATGTAATGCAGTAAAATAAAAATAATTAAGATGAACATTTTTACAATCCTGTTTTATTAGACACTGATCTTTCAGAATAAAAGAGGTTTGAATAATTGTGTCCAATTTTAATTTTTCTGAATTACTTTTGAGATGGCTATAAGGGAAAAAACCAACAGATTATGAATAGGAGAAAGTATTTGGGTGGAGAAAGATGTACAAATTAAGCATTATTTATGTTCTGGAAAAATCAGAGTAACAACTACATTAGGCATTCATCAGAATACGAACTCTCTGCTTTGAAGATGGAAAAATTTTGAGACACGATTCAATGAACTTAATTGTAAAGCATCTCCACCATAATAAACCTGAGATAAACATCCTATAAATTTACATTGATACATTAAAAAGCCCAGTGGGTGCTACAATATACATTCACGGATTTCAAAAACGCCAATGCTCCTTATCTTAAGTTCATTTTAAGAAGAATTTCTGTGCGTTTAATTTTGATCTGACTTCTCCTCACCTTACATTATCCAAATCTTAGTTCAAAACATCTACCTACATAGCTCTCTGACAAAATAGAAGGAACAAACCCTCTGTTAACACCTTAAGCAATATCCTTTTAGATGCATCATGAAGCAAGCATATTTACATTTCCTTAGGGAGAGAGAATAACATCCGCACCAAGTTTTCCTAAAGCAACAGCACGTACCATAGCTTAGCTTTTAAGAGGCAGCTTTAAAGAGAAAAGCGTGACGGAGGGGACAGCCCAAAAACCTCTGATCACCTAAGCAGGGTATTGGAAAGATTGCTGCATTATGAAAGTCACTTTATTGTACTAACAAGCAAGTTCACTCTTTAAAGACTTTCGTGCAGTCGGAGCCTATTCAGTAAAATCAGCGTCTTGGGCAGAAACGCCTCAGTCCGGTCCCGCTCTCCCTGCGGCGGCGCCCAGCCGGACCTCCACGGGGATGGGCTGCGCGCACCTGGAAAAGCCCGTTCAGCCGCAGCAGAGTTCAATTCCGGAACAGCCAGCGCTTCAGGCATGCAGCAACCTACCTCCCACCACTCCCGCACATGCTGTTGGGTGCTCTTTTACTTTAAAAAGCTGCAATCCCACAATTAAGAGACTTAAAAGTGCGTGGAAGTTCACAGAAAAATCTCCCCTCACCCAAAACCGACACACACACACAGATGAGCACACACACACACATACACAGAGCACAGGAATGAGACAGGTTTTCCGCCGGTCGTTCAGGCCTCGGGTGCCGGCGGGGCTCCCAGCAGGGACAGGGACCCGCCGCTCCCGGCGCGGCTCAGCGCTTGCCACAGCCCGGCTCGGGGGCCCCGCCGGCCTCAGCCCTGCGCCGCCCGCCTTCCCCCACAGCCCTCCTCCCTGGGGCCGAACCGAACAGCCCTAAAACCACAATCACACAAACCCGGAGAGCCCGCGCCGCAGTCCCCGGGCGCGCCTCGCCAGCCCGCGCCGCGCGGAGGACACACGGCAGGGCAGGGCAAGACACACGGCAGGGAGGGGAGGGGAGGGGAGGGGAGGGGAGAGGAGGGCAGGGCAGGGCAGGGCAGGGCAGGGCAGGGCAGGGCACGCTCCGCGCCGCCCGCGGCCGCTCCTGCGGGCGTCCCCGCCCGCCCTCAGCCTCCCCTCGCCGCCGGCGCCCCGCGGAGCAGCCCGAGGCCGGAGCGGGGACAGAGCCGGCGCTCCCGGCCGGCTCTGCCGCGCTCCCTTACCTCCGGCGGCTGATGACGGCGCGAGGCGGTGCCGTGGGACGGCTCCTCCCGCCCGTGGCTCCTCCCGCCCGCCCATCGAGGGGACGAGGCGGCGGGACCGCTGGGTGAGGGTCCGGCGAGCCCCCCTGGCCGCTTCCCCTCGCCCAGCGGGTGAGGGCGCTCTGGGCGCGGGAGCTGCTTTGCGGCACGGGGCGGGTGAGCGGCGGGGCTGGCGGCCCCGGGTCCCCAGAAGTCACGGCTGCGAGGGGCCGTGGAGGGCTGCGTGCCGCTCTGATGTGCGAGGCCGTGGTAGTGCACGGAAGAGTGACGGCACCTGTTGGCCCGCTTGTGACAGAGGGGGCTCTGGCTCCTCCGCTCGCGCTAAAACATTTCTTCCTAATGTCTAGCCTAGATTTCCGCCCTTGCGATTTGTACCCAGTACCCCTTGTCCTATCACTACTCTTTTATCTTCTGACAAAGAGTTCCTCTCTGACTTTCCTGTAGGCTCCCTTCAGATACTGGAAGGCTGCTATGAGATTTCGACACAACCTCCTCTTCTCCAGGCTGAACAGCCCCAAATTTCTCAGCCTGTCGTAGCCCCTGTTCTCAGCCCCTGCTCAGGGCTGAGCCTGTCAGCCAGCACCACAGGGTCATCTTCCTTGCCTCTCATTGTGTTTCTCCAGCATCGTCCTCATTCATTGCCTATGAGCTCTGAGTTCTGTTTCTCACATAGAACGACTTCTGGACTGGCCACCAGGAAACACATGCGCCCTGGGTATGACCACAAAAGAATAGCAACTGGCAGCATCTGCCTGGTCATTCCCATCTATACTGAGAAGGCAAAAAATCCGAGTTGTTAATTACCCCAACACGTACTTTCCATGTTTAAGTTTTTCAGAACTCAGGGAAAAATTGAGGGGGAAGAATTGAGGGGGAGGACAGTGAGGAAGGCTATAAATCAGTATCAATGAATGACTGTGGAAAGGAAGCTGTGAGAAAAAATGTACAAAGATTTCCCGCTGGAGAAAAGGGGAGATTGCTGGGACTTCATCTGCAACACTGCTGCGTCCAAGAGAATGTCTCTCCTACAGGGCTCTGGGTTTTTCTCAGGGAGCAGAGTGCTGGGGCTGTACCCCTGCTGTGTGAAGCAAGGTTGCACAGTTGACTGCTTGAGAGTGGTTAAGAACACTAAGCAGCTACTTCAAGACCTTTTTGTTCCTGGTAGAATAGACTACTCCCAAGCTACACAACATGAGTGCGTAATAGCTCTGCATTTATAGCTGTAATTGCTGATATCGGACAGGCTGACTCATGCACATTGAATTCCAAGCGCAGAAGGAACTATTGTATGCCTGTGCTTGTTAAAGAAAAGGAATAATATAGCATTTCAATGCTCTGCTTCTGTTTTTCTTCCATTTTGTTCAAGGTCCATACTTCACTCTAGTTTTCTATCTTTCATGGTATTTATAAAACAACTTCATCAGAAGTTTATTCAAATCTATGTGCAATAGTCACACAACTTAAAGACAGTGGCTGCCCAAGGTCAGAGCTGCAAGAGAGATTCCTGGTAAACTAGCTGCTGCTTTCATCCACCAATGCTTCAGTTTCTGCTTTTCACAGCAGTAGGAGCACAGTGGCTCATATACACTGCAGTCAGATGTGCCATCTGGCTCAGCTCTGAATCTTTAGAGTGGATGGCATTTTTTAATGTATTCAAAATCTGCAGCATTAACTAGCTTCTGGTTATATGAGTATTTGCAAGATAGAATAATGGAAGATGAGAATAATCTAATACTATCAGGTCTTCTCAAAATTTCCTTTCAGATTTTTAAGGTGAACTGCTTCATGTTACATTTCACCTCAATGAGCAAGACTAAACTCTCTTACAGAACTCTTGCAAAGGAAGTTTTAAGAACTGCAGTGACACTGGTTATATGCAATGAACAAGCAATACCAAATCCCAGGCCCTGTTGCAATAGTGAGCAGAACCTCTGACTACTCTACCTTCAAAAAAGCATCCTAAAGTAAGAGAGAGTTTCTTCTTCCTTTTTTTTTGTGCAGAACCCAACAGGTATCTGAATGTTTTTTTTTCCACTCGTGTACATACTCAGTAAGAGTGCTATATGACGTAAGTAAACTCTCAGTAAATGAATGACAAGTTATGTATCTCAATGACCATGTTTTTCTCCTCACACTGCCAGGGTGTTCTCTCAGTGCTTAGGGGTCTGCCAGCTACGTGCAGGTGTATGAAAACCACACAGAGAGAATAGGAGTTGCCACTAGATGTGGTAGTAGATTGCTTGTTACAATCTAATTTTCTGCAATCATTTTCGTAGATTGCCCTTGTCATGGTTTATCTCCAGCTGGCAACCAAGCCCCATACAGACACTCATTCGCTGCCCAGGGCTGAGCCTGTCAGCCAGGACCACAGGGTCATCTTCCTTGCCTCTCATTGTGTTTCTCCAGGATTGTCCTCAAGAAGAGTGGGAAGGAGGAGAGAACCAGAAAAGTAAAAGAAAACTCATGAACTGAGATAAGGACAGTTTAATAGGTAAAGCAAAAGCCATGCACGCAAGCAAAGCAAGACAAGAAATTCATTCATTTCCCATGAGCAGGCAAATGTTAAGCCATCCCAGGAAAACAGGTCTTCATCAGGTGTAACATTAACTCGGGAAGACAACCACCACCACTCTCAACATCCCAAGTCCTTCCTCCTTCTTTCCCCAGCTTTATATGCCAAGCATGACACCATAGTATATTGAATATCCATTCCATGGTATGGAGTATCCCTTGGGTCAGTTGTCCCGACTATGTCCCTTCCCAACTTCTTGTGCGCCTTATTGGTGAGGTCCTGTGAGGAGCAGTAAAGCCCTCAATGCCATCTAAATGCCGCTCAGCAGTAACAAAAACATCCCTGAGTTATCAACAGTTGTTTCCAGCACGAATCTAACTACTGTAAAGAACATTAACCCTTCCCCAATCAAAATTTCTGCTGAATTCTGTGTTACACAGCTTAAACCACATGAGCTAGCGAGGTAACTGCAGAAAATCTGGAGCTTTAGATGGTAATTGAACACATTTTTCTTCTTTTCAGTACAAGCACTGTTTGACGGGATTGGTGAGGATGTTTATGTAGAGGACATTTATGACATCCCATAGCAATGTATTTATTCCACAAGATATCTGAGATGGGAAAAGTACTATTATTTCCTTTTATAAATGGGTAATAGAAGACAGGTATTGAGAATGCACTGAAGTCAGTTTTAAGACTTGTAGTTCCAGATCATAAACGCTGTGGCAGAGTGATGATCTGGTATAAACATGCTTTTCTGGTTGAGACCCCTTCAGACAATTTACATGAATTAGCTTTACACTGAGGAGTTTTTTACCCTTTTACCTGGACAACTTACATTCTTGATGGGGAGAAGTGTGATTGTATGTCATGCCTAGGCCAGAACAAATTTATGCTGCCAGGAGAGCCAGTGGTGCACAGGCCCAGTATGAATATTGATGAAACCATCAGTTGTTGCAACTGGATAACTTTGCCAATGCAGAATATTTAACATTTTCCTTGTGTCTTTGCTTTGTCAAAACTTTTGCGTAAGGATGGCAGTACAGAGTGCTCAGTCACTGCAGGATACTTATTTGAGTTCTAGTTGTCTCTACCGGAGGAGTGAGATCAGATGATCCAAGTAATCTATATGTCTTGAACTCCATGAACTAGTGGTGATCTGAGCTGCTGACTGCGGAAGTTCAGTGTACAGAGTCCAGCACACGCACAGAGAGTATTTTAGACCCACATTAGTAATTTCACTTTTACTTTCCTTTCGTTTTACATATCCAGTAAGCATGGACCAATTTTTGAAGGAAAGTTGGAAAGTTACATATAGCAAGATTTACATTCTTCAGCATTAAAAAAAGAGAAAAGTATTCAGAAAGGGTTTCTAGAAATCTGCAAATGCAGTAAGAGGTGCAACTTAGAGTCTTCTGAGTAGCAATGGGTAATAAAGCCTTTTGCATCAAAAGCCTCCATCTAGAACATGACTTATGCAGGAGGTAAAACTTAACATGCTGTTTCAAGACAGACAATTCTGTGTTATGTTATTTTGGAAAGATTTTTTCTTCCCTATAAATGTATAGAACTACAAAGAATTATATTCCTTCTCTTAATTAAAATAAGCCATTTTCTTTATTCTGTTCCTCTCTCACTATGTCTTTAAAGAGCATATAAGATTATATTAAAAACCAAAACCAGACTGTTTTCCAGTTCCACTGACTTGATCAGCTTATGGAAATAATAAAAGGGTATATATGAAAATAATATTAAGCACGCTCATTAAGGATGCATTTTACAGGGCATTAAAATTTATTGATCTCTTGTATTTGTCTGAATATCCAAGGACATTTTCTCCTTTCTGTCTAGTAATTACAGATTCATATTCTTACACACTATGAAGGAGATGTGAGCTATGTTATACGAGAATGTCAACACTAAGCCTGAATTTTGTTTGCTGGAAACAAGGACAGGACACAAAGCCTTATAAAAGTGTCCTGAATGCTTTTAAGAAAACATACCTTATTCAAAGGGATTACCTGGATTTCTGATGACTGTTTTCAGATGATCATGAATCTTTGGTATCTAAGAACTGATTGTTTGTGTTGTCCCATCTTCCACTCCTTTTTTTTTATTTGCTTTTTCTTACTCAACAAGCAATGTAGATAATTGAGCAGAACTATGCACTCAGCTTTGCTCTAGAAATCAGAGAGCCCTTCATACAGGTACTCACATGAGCCACAATCATTTAGACAAGCTTTGTCTACAACTTAGCAAATCAATCATCCTGACCTCTTCCAACAAGACTAACATCTTTGTACTGTTGACATTATTATTCTAAACAGAACAGGTGTGCTTTTCTGAAACCAGTGAAAGATGGGAAACTGTTTCCTCCCTGAATCTCTTTCTTCAGCTTTCCGTCCAGCTAAGATTACAAATAGATTCAGTCTTTCTGTATTCCCCATCCATGACTCCATCCTTTTAGCCACCTGCATATCCCTGAATCTGTGATACTTGGTGAACAGTTCTGCAATAAGATGGATGTTTTCAATTGTTCTTGTAAGTGTGAGGCTTCAGAGCATGCTAAAAACTTGCAGACAGGAATTCCAGCCTGAGTGTTGCCATTACTTCCTGTTTTCTTGAAGCAAATTACATAATCTAAACTGTGTCCACAAAGGAAATTGTATGTAAGACAAAAGAGTTTGTAAAAACTTTCTGACCGTGAGACAAAGAAGCATCTGAATGAATTAAAATTCCAGCACTGCCAAACAGAAAGCATGCAATGTTCTGGCAGTTAATTAGATAAATTTTGCCATGTGTTTACTTTAAAATCAAGCAGGGTTGAGCTCTCCTAGCTGTCAAAAACTAGATGACATTGATTCTGTCTCCTGGTTTAGGACATGCACCTGAAATGATCTAATCCCTAGGAATCCCTGTGGAATAACAGTCTTGGAGAAGTTCTAAACCAGTCTTTCCTTTCCTGTTAATTTTATTGCTTAGAGGATGTAGATGCAAACTGATTCAGAGAACGGGAAGAAATTAGTAAAATATTGGAGTAAATGTTGTCTGACTGTTTTTATTGACTAGTCTTCTAGTTTTATGCTCTTTAAAATAACAGTGTAATGACTGTAGAAATGTCATTTTAGATAAAAGGATGATTCAAACTTATCTTTTTAAAAAAAGTTTAAAGCGATTTAAAGTGATATTGCATTTATAAAGATTTTACTATTTCACTA
Source organism: Amblyornis subalaris (assembly GCA_018881555.1). Classification (NCBI taxonomy): domain Eukaryota; kingdom Metazoa; phylum Chordata; class Aves; order Passeriformes; family Ptilonorhynchidae; genus Amblyornis; species Amblyornis subalaris. Next base: position 522,347 of record JACAXG010000137.1, on the reverse strand, counting down.
AATTATACACTCCTTAATTTACAATAAGTTGTGTTATTTGGAGTACAAGAATTCTGCTTCATATCTGAAGTAATCTGGAAAACAAAATTTAAAATAAACATTTTCATCTTTAAATTCTACAAAAGGTATAATTACACAACACAAACAAACAAAAAAAGCAGATATTGGCTTGTAGCATGCACCCTGCAGACTTTGTCTGGTTTTTGTGGTTTTCTCCTCAAAGCTGTGTTTTCTCTTTGAGACCCTGAATCAAAGTACACTTTGGTCTGAGTGCATGCTTCAAGTTTCTCTGACAATAAAGCATAAAACTCCCAGTCTACTCTCCGGCAGAGCAAGACTGTCTTTCAGGGAAATCTAATGCCACTGCAACATATTCCGTGTAGAGAGATGCCTTCTCCCGTGCTTGGAATTCTGCCCGCTCTGATAGTGAATCGTTTGTTTTTAGTCTTCCAGTATTGTTTTCTGTTTTTCTGTTTAAAGAGTATCTCATCTTTAGAGAAAAACGTACTCAGGATTCATGTCAGAGAACTTAACCGTGAGACGCAGTGTATTTTCAATGGGTGTTGGCACCATTTTACTAATAAAATGGTGCTCTTGAGTTGCACATGGGTGTACAGCTGTGCTCACATATATTGCTGAGGCGAAGAAAATTCGGTTTCTAAGAGTATTCAGAAGTAGATTGCTCAGGTATCAGTGTGATATCTTACTATTTCAAAACATGAAATTGCTTTTGCAATATACAGACAATTACATGCAGGTTTTATTGCACTCATTTCAGAAATACCTTCGAAGTGTGTGTCTTCAGCGGTCAGTAACAGGACCAGAAAATATTGCTTTATCCCCTAGCTAAACAGAAGTTCTAAACCATGAGACATATCCTCTGCTGGATAGAGGTAGAGACCAAGCCCACATGGACTTTTTCTCCCAGACACATTCCTTTAAAACTGCACAGAAACGGAGTTGCAGTGTATTTCTCTTTCTATGGTTGTATCACATCATCATACTGAAGAGCAAATGTTGATACATTGCATTCCTGTGCTAAGGCTATCTCTTGTCTCTATGACACAGCATGGTGGTGTGCAAATACACTAAAAGCAACTCTGGTACCAGATACAACAGAGTTGGATAGGCAACTTAATCAGCCCAGACAAAGGGCAATCCTACACAGGTAGAGTTCCAAACGTGATGGCTTTCAGCACTATCTCTAAATAGTGGTAATTACGCAGACTGGGACTCCCTAACACTGCATGAGATGCTGCATTAGGTTTTATGAGCAATCAAGCAATGTTCTGTAGTCAACAAGCTACTGCTTCTAAGTGTGAAAAATGCCAAAAAAAAATTGTTAGTGATTGTTTCCAGTCACAAAAGAAAGAACCGAATGGTAAGCATAGCAGAACAAACAAAAACAGAAAGGCATGAAACAAGTTTGTAAGACATTCAGAATTCCTTCTAGTCCTTTGTCTAAAATCTGGCATATTCAGGAAAATTTCTGTCAGAGTGTCTGAATCTTCTCTTGACTCCGTCCAGTGAAACTGTATATCTGCAAAGCCTTTAATAACTGAGACAACTCTCTTGATGCTTCTAAATTTTTGCAACTGTTCTATTACTCAGTGATCTCTGTTCACTTCATTCAGAACTTGATGTCTGAACAGAAGACTGTCAAAGGTAATGGGACAAAGGTGAGGAACTTGTGTCTCTATGCAAAAGTCATCAAAGAACTATGGATAAAATTCTGACTATATGTTCCTGAGTTGCACATATGACATACTTGCTAGCTTTTACCATACTTCTGACTGGGGTATCTCCTGGAAACCCTGGAATAAGATTATATTAGAATGTTAGATTATGTTAGAAGAAATGTTTCTGTTTAACCTATTAGTTTCACTGCAGATAATGGTGTCATTTCTGAGTCAACATCTCTGCTGAGCTTTTTCTAGGTTATCACTGTATATTGGTGTTCAAATGCTATGTAGGAACACCTTTTACAGAAAAGAAACATTGAAATCCAGAGAAAGGTTTAAATCTTGTTTCTTTTATGCTCATGACTGCAATTGATCTCTTTGTAGTCTAAAACTGAAGATGAATTTGAAGAAAAGGCCAGGAAAAATTGATAGCGAATAAGTGTGCATGTCTAAAAATTAGAAGTCCTTCGCCTAAAAACACCTGGCTAATAAGGTACTTCTCCATTTATTGCAGAAAAAGAAAAAATATGCTAGGCTCATATTCTTGTTAGTGCTTTCACTTTCTAAATTTCATTTGCATTCTCCATACATTAAAAGAAAGCCTGTGTTCATTTGGTGTGAATTATACCCTCAGTAGAAAAGAGCAACCAAGACAGTAGGAGACAAATAATTTTTAAGAAGATCTGTAAGGAACAAAACCCCTGTTTCTTTCACCTATAGGTGTGTTTGAGGTGTCAGACCTTCTTCAGCTAGACAGAACTAAAACAACAGAGTGTTCTCACTTGCCACTGGCTAGGTTATGGCAGTTAATGTCTTTTTGCTAAGATTTTTACCTTTCTACTCAGTATATCCTGTAAGTACAGGGGATCTCATTCTCAGCCAAATGAGAATTAAGGTGTCCATACATACCTCAGAGCAAGATTATTTTACTGCAGAAACTCTTTTCTAACAAGGTGACTAACTGTCACTGAGTTCTGTTAGCAAAGAAAGAGCAATTTTCTGCTTCATGCTAACATATGATGACCTTCAGTGCTCATCTAGATGGCTGATTTCCCATCTGTCTATAAAGCCCCACTAACTTGCTGTGGACTTCTCACAGAAATATGCACTAACCCCAGGCATGGGACTGCAGGAATACATCACACAATATTTATAATAATTTAGGAGGAATATGACTATCATTATGATAAAACAGCCAATATTATTAATTACAGTAATCCTGCATAATCAAGATCAATGCAAACTTTGCTCCTGAGCTGCTAGTACATTGCTAAAGCCTGAATTCATAAAAGAGCTTTTCTACATGACTAGTTCCAAAGATTTTTATTTTCCAGTAGGGTGAAGTCAGATCCCTAAACTGCACAAGCACACTTGAATTTTAGATGACATGTAAGTACAGGTCTCATAGCTGTACCACTTGCTCGGATAAATCACAATGAATGTATTACCTGTGTTTGGTGAGTCTGAGATAATGCTGGGCTTTTCAGTGTATGTGCCTGTAGACTCTTGAAGTTTCTCTCTTAAACTGTAACTGCTTTTATGAAATAGAAAATAGATTAATCTTTGTAATTGTTGCAAATAGAAGAAAAGTCTTTGAAACTAAACCACACTATGGCTCCCATACGCAGAGTACTGAAGAATTAATTATCTGTAGAAATACTTCTAAAGAAGTATAAAACCTTGAGAAACTTACCTCACTGGGGTATTTTTCATATTTATCATTAATATTTCAGGTTTTACAATTATTTAAATGTTGATTCTTCTTTCTGTCCTTAATATTCATTCCTTTTTCAGCTGATTCCTGTATTCTCCAAAGTTTTCCCTTGAGTGCTGTTTTTAACCATAAACAGTTACCAGTTATTTCTGGTTTTGTTGTGATTTGTAGAAATAATCTCTTAAAGTTAAGTATTATGTATTCCTGCACCTTTAATCTTTTCACAGAATCACAGAATGGATCATATTGGAAGGGACCACGGGGGGACACCTGGTCCAACCTTCGTGCTCAAGCAGGGTCATCCCAGAGCACATGGCACAGGATTGTTCTTGAATATCTCCAGTGAGGGAGACTTCACAACCTCTCTGGTGAACCTATTCCACTTTTCTTCTGTAAAATACTCAATTCTCTGTTAGGTTAAGGGTGTCCAAGTTTGTTTATTTCACTTAAACTTCAAACCATACTGGCTATGGGGGTTGAGCAGTGAAGAACAACTAAACAGGAACTATCCAAGGACTTTTTCATGGTGGCTCCCTTCTTCAAACTTTGCACTTGGAAACGCTTCCTGTCAGTATTTCACTTTCTCACTCAAAGTGATATAAATAATCAGAATCCCAAATGCTTATTACTTTTACTATTTAAAAAGGTTTGTCAGCTTCCACTTAAGAAAAGACCTACAAAATTTTTCTTAAAATTCCTACTGTTAAAAGCCTGCTACTGTGTAAAATCTCAATTCATGCAAATAGAGAACTTCCTTGCCTGGGCAAGGAGACCCTGCAGTGAAACATCATGACCTAAAGCTCAACACTGTGCGGCTTTCCATACACAGAGTTCCTGAATCTGTAGTATTATAGATATATCTATCTATATATCTATATCTATATCTATATCTATATCTATATCTATATCTATATCTATATCTATATCTATATCTATATCTATATATTTATATACACATAAAAAGATCTCACAATTGTTGGTTTGTTTGTTTGTTTGTTTTGGGTTATAGATCATCATCTTCCTCTGATTTGGTGTTCATGCAAACAGGACAATGAATTCAAACTGATAATTTAACCTCTTGGGCTGTACTTAGTATTAGGTTAGATTCTTCAGCATTGATAATCATGTCCCCTGATCTGTAGAGAGCTTCTGAGCTGCTTAACCTTGTAATAATGAAAAACATTAGATAGAGCAGGGGCAGTTAACATACTTAACAATAGATGTTTTCCTATTGTGGTGATCTAATCAATAAATTGTATCCAACTATTCCAGCTGAAATCCATAGGAAAACTGATTACTTTATATCCAGTCCTTAATTTTGTAAGTTATTATCACCGTGTTAGGTGAAAAATGCTTGCCAGGTAATGAAAAAGAGGACATGAAGTTGGTGGGGTTTTTTCTGAAGTTGCAAGTTAGTTCACTTCTTTCAGGTCAGTGCTCCCATGGACTGAGACTCCAAATTTACTTCCCCTTAAATTGCTAACCATTTAAATACTAAGTCTGGTTTGTTTGGTTTTTTTCAGAGACGAGATGACACATTTTCCTCTCAGTTCTATAGTGCCAAAAGGCAACAGGAATCTAGTCTTATTTGACATCTACAAGTTTGCTGCAGTGTATTCCAGACCATCAGTTTCTTAAAAGATATCTTCAGATTATTCCAAATTATCATTTCAGTTTATGTTTCTTAAGGTAGCAATGCCCATGTTGCTATGATGGTTTCATGTTTGGCAGTCAATAAGCTGATATTGGTGTTAAGAGGGAAGAGGTCAAGAGAATTCCATGTGAAAAGGGATGTGTGTATGTTGGGAGAGTCCCTTTAAAGTTAGGTTAAGAAAAGACCACATACACCAACATGAAGCAATTTGCACATACAAATTTAGCACTGAGAAAGCACTGAGAATATATGCAAACAGTGCTATAGTCTTAGTCTGTGCAAAATTATTTTTAATTAAACAATAGCTAATAAGGCTTAGGCTGCACAACTGAGGGAGCAGAATAATGCTTGCAACTGTTCTTTCTAAATAATTTAACATCAGTAGCCACTTTCAGGAAACAGCCTTTACGTGAACACTCCGAGTGTACAAATGTCATCTAAGTATAGTTGGAAAGGTTAGAAGCAACATCATCCCCATATTAGCTCTACAAGTGCAGAGGTGATAAAACACACATGGCAAGCAGGAAACACCTTAAGAACTTACTAGCTGCAGCAACTGTTCTTGCAGAACTTTGATTTCTCTGCAGGCTAAATGCACTCTCACTTTTTAAAGGAAATCGTAAAGAAAAAATCACTTCTGCAGTGGAGTCACATGCAGTGTCACAACAACTGAAGAAGACTCTTAGTCAACTCTCCTCAGCAACCTCCTTCCCAACAAGTTTGGTTTTGCCTGAGTCCTCATCTGCACGAATAGTCTAAACAATCTTTTGCGAAGAAAGATGGGCTATATCTGCTTTTCATTAAGTGTCTAGCTTTAGACAGCCATTCAAGTCTCTAACCCTTTAAAAGGCCTAAAGAAGTGAGCTCAGGCCACTCATCTATTCCATAAGAAGCCCAGTTCTCTGTCATGTGCTCCCATCACCTATCTGCTGGTCATATGTGAAATTTGACCCCCAGACCCCCTATAAAGCTCACTCAACACATGACAAATCCTTTGACAAGCATCTTCCTTAGGCATATTTTAAACTGTATACACATTTTTTTCTTTTATTGCTGCTTTATCTTACAGAAAGAATTTGAAAATTGAAGAGTTTTTTGTAAGTAGTTGTTTAAAATGGCATGAAAGTAGCCATCTGTCTTGCCTCAGTTTTATTCTGTTGCATTATTAACCCACATTTTATAGTACTGGCCATTAATATTAGACAGAACTGTGTTATAAACAAAAGGGAATTTAACAGGAGAGGTTAGGCAAATATGAGAAAAAAATAGAAGTAGGAAAAGTGAAAATGGGACTAGAAGAAAACACTAGAAGACAGAAAGAGAAAGAAGTGTAGGTGCCTTGATAGGAGAAAAATAAAATGTAGAAGCAGTGTATTGTTGTCCTTGTTATGATGTAACTAACTATCCCACAACTCCTCAGCTGCAGAGAAGCTGGGACTATTTCAGCCCACTTTTTCATATCTCTGTTACTTGGCAGATATTATTAAGTTCAAATTAACATGACAAATGAAAAAACAGTTTGCTTCTGAATGCCTAGACCTCACATATGACAAACACAGTAGCTAGAGGTGCAAACAAATTATGAAAATTGAAAAGGAACCAGAAAAGCATGAATGATGACGGCCAGTACTCTGATTAAAGGCTTGAACCCTCTCATCTTGTACATGTAAACTTGTACTTTGATTCAGTACAAGACTTGTCTGCATGTAAGAGCTGTATGATTATATAATTAGCCAGAATAATAATGGTACTGATGCTATGTCCTCCTTCATACAGGGAGAGCTTCATTCTGACTGCACTTTAACAGCAAGGGAGATCTCCCAGAATCCCCAACTCAAAGACCTGGTCTCCCCTTAAAACCTGGGCAAAGTTCAAATCCAGTTTAAAAACCTATTTCTTTGCTAAACTCTGAAGGATGTGGGGAATATTTTTCCACAGTTTCGTGTCTTTTCTTTTCTTTTTTTTTCCAAATAAATGGGCTGTTATCACTGGCAGGTGTTCATAGTGGTGTGCATGTGTGACTGTAAGTCCCGTTTTCAGATCTACAAAACAATGTCATTTTACAGCATTGTACAGACTCTCCTGGGGAGAACATGTACACAAGGCAAAACAATGGATTTTGAGATTGATTCTTCAGAGAGGCAAAGGTCAGATTTTACGGTTTGATAAACTCATGGCACTCCCAGTAAAGGGCGGTTATATGTCACATCAGAGGACAGAACTTCTAAAACTTATTTTTCCTTCTGCTTATCATTATAAACAAAATGAACTCATCTCAAACTGGTGGCTTTTTAATCAGAATGGTATTTCTCTGCTGCGCTCTGAGATAAACACATGATCTCAGGTTCATAACTTGGGGAAGCATGTGAAAGCGATGAAAAGAGGCTGAAATGATCACAATTTTAATGATACAGCTTATAAACCACAGTATTTTGGTATCCAAGGTAACAACTCTGGGCTGTAACTTGTGTCATTTTTTCTTCTCCGTTCCTTCTTGTGGAGTCATTAAGCTGCATGAAAGAAGACTATGAAGAATACAAGTTTTGTTGAGGTGGCCTTTAAACCCTTCTTTGCAAAGCAGCATGAGTGTACCTGGAGAAATTTACCTGCTTTGGGAAAACAGAAAATATTTATGAAAGTCAAGGCAGCTTTGAGATACTCAGAGTTTATATTTCTTTCCTCCACAGTCTTGGATAAAAATTTCAAGGTATCCAATGCCATATTACATTTCCCAAATGCTCAGCAAGTGTAACTGCACAGAGTAGATAGTGTTCCTGAAACATCTTGTTTAACACGTTTTCCAATGAATCCCCAAATTTTCAAACATTAATAGGTAGGGAACTGAATATCACAAAGGAGACTAGCAGCTTTACTGGGACAGCAAAGCTTTGGCAGAGAGGAGAGCATCATTTTCCTAACACAAAAAGTAAGCATATGAGGGAGCTGAGCAGAGGAAAAATCCACTTTTACTCTCAATATAAGCATCACCTTATGTCATCTGGAAAAGTATTGTCCCAGTCACTGGGGGCAACTACTCACCAGAGGCTGTGATGGTAAAGTGGTAGATGTGGCATAGTTTTTGATAATCTCGAAGTATTCCTCTGTTTGGAGGCAACATTTCTGAAATAATACTCAGGTAGTCTGGCTACCTGAACACAGAGGGGGTTTCTATGAGGCCGTCAAGCTAAATTCTGTGTGGTAAGGTGTGAACTTCGGAATTTCTAAATGTGCTCCTTAAGCATCCGGTTTAAAGTCAAAACATAGCACGATTATTATCATGGTCCCCATAGCAATCGCAACAGCTCGGACATGATTCTGTAGTTTTGTCTAAAGCAGAGTCCCATGGAGAGTGAGACCATCAGATGCATGGCTGCAAGTGTCATGGTCCTGCACAGGTGATCCCAGGTGCTGTTGCTTCTCCTGGTCCTCTGTAGAGTCCCATCACGACGGCGTCCCTCCCTGTCCCACCTCCTGGCTTTATAGGAGGTGGCAGACCTCCAATTGCCATGGTACTGCTCTTGTGAGCAGCTCTCCCTTTAGCTCATAGAAACTGTTTTGTGTTATTGCGAGTGAATCTTTTGGTAGTGTTGGTGCTGCAGCTGTTTACGAGAGAGAAGGGCTGAAATTTTCAAAGCAGTGATTCATTTCATTTTGCAGTGCTTGGGTGCCTGAGATGGGTGGGGGTTTTGTTTTTTTTTTTTGAGGGACATGTTTGTTTGTTTGTTTGTTTGTTTTATGGTTTTGGCGTTCTGTCTTGTGTTGTTTTGGGTTTTTTTTGTCCATGGGTTCCTGAGTATTTCGGAATGAGATTTGTTCAGAAAGTTATAGGAATAAGCTGCATAGGAAATTCTGCATGTGCACAGGTGTGCACAGAAGACCCACAAGCAGAACAGCAGATGTTCCCCTGGGATGCATAGGCTGTGCAAAATCCTCACAACACTTCTGTCTTATGTGGCACTGTACAAAGACATATAGAGGAGAAGTGGGCAGGAGAAATGAGATGAGGGAGAAATTAGGATGCCACACCTATGTGTTGTCAGAGGATTGTTCTTGCTGGGATCAAGAAGTCTGGCAGGGAAGCATGTGAATCTGTGACCACATGTATCCAGTACTGCTAAAACAGCACCTACCTGCTGAGCAACACAGTAGCCTGGTCTAGAGGCTGCAAAAGGGGCTGCTCAAAAGCCCAAACCCCAGTTCTAGTGGGCAGCACTCAGGCAAAGCTTTAAAGAAGCAGATCTATGTGATGTTGAGTCTAAGCTGTTACTGCTTCTGAAGACATGAGGCTTTTGCAGATAAAAAGACAAGCAGAAAAAGTTTATGTCTACAAGTAGCACAAGGGGCATAAGCTTGTACCTTCTGCAGGCAAGCCTTGATTAATAGGGGAAGGACGAGTACAGTTGTAGAAAAGTGTGTTTTCCAAGTGGTACCGCTATACTAGCAGCAACTGTGTGGTCACCAAGAGCCTCAGTGGCATGATGGAAACAGATGGAACATGTCAGGATTTATGAAAAGATAATCCAGTTGATCTGCAATCTGTAAAGGATTTATAATCAGTTTCTAACCCATTCCAAGAACATGGTGCACAGCTATCCTCTTTTCTTTGCAGAGGATATATCCTGTTGTCATCCAAAGGTTAAATGACGTGTTGGGAATCATCAAGTACTATTCTTATCAGGTTTACACAGCAGTAAGTGACTCTTACAGCTTTCTTACTTGATGTCAAGAGAGTGGTGTCTTGCTGCTGCAAGGTGTTTTGCAATTACACTGGATTGTCTACTGCAACTCTGTAATTAAGGATTTAATGTAGTTATCACAGAGTAAAATTGTTGTCCTTATCTAATGGGAGGTCTGATTAGATAACTGCCATAATAATTTTGATCTCTCTTGTGAACAGCTATGTTCTTTACCCACTTCCACACATGGAATATATGCTTCGTGTATGTCCCACAGGAAGCTGCTTCACGCTTTGAAACAGAATGGTTCCATTGTTTAAAGTGTTGTATTTAATTACTTATTTTGTTTAAACATTGGATAATATCTCTGTTAAGACTCTCTTGCAATCTCAGGTTTGCTGTTTCTTCTCATGTGTGCCATTGGAGATGTAGTCAAATAAGGTATAAGCTTTCATTAGACGATGCCACAATCAAAGCTATAACCAAACCACTGGAATATCATACAGGTTATAGTAAGCAGTCCTAATCATGTAAAAAAAAATTTCCAACTTTACAATCAAAGTAAAAGGCTTGACATTTTCCCTTGTCACATTGCTGATGATAACTCCGATATATAAAAGGCAGGGAGGTCTGAGAAGAAACAGCCTAATGTCTAGTATTAATCAATTTGTTTTAGAGTTGGGGGTTGCATTCCACAGGCTTTATCCTTCCCTATTAAAACCAGTAGGGTTTTTTTCTTTGACTCCTACAATCACAGGACTTAGTCGCTTGTGACTTTTCTCCTTGTTTTCTAATCACTAAGCTACCTCATGTGTTGAGCAAAGCAGTGCAGTTACACCATTACTCTGCCTAAGTAAAATGTGTGGATAACCGAAACAGAAAATGCTCAGTAAGAAACTGCCAAATTAACTGCTTTCTGCAACTGGAAAAGAAAAAATAACCTCAGATTACCATTGCTGGTGTCATGACTGCTGTTCATTACTGCCATTGCATGAACATGATTGCTGCAATTTGACTGCTGAAAAGCCATATTACAAGACTCATGGTAGGCTGTTTGGCAGTTTTACAGCACGTTTCGTTCTTCTCTCTGACACAGAACAATACAGAACCAGAGGTGCTATTAGTGTAAACACAGCCATCTCCAGTAAAGGTAGCATAATAAGTGTTTAGCAGACCTACTGGCAAAGAACTTCCAATTTAAGGCACATAAGCAAATAAAGCACAAGCCAGAGAGGCTCACAGGTGGAGCACTTCCCAGAACACATGGGTTTTCAAGACCATCTCAAGGAAGGAAAGGAAATTGTCATAAGCTTTTTTTCACAATTTCTTTTGAAATGACATATGCAGTATTTTTGTGAAGAGAGGTAAAGTAGGAACTGGGTAACTTTTATTAGTCTCTGACAAAACTGTGAATATGGAAAAAGGTGAATAAAATTAAAAAGCAAATGTATGGTGGTAAGTTGTCAGTTTCTGGTGAATTTTCATGTGAATATTATTAAACTCCAGCAGTAGGTCTGGATCCCATGCTTGCTAGTTTATTTAGCATTGTCCTAGATTGTGCTCAAAGTCTGAAATTGATCAGAAAATGAAACTATTTCACTGGCTTTAGAACAAACAAAACTAACACTGTTTGGGCTTCCTGTAGGTCTGCTTTCCTAAAGATCACTGGCTGAGTTTCAGGGAGGCTTCTAACCACCAGTGGATGAGAGAAGATTGTTACATCCCACCTTAATTCTCCTACTGAGACATACAGTGAAACTTTTGCAGGCTTGTAAGAACAACACATTCGGTCAGCCAATATGAGAAAATAATTTCTAAGAGAAAAGGGGGACGTTCACAGCCAATGCAGTTTTTAGCTGGGTTAGATGGCCAGAAGTATCCAAGGAGCACTGAAGATGAGCTGGAGCAGTTGCCAGCCCACCCCCTGGGGGGGCTGCAACGTGGCTGTGCCTCTGACATGGGTAGTTTAGGAGGCATGGCCCACGCTCTTCTTTCTTTGGGAACTGTGGCAGTTTCAGGAAATAGTCCATCTGCTACCTGCATGCCCTTCTACTTCATCACAGCATGAGATCTTTGAGCAAAGAGCAGGATACATATTTAGCAAGTGCGATAAATATTTCTATTACCCTTTTTTCTTAGGTGTTAAAACATCACTAGTGTGAAGCAAGCGCAACGTATGATTAGTATCTATTAAAATGCCACCAAAAATAACCCTGTACTTTACAATATTAAATACTGCGTTTTCCTAATAGGTTACTTTTGTAGGTGTGCTTACTACCTATGGAAAGAAGGAGTCCCCTGGGAAAAAATTCTCTTCTCAATGTGATGTTGCTTCTGTATTTAAATTGTAGTTTATATCTGGGGAGGGGAGGACACAGAGAAAATATGGGAGGAAGAGAATGATTTTTTCTGTTTAGTTTGTGGAAGATTATGCATTGCCTTTTTCAAAAGGCCAGTTGTTCATCACAAATGTGAACTATTTCAAGACACTATGACTGGAGACCTCAGTCATTTTTTCAAAACTCAACATGTTTTGATATCATTCATGCAGCTACCAAGTTTTACAGAAACTGCAACCGGTGCTGACCAGCTAACCAAAAAGTAACCTCTGTACATGGAGGTGAATATAAAGTTTCTTCATGTTTCCTGCTGAGTCCTTATCTCTCAACTAATCACACGGATCAAGTAAAAATGGAATTTAATTGACGTCACTTCATGCTAGAATCTTAATGTAGCCAGAAGAGACATGCTTAAGGAGCTTGCAGATCTTAATGATTTCTGTGATATCTTATCTAGGGAAGAGTTTCATACTTGCTTACATCTAATCTGAATAAGCAAAATAAGGAAAAATAAGGAAATATGCTCAGTAATACGTTCCAAATAAATTTTGACTCATGAAAGCTGTATATATAGAGTAAGGAAAATTAGTTGCTTTTCCCTAAACAAATCTGTAAAGGAAAATGTGGTAATCCTATTTACTGCTTGTCAATTAAATTCTCCTTTTTGTGGCACTATTTCTAACACATCAATCATCAGGCATTGTGCTGAAGAATTCATTTGTGCTAATATGAGCATTAATTGCTAATACTGTATAAACACAATAGCTCAGCAAAGGAGGTAAAGAATATTCTGAACTGGAAGGGACCCACAGAGATCATGTGCTGAAGTAGTCAGCCTTTCTGCTTTAAAATGTTCAAACTATTCTTTAAGTTATAATTGTTATTGAATTAATATGAGACTTTATACTGCCATTAACCCTCAGAAGCTCAATAGTATTTCTTATTTGATAGCTTATTCCCCTGTGCAGTTTTCAATCACAAATCCTCGGATAGTATACAAATGTATTTTATGTTGTAGAGTGCAAACCACAGAAGTCCTTGTACCACCTTCAAAAAGCTAAACATGATGCCATCTGCTTCACCACTTTTCTCAGGGAAGCACTGTGTCTTCACAGCTCAGGCGATTCTGTACCGGGAATTACGTGCTGCTTTGGTTAAGACACAAATCCATAAAAGTTTGCAGCTTAGTATTATTTGGATCTGCATTTGTGTGCTAATATTTCTCTTTATTTCTTAATTTTGACTTTTTCTGATCAGTCATGTCACTCGCTGTACTTTCTTGTTTTAGCCAAGAAGCAGAAGTACCAATACAGCCTGAAAAAGTCCTTTCTGCCTTTTCAGGCTGGATGGGAAGCACAGTCTCATGAGAACAATGAGTCCTATTTCATTTAAGTAGGTCAGGAGGAGATTCAAACCTATGCATTGTATATCACATTATCAGAGAATCACAGACAGGGTGACACTGGAAGGGATCTGTTGAGGTCATCTGGTCCAGCACTGCTCAAGCAGGGCCACCTAGAAACTGTTGCTCTGGATCATGTCCAGGTGGCTTTTGAATATCTCCAAGGATAGAGACTCCATAACCTCCCTGAGCAATCTGTGGCAGTGATTGGTCACTCTCGCAGTGTAGAAGTGTTTCCTGATGTTCAGAAGGACCCTTCTGTGTTTCAGGTTGTCATTGCCTTTGGGCCTGTCACTGAGCATCACTGAGCCTGGCTCCATCTTCTATACACCCTCCCTTGGGATCTTTATATCCACTGATGAGATTCCCCTTCAGCTTTCTTTTCTGCAGGCTGAACAGGCTGAACAGTCTCAGCTCTTCCAGTTTTCAGTCATCAGACACTTCTAGTTGCCATGGTCAAGGATTATACGGATTGGTCTCATGAGGGCATCTGCCTGTTCCCTTGGCACTTGGGGTGATGCTTTAAGGATTAACTTTTGGATTTTTCTAACCCTACACTGTACTAGTGTGTAATTCTGAACTCCATATTATGTGCTTCACATTCTTGTTAGACAAAACATTCTCTCTAAGCCTGGAAAAGAAGGTCGCTATCCAAGGCCTAAGTATAAACAAAAGTGAATTGGGAGGGGGTGTATGGGGGAATATGACTTCATTACCTGGATCTGTAATTGGACAATTAACTTCTGATATGCAAATATACCAAACCTATATCTGGGGGTGCAAACTCATGATCGGGGTCCATCTTGGTCTAGCCTAGCATCGGCAAGGCTCTGTCCCAGAGGTGTACCACTCGAAGGCCTTCAATAAATTCATACTTTTATCCTCTAATCTGTTCAGTCTCTATTTCAGCTACTCCCAGTTTTAGGCATCAGGGGGTGCTTATGCATCATGGCACATGGGCTTCTGTAAGTCCAGTTTAGTTAGGTATTATCTGACGTGATTCTCTTCCAAAAAGGGGTACATCCCCCTTGCTCCAGACTCCCCCCATAGTCTCTGAAACTTGAAAATGCTGAAGGCCATCCTCTCTCATAAAGACTAAGCATCATTCAGTAATTCAGCCTTTTCCATGTCCTGCATAACCAGGTCCCTTTGAGCAATGGGGCCACACTATTGCTAGTCTTCCTTTCATCACCTATATACTTATTATATGTACTTACCTTCTTGTCTTTGACATCCTCGCTGCATTAAAGTCTATTTGGGCTTTTGCTTTCCTAATTCCCTCCTTGGATGTTTGGACAGTATTTCTGTATTCTTCTAAGTTTATGTGTCCTTGTTTCCACCATTCTTCCTTTTAGTGTTTGAGTCTGGCCAGAAGCTCCATGGTCTTTCTTGCAGGCCTCCTGGCATTTTTGCCTAGACTTTGTTAAAGGTGCTCCTGTTAAACTTGGAAGGACAACCCTTGAATATTAACCAGCTATCTTGGGCCTGTCTTCCCTCCAGGGACTCTTCCCATGTGACTCTTCCAAGCAGAAGATGTCAGAGAGGTCAGAGTTTGCTCTCCTGAAGTTTAGGGTTATGACCTTGCTTTTTACTCTCCTCACTGCCCTCAGGAGCCTAAGCTCCACAATCTCATGATCACTGCAGCAAGGCTGTTCTTGAAACACTCGATCACACAGTGATCTTAAAACAGTCATTCATGACTCCCTCCCATTCCCAAAAAGCCCCTATTTGCAGTGAATATGAGATCCAGCAGAGCATCTTTCCTTGTTGGCTGAACTGGTTTTGATTTAGTTGCATTCAAAATGAGCTTTCAAATATTGACAGTGCAGACATGTTCTGATTGCTAAACACATTTTCCTGTATGATCATTCAGATGTCACTCTGGGAGTCAGAGTCACACCGTCCAACATTTTAACTGCTGGGACCAAAGCCCCTTCACAGCGGGCAGCTCCAGTGAACTGATGGCTGCTCTGTTTGACTCTCTACACACCTCACACCCCCACTGGCAGACAAATTTCTGTTCCCAGCTCGACGTGGGTTTCCCATTGCAGAACTTCAGACCTTTGATTCCTCTAATTACTTAGGAATTATATTAAAGGAATCCCTGGGCTTTTGCACTCTTGCAGTCATTGCACCCACTCTTCACACACACTTCACACTTTGCTTCTGCCTCTTGGTCCAATGGTTTTATTTAGTCTGGGGTCTTCTCACAGTTCATTGGGTCCTACAGAGGCTCTGGTGGAGGCTGGTGTTGCAGGACTGGGCCCTTTGTTAGGCAGAAGGTCAGTGCTCCACAGCTCGTTGTTTGGGCTCCAGCCATTTCCCACCAGCCAGGGCACAACCTGCAGCTTGCACTCCAAGCTACCAGCACAAGGTGTGTTCTGCAAGATGCATGATCTAGAGGAAGTCTAATTTCAAAATGTCATGTTAGTAGATGATTGTAATTGTTGAGACAGATCAAGTCAATGTGGGGTGCTGGGAAAAGCAATGCCTAACATGAGAACTCACCAGTGGTATTGCTTGTCACAGGCAAAGGCAGCCAATCTCCAGCTGATTGTATACACCTTGCATCTGCAGAAACTTACTTTCTAGGACCTACTGGGCTTACAGGAATCTTTCAAAAAAATCTGTGCTTAAAACCGGAGTCAAATGATTCTTCAATAAAGATAGGAATAAAATGGCCGATAAAGGCAGTAAAAAGAGGGGGAAAGTGTAATTTCTCTAAGACAGGAGTGCATTATGACTACAGAATGCAAGAACTCTGTATGTGAATCAAAGTTTTACATGCTTTTAAAATTTGCTACCAGAAAGATTAGCTCAGGAAGACTGAGCCTTTTTCAGTGTATTAGGTCTGCTTTCTCAAGAGAGTTCACCAGTGACCAGCAGTCCTTCATAAAATGCATCACTGACTTGGGACAAAGCTATTGTATTTTACAATACTGTTAAGCTTGCCAGGCGTAAACTACCCTAGCTGTGTAGGTGCCAAGCAAGTACAACAGGTGAGCAGCTCTTTACTTCTGTTAAAGCAAAACTGATGCCCAAATCCAGTCTGTAAAGATACACAGTTCCGGACTTTTTCCCATCAGGCTTCTAAAAGGCTATTTTTATAGGAGAAAAAGTGTTTAAAGAAGTGTGATGTTTACATAATCACCATCAGCAGTTTGTATTACTTATTCTTCCATTGGTTATTTGTTTTAAAATAAATTCCCTGCTAAGACAAGTAATACATTTACACAAAGATATTTCTAGAAAATGGCTTCTCTGCCCTGGCCCCAATGTTACTTTTGTTCATAGTTTCACATCTGTCAAAAATGACCTATTACAAACTGCCCGAAGGATTGCATTGCTTGGACTCAGGAGGAAAATACATTTTGTTATAGTATGTTTATATATCAGACTGATTAAAAGAAACCGTATAAACTCAAAGTATGGCTCAGATCAAGAAAACTTTAGATCAGGTATTTTAAAGAACAACTTACATATTCTTGTCAAGATAAATGTGAGATATAAATAAAACACCTGTACTTCCATGTGAATTGATACGTGCAAGTAACAAAGGCGATCACCAAATCACATCTGAAATGCAAAGAGTATATGTATTTCATTAGGTCACTAACTGAAGAGTCCCAAGACACTGCTGTGCTGTAGAGACACAGGAAACAGGGTTGCAGGCACGGTTAGGCTTGGTCCCATCCTAGCGGGGCAGCAGACGTGCTGCCTGCCTCAGGATATCAACGGGCTTCACGCACGTGCAGTTCATTGCAGTGCTGGGCTTTTATGACCTCTAGGCTTTACCCCTTGTGTTTTCTACCTGGCCTGAAATTAAGAACTCTCCAAATCTTATGATGATTTATAAGGAACATCTTAGGATGTCTCATATTCCTGCTACATCCTATTAGAGACATCTGGAAACAGTAGTTCTGTGTAAGAGCACATTACCAATATTAACTAGAAGCAGCAGCAGTGGTGATGTTTCTCACTGTGTTCTATATGCAGCTGAGTAATGCCTAGCACAGCATAGGTCAACGACATATTAAAATTTGTATCTTGCGAGAGAACAGTATAATATCAGGTAACTTACTTCACTCATTGTTTTCAAACAGTATAGGAGTTATTGCATAATCTGTGCTCCTTCTGTTTCCTCTGTGTTGAACTGGTATGCAGGTGGCTTTGCTCCTTGTCCTCCCCACGGGTACCTGGGGCAGAGAGAAGCCCCTCATGCTCTTGGAGCACACACCTCTGTTTCCGGCACATAAGGTCTGACAAGATACCTAGGAGCAGCAAAAAAAAAAAAAAAAAGGACTGATTTCAGAATTAGCTTTCAGAGAACTACCCTCTTTAACATTGGAAGTCTATAAAATGGGTAAAGATGATAATTCTCTTAAAGAAAAAAAAGATTTTAAAGGGCCTAGTGATTCCCTCTAACTTGAAGAAAAGGCGTCAGATTGGAAGAAGGAACAAACCCCGGAAAGGCAAACGTTCCAGTTTTACAAGTGAGCACAAGAAAAAACTCACACTCTTAAAACCTGCATGGCTAACATCAGTGAGATCATCTATTTTAGTTTTAAACTGAGAGTTGTGTGGCTGGATATAAAAATAATGTGAGGGGAGGCAAAAACACAGAAGGCTCGATTTTGCCGTCTCTGCTGTACTAACAGGAGCTGCCCTCCGGGTGGTGCTCTGGCTGTTCGGCTGTGCTCCGACGCCCCGGGAGGCTGTGCAGTCCTGCAGGGCATTGCCGCGCTGGGACAGCGAAGGGCTCCCTTCCACACATGCCGTCAAACAAATCTTCATCCTTTTTAGTTTTCTACTCAGAAACGTAGAGTCGTCTTTGGTATGGGCATTTACCGACCTTTTCCTTCAGGTACCTCTCTTGTTCGCAGCTTTCTACCGTGACCAGTGATTATTTGATATGTGATGTATTTTTACTGCTGCAAGACTGACTTCTCCTCTCCCATTGCCCACATTGACGAGTAGGGGAGTAAAAGAGTCTGGAGAAAATGAAATTAAAAAATACCTCTGTATACTGTGATGCTATGCATGATCCTTTGAGTTCCTGTTGAGTCATAGAAAGTTGCCCTATCTGTTTGCTGGATGGAGAGGGAGCAAGGAGTGGAAAGGAGGAGGTTAGCCATCTATCTTTCATTTCAATACGTTCCACTCTCAAATTATTAGTAACATTTTCTGGGAAAAACATAACTTGTTTTGAGAAAACAATTTACAAGTTTATCCTCTTTTTGCCCTCTCACCTTTTTTTTATAATAGGAATAGTTTTGACTTTGGAGGTAACGTGTTTGAAGCTCCCAATACTTCCCCATACTTCTGCTATATTGCAAAAGCAGGAAATGTTGTGTGGGTACAAAGGGTGCACAAATACAAAAACAGTTTCCTAAGCACTCTCAGGCTTTTGAGAACAATAGCATTTCTCCAGACTAACTGATCTTGCTGTGTGTACACAATGCTTTCTCTGTCTCCTAAGTACCTACAACAACAAAGAGAACAAACTGTTTGTCGTCTGAGTATATTAGTGTTAGCATAGTCAATTTTTCTATGTCAGAGCAAAGCTGTAGCTCATGCTACTAGAAATACCTTCCTGCCCTGCTGTTACAGAAACAGCAATTCCTTGGCCCAGAATGAAGCCCCAGGTGACAGTATTTCAGCATGGAGAGTCCCTGTAGTCCAGCTGGTGGCAGTTGCTGTTTAAGCACCACATGAGCTAGAGGATGTCTTCATTCTCCATCAGGAGAGGGCTTCATTCTAAGTGTGGAAACAACACTAATGCTTTACCATTTTCCGATAGTTTTCAAGTCTGTCAAATTGCCTACACGCACTGATGTTTTGTCATACAAGATTCTTCCTTTCTTAATCCAAACTTTTTTCAACATTTTCTCTCTCTCTTTCTCCTTCCCTTCCCAAACCTTCCCTTCCCTTCCCTTCCCTTCCCTTCCCA